>JAKXYG010000020.1:0-160000 GCA_025895645.1 Cardicola forsteri
TTACGAGACTTTGATGTTAATTTTTGCTGTAATTGTTATCTTATTGCTTATTTTTTAAAGCAAAAGGGTTTTGTAAATAAATAAATAAATAAATAATTGATTTTAGTGTAATATTATTACAATTACAATAATGTTCACTTTTTTAAGCTACTTTATAAAATGGCACATTTAATTGTTAAATATATTCTTACTGAAAATTGCAGAAAATGCAGCAAGTGCCCAGTAGGTGTTACCACTAATTATCAAATCAATTATTTGTAGATTAAAATTACCAAATGTAACATTTTTTTAAATGAAAATGTACTATGTATTTCTATTTCTGTAATCTTTTATTGTATTAGCATGTGTGTTGCAATAATTAACTTTGAGTCTGAATGTCCTCTAGTAAGAAATAATATAAAAATCCTAAATAAGTGCAATATTTACGGTAATGCAAACAAACAAAATGATAATATTAACAATGGACTCTTTGTATTCTGTCACACAATGAAATAATTGACAAGGAAACAGTGCCATTGTTTTAAAAGTATGCATAGCATAATTTAATACAACTGTACAGTTAATAATTCACTAACACGGCATTGAAAGTTTTAAGTATTAGTCAACTACTTCTTTTTTAAATGTGGATCAACGTTGTTTACTACGTTTTACATAAATTTTGTTTTCAAACACTTTTTAATTATTAAAATTAATAATAATTAATTAATATATTTTTATAAAAAACGTTGTTAATTATTTTATTAGCAATAGTTAAACAACTTATTTACGTCAGTTTTTAAAACGTTCCAGTTATGCCAGAACAAGCAATCAGCAATTGACCATTTTTTAAACAAAGTTTTATAAATAATTGTAAACAGCAATTAATTGGCAATTTATTCTTTCGTTTAACATAAATCTTGATTAAATTTGGAAAAAATGGCCTTATTTTTTCTTTCAATTGATTATCATCGTTATGGTTTTTTTTGACATTTAGTTTAAGTAAATATATCGACGAGTTACTGAGCACGTCAATTTGGCCAAATAAATTATGTTTTGGACCATGCAATGCATTGCATCTAATTTATGCAATCAAAACAAAAAAACCTGTTTACGTACATCTTGTGTTTATTGCATGTCTAACTTGTATTATTCAAATGAACTAATCTTCACTGACTGCAAAATAAAACATAACTAGATGAAAACTGTCCAAAAATGTAACATTTATTCATATTAGAATTTTTATTAATGATGTACAATGTTGAAATACTTTACAATAGAAAAATATTTTCAAATTTTTATTTTTAAACAATAATATTACTTTTTCTATTTTTTTTTAAATGAAGCACTTATTCATATTAATAAATGTGATAATTTTGAATATTTTGTTAAAAAATTTTATGTACTTAAACACAATACTTAAACTTATTGCATTTAAATTTTAAAAATAAAATAATACTTATCTCTTTTAAATGTCATTTTAAACAAAATAATTGAAAAACATTGGCTATATATATATATATATATATAAAGTACTTCAATATTAGGTAGCTTTTTTGTAATATTTTTGCAATTTATAAAAACTTGTCTATTTTACTACTTTTTAACGGTTTTGTTGGTTACAATTTTAAGTAGAAATATTTTTTTAGCCGATTGACTTTTGACAAACTGAAATTTTAAACTTGCGGCCGATAATTCAAATTTAAGTCCATCAATTTGGCTGTTGTTATATTTTTGCATAATACAATTTACAATTTGCACATTGTTTTAGTAAATTGCAACTATATATCATGTTATGCATGAATGTTGGGCGCGTTAATGTTACAGTGATCCATTTACTATTACAAAAACTCTGCCTTGCTAACTCACTAGATCCCGGGATCAAAACAAGAATACAACATAAGGTTTAGACCGTAATCCAATATTCTATATAATAGGTAGGAATGAGGTTAGTTCGCCAGGCCCTTTCGACACTGTTTTCAATCCAACTTCACTGTGCTTGGTTGACTTGTTGATCACTTGTTGATCGCTATTCGGTGTCTTTCTGAAACAACACATTGAACAATCTATTTAAATCTAAATTTAAACCATTGTCAAAATAACTGCACTCACATTTTCTTAAACCCAAAGGTGTGTTTGCCAATTTTTTGAATACATGTATCAGTATGTGTGATTAACTAAATAATTAAACAAAAACCAAAATAGGTGTTAAAATAATAAATAATAAGACACAAAAAAAAGAATTCTATATCCGACCAGTATGCAAATATTGCGAAGTTTTTTATTAACGAAAAGTTCTTTTTTTAATATCTTTTGATATCCTTTTTTGTATGACGGTTAACAATTGCCATGAACACCTTTTTTCACTTCATTTATTAACGTTTTTTCATTCTATAAGTTTTTGTTAAAAGTTGAAACATTTAATTTACGTTTAATATTAAGAATTGTTTAATATTTCATATTATACGTATATATTCTTATTATATACAGTTATTACTTGTATAAAACAAAAGTTGTGCTTGAATAAAAATACAGATTCTGCAAATGGAAAAAACAATTCTCAAGTGGATTTCGATTTATATTATTATTAAGTACATGTATAAGTCTAAATTTTATTAAATTACACTATTTTTTTATTGTATTGCATTCTATAACAAGAAGTCACATTTTAAATCAGAAAAATTATTACAATTTTTTAAATATTAATTTACTCAGTTTTGCAAAAGAGTAAATCGAAATGCATTAATGTAATTATTTTTGTCGTAAAGTTGATTAACTTATAATCACTATAATCCACAAAAGCAACATTGAAATTTATAAATATTGAATTATTTTAAATATTGTGTGAAATTCATTTCGACATTTTTCTTAAATGAATAAAAATAATTTGTTTATACGTTACATAGTAGTGAGTAGAATATTGGTAAATTGAAAACTATTTTAACCTATTTTTCAGGATATATATATATATATATATATATATATATATATATATAAGATTTAATTAAAATAAATTATGGAATTTAGCTATGCCTAATTTTATTTCTTCATAGTTCAGTAAGCTATATATATATAAAGTTAACGTTAGCAAAAATCAATAGTTGTTTTTAAACCAATATTTTGATTTATTTCATATGGAAATGACAGTCAGTGACAATAAATCATGCCATTATAATTTAAGACATCAAACAAGACCTTTCTGATTAAATGATTGCCATTTTGTCAGATAAAAATATTTTTTAACCTATATTAACCAGTACGAATTGGTAAATAATATTTGGATCCAACTTCATCAATCGTTACTTAACCGCGACATACAACAAAGCAAATAAGACTTTTAGTTGGATATATAAACATAAATATAGGATGTTTGGCAACAATTTGAATAAATTAATTGATTGAATTAGTATTCTATTCATCCTGGGAAACACAACACATAAAATCAATAGTACTTTGATTTTAAAAGTAATTTATTTATGTAACAACGATAAGCAGGCTTTAAAATGTACATTGAAAATACGTTAATCACTATTTAATTAGAATAAATTAAAGCGTAGTACAAAATATTTACAATTCTATAATTGGCATAAACCTAGCATTTAATGTGTCCAACATTGTGTTAAACATTGGAAACTCAATGACATGCTTTTCATATGTAACTATTGGCATATATTTTTATCCAATGAAATCTTTGTATTGTTTTAACCAATCACGTTGCAGTGACTATTCATACATCATCAGTTAGTTTAAATTTATAGTAATAATTGAGAGTTGAGAATTTGGGTTTTCAGTCAAACAAGCATCCATCATTCACACTATTTAATTTTTAAAATGGATTTACAAATGATTAATGCACACCTTTCGTTAGATTTAAATAATATATCTGGTCCACTTACAATTTTCAAAGTTATCTTATGGTAAGTTAAAAATGTATTATAAAATTGCTTTTTACAATGTTTTGTTTTTAGTGTTACAACTTTCTTTTCCATTTGTGTCTAGCAAGCGCTTAAAACTTTTTTTTTAATGAAAATAATTGTATCTGAGATGCTATCGTTATAAGTGAATTTCCTTTGTATGTATAATGAGTATAACAATATATTTTTTGAAATTTATTTAAAGTTTATATGAATTTAAACAAATATTCATAATTTGCATTATTATTTAACAAAAGAAAATATTATTTTTTACAACTTCGAAACGTTATTAAATTTTCTGTGTCTATAATTAAAGCATAATCTAACATTAATGTTAAAAATGACGCAAAATATGCTTTTCCACGCTAAGTGTAGCCAATTATTTATTCATTTTGGTGGGTGATGTGGTCACCTCTTCATTATTTTCCATATTTATATGACATATAAACTATCGAGTTCGATGTCTTGACAGGCTTGATAACAAAGTTTTTGGCTGGTAGACGGCATCACTATAACGTCGCTACTGTTCGCAAAGATTAATAAAAACGCCCGATTTTTTGTCAGGGTTATATCCCTTATCCGAACGGCTACATATGGTATACGTATACCTTTAGATACCTTTTAAGTATACTGGGTGTGTGTTCGCACTCACCCGCCGTAGCGAAAGCCCAGTTATACCGCTGTACACTCGGACCGTGCTGTTATTAATCTAGATGCCTAGGGGCACCTAGTCCAGGATGCACCACATGGAGGACGAACAGTCAGCAAAATCACCATCATCGGAAATTGAGACTTTATAAGCATTATTCAAATCCTCAGGATCATTAACATCCCACAGCCAAGAGAGTTGGCAGTATGTGTTACGTTATTCAACTCTATACAAGAACCAATGTTATCATTTAAAAGGATACATGTTTCAATCTAGGGACTAGTGCTCTAGCGTTTAACTCTTTTTTTACCAATTATCAATTGACTATCAATAGCATTCATCTACACAACAACGACAATAATAATGACAACGCACTTGATATTTAGTTACCGAATGGAAACCGTTCTATATTAAATTAATGTGTAATTATAGTATTATGTTTCATATACTTTAATTTATTTGTCTGATTCCATTATTGAAAATATTTCGATTTACCAAATTGCATGAGTGGTGTAATCATCTGCTTTTCAAACGACTGATTTCTAAAATACTATATATATATATATATATATATACACAAAATGTATGCAAACTTTATTAAATAATTGCTGATCATAAAAACCAAAGCAAACTCAAACATATCTGATTGATTTATTGTATAAATAAAATCAAGTTAAGTATCTTTAAATCTTACGTTAAATAAAGTAATTCAATTACAGTGACATAATAAAAGTTTGAAAAATATCAATAATAGTAGTAAAATTGCGCTCCGTGTTGGATATTTTAAAAATGTTACTTAAGCATAATGCAATTCAATTGAAAGTTACATTCAGTGTTTTAAGTATTACAAAAATGTTATACAAATATTTACGCCACAACTATTTATTAAATTACTTTTGGTAATAACGAAAGAACTAATAGCAAATAATAACTGTATTTAAAATGACTTTTCATTATACATGTGTATGTTGATATTTTTTATTTCTATACATCAGTTTTGTATAAGTATTTTTTTTATAATTTAAATTTATTATTGAATGATTACGTGTTTTGTTAAAAACCAAAATTATGTATGACTTGATAAAATTTCATACTTATTTACATTTTATAACAATAATTTTTCCGTTATTTTTTAACTTTCACTTTTAATACACAATAAGCCATTTATATTATTTATTTTTGTTAATTTATTCGTTATTAACTTAGATTAAAAAGTTTTTTTTTAATTTTGCCTTTCTAACTTGTAGTTTTTGCATATTTGTAACACATATTTGTATAAACTATTTTTGAATTAATTTTTAATACAATGGATCTGGATTATATGAGCATTTAAAACTTTAAATTAAATTCTTGCTATTGCATTGTGCCAAAATTTGTATTTCTAAACATACAAAAATTATATATATATATATATATATATATATATATATAGCTGAGCATCCTTATGACCAAATAACAAATGTTAAACTAGTTCAAATAGAGAATAACGAAATAAAGTAGGTTAAAACACTTCACATTTTGCAACGCATAGGTAAAACAGTGAATTAGCATATTGAAAAATGAACTTTACAAAAATATTGTTCACAATTGTACAAATATACTTATCGTGTTGCATAATGCTATATAAAAATGTCATCAAGACATTCAAAAAGTGATTGATATAAAAATTTACAAGTGGGTGTCTTGTTGACGAAATGAACATTTAAGTTAGTATAGAAGTGACAGAGATATTTCAAGTGCAAAATGATTGGCAAAACACTTTTTGGGAGTCAATTTTTAAAAATACTTCAACAATTGTATAGAAAAATAATTATTTTTAACGTGTTTCAGTAAAAATATTCTAATATTACATTTGCTTGCTTGTAGTTTTAATAGTGTTTAAGAAAATAATTTCGCAAGTTGTTAGTATGTTTTCAAATACAACTGAAACTGTAATTTGAAAGTTGTACGTTTCACTCATAGGGTATCGACAAATGTTTGGGTTTTATTTAGCCGCACATCCGTATAAAATTATATACTTTTATAAAAAGACTAACATTTTTCTGTTATTTTGATGTGTTTGAATTGAAACAATTCGTTTTTAATTTGCGGTTGATGTAGATTTGTAATTGTTGAAACAATTGTACGTGTTTAAGCAATGACTCAATTATTTCAATCAATACATTGCACATTTACTCTATTCAATGTAAACAAACGTTTTGCAAAAATAATTTCATTAATAAATTGAAAAGTACTTATTTTCTATTATTTAATCTGTTTTATACAAAATTGGGTAAAATCAATTATTTCGAATTACGTTTTCATTTTATTAGCCTAAATGAAAATAATATTCGGATTTTCGTATTTATTTTGAATTTAGTTTTCAACTATTTAGTTTTTGTGTTTATATTGGATGATATACTGTATTGTAAATTTACCTTTAAATCAGTCGGTACAATGTTATATTTTAATATTAGCAGTCAGCTACATAAGGTAAACAATTTTTGCTAAAAACAAACAAACACATAATGACTAGTTTTGTTTTAGAAAGAAAACAATTTACATAATTAGGACAAACATATTTAAAAATTCAATTAAAACACAAACATTATTTGATGATGTCCGAGATGATGATGAATAAACAATTGCAAGTTGGTGCAAATACTTCGTAACCTGCATCTTTTATTTTCGACTGATTCAACATGTTGACACATTTTTTCCTATTTTTACAATTCCACTTTTAACAGAGCAGTTACTAGAACATGTTTTTGTGACCTATTTATTTTGGAAAGTATGCAACTTAAATGAATATTGAATAATTTGTATAGCATATTGTTGCTATATACAATATTGCATTTATTTATTTGCCTTTCGTATTATTGTTGACGCACATCGTATTTCCGATGGCTCTATCACTTTTGCACGACTCAGAATAAGTAAACGATTTAAAAATACTTTTGGTTTTTATTGCCCAAATGGACGACAAACAATTTTAAGCAAGTAAACAATGAACAAAGCTAAAAAAGGCCAACATTTTTGTTTTTATTTCTTTTATTTTTTTATGCAATTTTATTACTACTTGAAATGGTTTGACGGACAACGCATCTTTCAGCAGTACATATTTTTTAACGAATCCAATCAGGGGTCTACATTTGGTGCCGGTTCTAGGAATCAAACCTATGTCCACTCAGGGGTTCGAATTGACCACGCTAGTACCGACAGAGTGACAGTCGTTCAATTCCAATTCTAGCGCTTGGTTACCCAGGCGTACAGCAACAATTGGTCCAAATATTGAGCGAATGAGTGAGCACAACCAATTGTTTTCAGTAATGATTAGGCGCCAACATGTTCAATTGTTCAACCAATTTGTTAATAATTAGTTTAAGTGTTTAAGTAATGAATTGGACACGTCCGTATGCATGATGTTTCCATACAGACGTCGAAAAACAAGAAGAATTAAATTTGTGCCTGATCACAGGTTAAAGATATGTTTTCTTTATTATTAAGTGACACGCTATTTATATGCGATATTATAAATTAAATACTTTGCAAAGCATTATTAACACGTTTGAACGTGTTTTGCATATGCATATGCGCATATATATATATATATATATATATATATATATATATATATATATATATATATATATATATATATATGTATATATATATGTTCAAGTACGTTAGAGGATTCGTTTTTAATTAATTAACGTTTGTGTGACATTTACTTGTCTGCTCCCTGTTTATTTGCGCGGTAGATTACCAGTTTTATCCCACTAAGTGGGATATCACATATGGGCTAAAATAACTGCATCAGTGTCTGACTTCTAATAATACAACATACTATTTTGAGATGTCTTTACAGTCAATCTCATGATTGGAATTGAAAATTAAAACAAACACTATGAGCATTTATAAATAAACGCAATGTTAAAATATACCCAGCTGGTGTGAGTCTGTATCACAATTAAAAGGCAGTTGATGTGTTGTTGTTTGTAACAGATTTTAATTCCAAACCTATATGATTAACGATTTGTATATTTAAATTTCATAATTGACAGATTATTTAATTTGTAATGCCTATATAATATTGTCCAAAACTGATACTCTTATATATTGTAAACAGAATTTTTTAATTGTTGTTACAAACATCGCTCTTAAATAATTAATATTTCTATCATATTCAACATTATTTTTACTGTACATTTGATCTGCAAAAAAATTAATATGAAACATGTAAATGTTTAAATTATTTTAAGGATTAACGTGATTACAAACATTGGCAGTAATCCGTCCACTTTGTTGTATTTGTATTCAATTTATTCCATTGGAATTTGTAGACCGATTTTGAACAAATGTTGCCAACTCTTTACTTAAAAGGATGAAATGTGACTGATTTTGTAATATTACTTCAAAACCCACTAAAATGTTTGCAACTATTTTAGAAATATTTTTACGTTTGACATAACCATTATATATATATATATATATATATATATATATATATATATATATATATATATATATTATTGTACAGTTGATATGTCAAAATTGACAAAAGATGAGATAGCAATATTTGCGACAACAAATTTTTTGCTGAAAGTGCGAATGTCAATGTTGGACAAAACTTTGATTATAAATTTTGTTTTTTTTTCTTATAATGACAAACTGTATATGGTTTTTATTTGAAAAGAAACTTAATGTTAAATTAAGGTATATTTGCATTCGTGTATACCACATACACACATACAACGGTATATATTCGCGTTAGTCATTGAGATACTAGACAGTGTTTAGAGTTGTGTTTTAAGGGCGCAACAAGGCGATACTTGTTAAATTTAATTGATCACGTTTTCAATTGGTACAATAAACGAGTCATTTGTATTAATTGGAATTTAGGTGATAGTTTGTTGTAACGTACACAAAAAACTCATTTTTATTAGGGGGCATGTATGCAAATAGTCGTTTGTTCTTTGTATCAATATTATATATATATATATATATATATATATATATATATATTGATATATATTGATATATATTGATATATATTGATACAGTAAGCAAAAAGTTAACACTATATGTTTTTTTTGAGTGGCAATGTGCTAATTTTAAGCACATTTTTGACCCATTTTAATGCCATTTTTGTATGTAAATTAAGTAACAAGGTGCATCATTGTGTACCATTTTGTATAAACTAAAATACCCAACGTATGATGTTATTCATCATTTAATGCATAATATTTATTTCATTATAGTTGGAATATGTATACCAATGTATCGAATCAACAATCATATTCTAACATAGACATTGTATAAAAAAACAAACATCTATTTAAGACATTGAACAAGTGGTGGTGTATTTATACAATTTCGATTGTTGTTAAATCAATTTTTGACTCACATTAATACTACGTGATTAAAGTAAATTATTTATGTGCCTTTGTATGCATTAGCACAATTGAAATGCATTAGACACTATGCGTCTGTTTCATCTATACAACCATATTGATGTCTGTTTTTGTGTTTGATTTTAAGTTGTTTTTTAATCACACTGAAATTGATTCACGTTTGTCATACAAAATAGGCAAAACTTAAAATCATTATTCATTGTATTGTGTTTTTTATACAGTCATTAATTTGTAATTTACAGATATGCATACATAATATATATATAACGATTACTTTCTAATGATTAATTATTTTATATACAATTAATTATTAGTCTGAAATTAGAGATTAATTTTAATTTGATTTTTTTGTTTTAATTATAATTAATTTGGATAAGCATGCTTTTCTACAGATGTATTGATTTAAATTACAAGCGTATAAAATGAATGGTTGGTAAAGCCCGTTCAAATTTACTCAAAAATATACGTTAACCAAGACTTTCTTCTACCCTTAAACGAATCTAAATTTGCCGATTTAATTAATTATCAAAAGTAAATTAACAATCAAAAAAGTTAATTGAACAATTAAATCTACCTATGTTTAAACTCAGACTATATAAATATATTAATAATGTTATTAAATCATATGACATCTTAAAAAATTGAGACAAAAGTTAAATTGAGATACGTATTATTGCTGTTGCCCCGATCAACTGCTTACAAATGTTTTCTCATTAAAAAAATAACTTATTACCAGTTTAAAATCTATCACATAAGTAATCACATTTCTAAAACGTTGGGTCCTGCATAACCACCATTTTATATTATTCTTCGATTTTTTAATTTTTCTTTTAACATTATAAAACAATTCTTGATATTGTAGTCCATGTAACATTGATTTATTTCTGTTAATGTAACTAAAAGGCAGAATCACTATTACAATTATATGATCATCAATATATGTATATATACAACAGGAAGGATAGCAAATAAGACAATTTGTCTAAAATGTAAACTAGCTAGAAATATTAAAACGTATTGTGATTTTTAAAAAGTTCTTTTTTTACGTTCTGAATAAAATGACAACGTTCACTTTTTGAAAATTTGAAAAGGTGAGAAAATTACGTTTTTGTTATTAAAATTTTATTTTAATCCAATTTTAAAACATTTACTTCATGTTCCACCTAAATATGAAACATTTTTCATTTAGACAACTTCCGTTTTTCAAATATATATATATATATATATATATATATATATATATATATATATATATATATATATATATATAACGGAAACAGACATATTATATACTGATGTACACTTGGTTTTTCTATTTAAAACAATGTATATAATTTAAATGTTGTGTAATCAGATATTAATTAGTTGTTTTTGATCTAACATACATATCAATACGCTATAATCTAAATTGTTTAAATTTATCGTTTTTTCAAAACATATAAAAAGAACAATAGTGCATTAGTACATTAACAAATCAAAGTAGTAATAAAATTTGTCACTGCATTTGTATCCTACCATTGTGCTTGATAATTTGCAATTTTAAATGCAACTTATTGTAACAATTGTAACCAAATGCAATTTTTAGTAACACTTGAAAAAAGCAAATAAAGCCCCATTTGATACAGTATAGAAACGTTTTGTTCAATTGGGTACAAAGTTGGGCCGTGTCTGTCCAATTTTTCTACTCATGTCCAAATGTATCCATTTGCCAACTTTTTAGCATGTCTGGGTTGTCAAATTTTGCAATTCACCAGTGAATTGGTTTCACCGAAACAAATCTCGTCCAACCTAGATTGGGTTTGAACGGTGAACTGAAATTTGTCCGACTGGTGGTTTGGTGTTTGTACACGTCTATATATGTGTGTCACCACATGGCTTGTGATGACTAGTATTTAGTGATTTGTATCTGCCCATATAGCCGTATCATTTGCATGCATTTGAACGGTTGCATTGGTAGTCACACAAGTTAATCATTAAAAGTGGGAATTTGTCAGTGTTTATTAATCAAATAATTAGTCATTATGAATTGAAAGTTGTTTGTAAGCGTTTTGACAAAAATGTTGAAAAAAATCGGTAAAAACGTAAAAGGTTGTATATAAATAACAAAGCCGAAATCCAAGTTCTATTGTATTGTTTATAAAATGCAAACAATTCTTTATTAGTATTGTAAATACACTTGTAGTGTGTAGTTGACTGATAGCTGCAATACTGAACAAGTTATAGGGCTCTATTTTGTTTGATTGAATAAAAATTCCAATAGGTAACAAGCAATTTGGTAATTTTCTTTAAACCGGTGCATTTAATGAACTTAGTGTTGTTTATATCATTTTGTTTAAACAAAAATTGGGTTGGTACTTTCTTAAGTCCGGTTGAAAATAGCGGAGGGTTTTGACTCAAAATTAGCAATCTGACCTCGATAAAAAATACTATTAGAGCAGCAACAAGCAAACACACCATTTTATTAAACTACGCAATTTTAATCTTCAATGTGCACAATCTTTATAACCAAAATGTTTTAAGCACCACTATATGGATTGGACTAGTTGTCCCATACTGTTGAGAGCAAAAGAGTTGTGAAATAAGTAGGATAAATAAATTGAATTTGTGGAAAAATTGTAAACAACGGTCATTTGAATGATTGAAGCTATTATTTTATTAATGATATATTAAATACTTTTCTAAAAGTATGTTTTTAAATTAGGCTAAATATTAGAAATTAAAATGTCACACAAAACATATTTATTGTTAAAACGAATGTCTCTGGGTAAAATGCGCAAAAATTGTTCAATGTTTTATTCAAATGTTTAAACAAAAGCTAAATTAAAAATCTAAGTTTAGTGTTATTCGTAATATAATAAATGTTTCAATTTTAAAGTATATTTTGAACAAAAATACGAATGTTGAAAGTCATTACCAGCAAATGTTTTTGATGCCACTATTGAAAATATTGTAAATATTTAAAAATTGATCAATTATATTTTGATTAATCTTTGTACTTCAAAAGGGGAATTATTGAATTGTGGGCAAGAAGCATTAAAAATTATTATTTTATTGATTTTTATCTTAATAACAATTTTTACATTGTTGTACAATTAAACGATTTTAACATTTTTTGAATTTATTACGTGTTATTGTGACTGTGGTGTTGTAAATATTATCCCAATCTACTTAATAGAACATGTTTTTAATAAAATTGTTGTAAAAATAAATTAAGTAAATTTTATAAGTATATACATATATAAAATGCTTTGTATTTTTTTATTGAAATTAGTTATATGTAATCGTTATTGCAAAAAGTGTTTAGTAATTTATATTATTTATATAAATGATATCCAATTACAATTGAGGTAGAAGCAGCTAACTGATGCATATATTATCGTAAGTAAAATTCTAATTAACTTATTTAATTTCCATTCATTAAGTAATTAACATTATACTAGCTATAAATGAAGTTAAAAATAAGTTGTTAGATTTAACGTTGTTAATTTATATATTATTACTAATATTAAATAAGATTTTGTTGAATATTTCAACAAGTAAGATTAACGGGAAATGTAACAAAAATTACAAATTATTGAAATGAATTTTATTAAGTATAATTCAACGGTGCATATTTAATTTGTAAACACTATAATATTTAACTTGATTTTTATAAAGTTTTTTATTGAATAAGCGAATATACATTTATTCCCTACTTAGACACTCACCTGCTTGTTAAATCACAACATTCAAGGTCACTGGGCATTAAGTATTGATTGGATTTACCATTTGTGTTAGCCATCCAGTGCTCAGATGGCAACATTTCAATCATAAACCGGAAAAGCGTACGTTTGAATCCACATAAAAGTTGACAGATTTGCACTGCTGATAATTTCTAACAAAAATGAAACAGCTGTGCAATGCTTTCGAAAGGGCTTAAACCAAGTACATTTATTATGTGGTAAATCGGACAATTCTAATGCAACACACATTGTAAAAGCATATACTCTTGAACAGGGATGCTAATGATCCTGAGGATTTGAGTAATGCTTATAAAGTTTCAATTTCCAATAATGGTGATATTCCTGACTGTTCGTCCTCCACGTGGTGCATCCTGGACTAGGTGCCCCTAGGCATCTAGACTAATAACAGCAGGGTCCGAGTGCACAGCGGTATAACTGGGCTTCCGCTACGGCGGGTGGGTGCAAACATACACCCAGGATACTTAAAAGGTATCTAAAGGTATACGTATACCATATGTAGCCCTTGGGCTAAGGGAGACAACCCTGACAAAAAAGCAGGCGGCCTCGTCAATCTTTGCGAAAAGTGGCGACGTCATAAGGATGCCGTCTACCAGCCAAGAAACTTTGTTATTCTTCCACGTTTGTCTACGTTGTCAAGCCATCGAGATCGATTGTTCTACATGTCGTATAAGTATGGGAAATAATGAAGAGGTGACCACGTCACCAACCAGAATGAAATGAATGAATCAGGGCATGTCAAATTAATAATAAAACGTTTTTTTTAATGTTTTCAACTTTTTATGTTTTACTTCTAATGTTATCCACAAAATTATTATTCAAATTTGCTTAACCAAAAATGGCCCCAAGTTTGTTTCAATTCCTTCCTAATACGCCCACTACCCATACTTCAATAGACCAAACAACCCAATAGGTTTTAAGCCACTAGCGCATAGCAACTTTGCCGTACTATCAATCTTGTGCACCGTTGAACTAATGCCCACTGTCACAACATATAAAACAAATGAAAACAGTTACACCGTTTCAATGATTAATGTTTTTCTCGATAGTCACTTTAATGAGTCTGTCATTTAAACAAATAATACGAATAATTGCTTGTTGCTAAGACAAACAATGTCATTTTACACATGCCAATAAATTATTTTAAAAAAACAGGATAAAAAGCAAATTTTACGAATCGATTTTAGTGTACATAATCCATGCAAGCATTCCAACAATTGGCTTTTAGAAAATTGCTATTCAGCAGGTTCTAGTTATCAAGTTTCAATTATAAAAACAGATGAAGTACATAAAGAGTACTTGAACCAGTTGAAATTAATTTTTAAAATTTTATTACTTTGCATTTGTACAATTTTTAAGTACACGTTAAGAATTTGTAGCCTTCTATAATGCTTAAAATAATAATTTAATAGTATTGAACAAAAATTCGTCAAATTCAAGCAATAATGTTATATATTTGTGACTGACGAAAATATACGAAATGAATTCATTTCACAGTTTACGTCTTCTCATATTTTTATTTGGAATTATAAAGGGAACCCAATGCTTTAAAAATAATTACTTATTTTAATTTATGTTTTAAATGGTTTTTTACTATTATTTAGAAATGGGCATGATAGAGTAAGATTTCTTATTTTATTTATACAATTCGTCGTTTTGTGAAACAGTGATTTGGATACAAGACACTATTTGTTACAAAATTTGATTCATTTTTATTAACTATAGGTGTTACATTTTATCCTAAAACTATGTATGTATTTTAAAATATAAAAATAATAAACAATAGTAGAAATGTTTTCTTTAATTTCATTTTCTATTATTCATCAAGACGTTTTGTGGGCAATAGTTGCAATAAAAATGAAAATATTGTGAATTTGCTAAACTAATTATGAGATAATTTTAAATTGTTTGTTGCTAATTTTTTAAGCCTTATTGAAATAAATATTAGATTAAAATATACCTATTTATTTGTTTATTTTCAATAATAAATGAAACTTCTATTTAATTCAATGCTTTTGTTTGCTTGCAATGCCATTTTTATTCTAAAATAAATTTACACCTTAATAAGGGTTGACTTATTTGCACTGTAGGTTTATTTTGGCTTTATAACGTATTTATATAACAAACCCGGTGTTTTTATAAAATTGACTCACATTAACGATTTAGCATGTATAATAATAAATGGAATCAAACAAATTGTTGGACAAAATGTTCAAATACATGGAACAATTTTGCCGTTTTATGTTCTTTTAGAATTATGGGATTGTTGCTGTTGCTTTATGCTGTAATTATTATCTTATTGCCCCGTGCCTATTTTTAAATCAAAAGGGTTTTGTAATAATAATAATAATAATAATAATAATAATAATAATAATAATAATAATAATAATAATAATAATAATAATAATAATAATAATAATAATAATAATAATAATAATAATAATAATAATAATTAATGAAATTTTTTTTGATTAAAAAGTGTATTTTTAATTTTAAAGAAATAAAGTTGTTTTACATTAATATAAAATGACTTGATAATATTTATACAACATTTTACCTATCAGAATGTACCAAATGTACTTAAGTGTACCGAGGGGCTATATGTACAAATTTTGATAATTCTATTACAATTGCGGTTAATTGTACTTCAATTTTCAGAAAAATAGCACATCCAGATGTATATTAGAATTGGTGAAATTTCTAAAATTCGATTCAATGCAAAATAACACATGTTAACACTTGTTTCAACTTTTTTAAAATTTTTGTAATTAACTTGCAGTTTAATTATTTTTGTTTTTAACACATGTGTTGAACGCTTAATGTAAATAACAAATAATAGGAAATTTTATTATATGCAACTATACATCTATAGTGTATTTCATATTTTAATATTGCTTTTTTTATACAGCTGCATTGTTGACTTTCTTATACACAGTATTGTTGCAAATAAATAGCGAAAGAATACAATCAAATTACTTATTGAAAACCTTTAGAAAGGTACAAATTACCAAAACATTTTTATATTTTACAAAATATTCTAATATATATATATATATATATATATATATATATATACATATATTGTTGTAAAATGAGATTTGAAATAAATCTCACAGATTATTTGAAATTCATTAGAATACAACAAAACGTTTGTTTATATTCTTAATTTTTTGAACATAAAATTAGTTAACTGTGTAAACAATTTGTCCAATTAAAATATTTAATTATTTATAAAATTAAAACTCTTCCCAAATTTAATTAGGATAAAGAAAGAACCTTTAGCTAATAAAATTTGTTTTAATCGTAATTTTAAATTTATTAACCTAAAGCATCTTAATTAGATTATACAAAATACTGCCAAGTGGTTAAATCATAAAAATAAAACATTTCTTATTAAAATTTAATATTGTACATCTAATAAACAAAAAATTAACCATAAAGGGTGGTGCGTTACAAACACAAAAATTACAATTTATAATATTGTTTTTTAAGAAATTCAAATATTTCACTTACATGATTTGGTTTTTAAGAAAATGTCTATCACATTTAAACATTAACATGTACCTATGTTTTCAGTTATAAAAAGTCATTTTTAAATAAACATTTAACATAAACTTCAGTGTATGATAATAATTAAACCATTAACATCATTTAGTTATTTAAGTGTTGCTTAATTATGCCTATAACATGAAAACAATTTTAATGTGTTTATTATATGTCCAGCAATTGACTCATCACTCGAGCCACTGTGAATTCACGGACATCAAGTTTGATTCACTTCGACGTTCCCAACATCCAAACCAATTTGGCCAATTCCTTTTTCCCTTAATTTATTGCACACCAAATGACAGCCCCACCCCACCCCCGCCCAATGTTTGGCCAGCATTGGAGTCACACAGACGTGAAAACACTATTTTAACATTTTTCATCACTTTTATAAACAGTTTGGGAGTCATTAGACTATATTAAATGCCACCCAAATATTGAAAATACCAATTGTTTCCAAGTTACAAAGTGATAAAAGTTAAAAGCTTATTATTTTACTTTTTCAAAATAAAATAATAATTATGGGGACCAAAAATGACAATAGTTTAAAAACAAAAAAATTTTATCATTTTGGTTTTGAAACATTTTATACACAATTGCTTACTAATCCAATGTAGGTATTATTTTTGTTTCAGCTCCCATATATATATGTATATATATATGTGACATATCATACAAATATTCAAAGTAAACACACACAGATATCTCTTAAAATGCAAGTTTTACATTTAACTTTATCGCACATGTAGATTTCAATAATTAATAGGAATTGAAATTATTTGTTTTCAAGCCCAAAATTTATTTTGTTTTCAACATACCCCCAATGTGGGACTGAAAAACAAGCATGTGACCACACAAAAACAAAGTGTCCATTCCATGTGTTTTGTCTACGCAGATCTTAATCACACCAGCCAGACAGAACTTGCATGCCCACTTTCCCTTTACATGCAAGTCATCACAACGACACGAAAAGATGTTTATGACTGACTTATAATTAGTAATTTTGTTTACACATTCGAAGCTTTTTAAAAGTTTTTTTTGCAAAATACATTTTACTTAAAGAAAATGAATAATAATCGACAAAACATTAGTCAAACATATTCTAAATCGCAATTTTATGAATAAATGCTATTTTTTCTTGTTACAACACTTATTCATCATGCTGCTTAATAGCAGCATGTCAAAAGTAATTTAAAACATTGTTACGAATTCCTTGTTTTGTATTAAAAGGATAAATTCAAATATATTTAAAAAATCATGTTGACTATTCATTGTAACATTGATACCAATCTAAAGAAAAATAGTTGTCTACACCCAGTACATGGTTATAATTAAAATAGAGTTATGGCTATTTTTTCCGAAACTATAACTTGAATAATAATAATAATAATAATAATAATAATAATAATAATAATAATAATAATAATAATAATAATAATAATAATAATAATAATAATAATAATAATAATAATAATAATAATAATAATAATAATAATAATAATAATAATAATAATAATAATAATAATAATAATAATAATAATAATAATAATAATAATAATAATAATAATAATAATAATAATAATAATAATAATAATAATAATAATAATAATAATAATAATAATAATAATAATAATTAGCAAACGAACATCTAAAGGAGTCAAATACAAGCCTATATTATATGCCAGTAGTGGAGTAGTTTCGTGTGCTACACTTAAAATATTTGCCAAATTTACGCAATTTTTGATATTATAGATACACTTGAACATTTAAAAATAGACAGTATTGGTCAAAACATTAAAATGTTCCAAATAAATTGAACTTTTACAACACTTATTTTCTAAATTAAGATATACTTCGCTATATTTGTTGTTCAAAAAAGACGCAAAAAGTTTTAACTAATTGTTATTTGTTTAAAAACAAACAACTGTTTTTTATCTATCTTGTGTCAAACAGCAAATAAAGTTTTTATGAATTATATGAAACAATTCATCATTTCAAATGTGTCAAAATTACATACTCTATATGTACTTCAATTTTTCTACTATTTTATACATAAATATGGTTTGGATTAAATATTTTTAGTTGATTTATGCTTTGTTTAACAATTGCTCTTTATCCATAAATTTATTTATATATTAAAGTTTTGAAACTTTTACTGCACAATGTTCCAACTGGGAAAAATAAATGGCAACATTAATCTACTATGTGTACATTGCATAGCTTGTAGTTACTAATTTGGGACAAAGCTTTTTAAACTTTAGTTAAAAGTAGAAATGTGCAAGAAAATATAATAAATATTCCAAAAAGCTTTTTTGCTAACTTAATTAAGTTAAAAAGGTCCATTATTTTATTTTTGTCAGGAAAATTAAAAAAATTAAATTACTTTTGTTTATTCAGTATGCCATGTTATTTATAATTTTTACTTTATGTGGTTTATACTACTTGAGTGTTGGGCGGGAAACATTTTCTAAGAAGCGGAAATTTAGTAAATTCAAACTGGAGTTTGCATTTTAATCATTATAAGCTAATTGCCTTAATTTATAATGATGATGATTGTAATGATACTTATTATTATTATTATTATTATTATTATTATTATTATTATTATTACTTTTATTATTAGTTAGTTAGTTAGTAGTAGTAGTAGTAGTAGTAGTAACAGTTGATTACAAACTATAGGCAATTGTAGCTAAGATACTACAGTAGAAATAAGCTATATTACCATTTAAACCGCTAACCTTTTAACCCCCTTGTTATTTAACAAAATCAATCAATGTATACTTTAACATAAATAGTGAACGTTGGCAAACATCTTTCAACAAGTGAAGCCGAACGGGTGCCCGCACTGAGTACCGTTAGTAGGAATTGAGCCCATACTTGTCTGAGTTCAAGTTGAACGCTGTACTGCGAAACCAACCTGGCACTTGTTTTATATTTTTCAATAGTGTACATTTACATATTTCTAGCAACTTTGTTTATTGTTCAATTTAAAATATGGGAATATAATTGAATACATTATGAAATAGTAAAATAGAATTGCTTTTATAAATGTTGCCATGTTTTATTTCCATTACTACAGTTAGCATTAATTTTGAAACAATAAAATATTATTGGTTATTATTTACGTCTTATAAAACAATCAGTTTTAATATCAACGTTAACAAAAACAATTTAAACTTTAATTCTTTCAAATTGGAACAAGAAAACATTTTTAGCCTTGTTTTCTACATAATTATGTTTATATTTAGGTTGAGATTAATGAATTGCGTTAATTTTTAGATGTATACAACTTGTTGATAAAATATCTTATAAGATTTACATAAATTACATATATATATTTATATATATATATATAATATTTTTTTTCAAAACAATCAACATTGAAAACGTTTATTTAAACACTTTGTTTACTTTTACTGAAACAAATTATATTTTGTTGTAATTATTATATTAAAAATTATTTTATCTTCTAAATGTAACAAAAGAAATTTGATTCTGAGTAAACTGCATTTTAAATATTGTTTTAAAAGTCAATATTGATTTTGAATCCCAGTTTTCTTATGCCTTTATAAAGTAAATACTAACAAAATGTTTCAAACAAATGTTTAAATTAATAAAATACACAAAACATAATTATTAATTATTTATCTTGGTACATATTATATAATTGGCATCTGTATTGACTTTTGATATTTATTAATATCAACCCGGTCTCTATAACCTAAATGTTAAATATTTAAGAAATATTTTAGTAGTAATACAAGGAGCAACTTTTTACTACAATGTATTTTGTAAATATTTAATTATACGGAATTTTTAAAAAGCTTAAAATATTGACTTTTACCTTGTAATTTTTGTTTTACTTATTTTCTGTTCGGTTAACGTTATTGTTTGCATATTAAACAATGACATAATATTTACTTAAATATTCAATAATAAACAAAATTGCACAGTAATTTACATACCGGAATTGCAAAATTAAAAGGCCGAAATTGTTTGTTTTAAAAAAATACTATATTGCATTTAAATATACTTCTATTTATTCAATATATACATATGTGTATATAAAACTATTCTAAATATGTTGTTTCATTTAAAGATTATGTTAATTGTTCAAAGTTATGCAAAATAAAATATTGGAAACAAGGCTATTCAGTGTGCCGTTTTGTAATAGTATTAAAATGTATTGATGATTCATACAACTTTAATTTTTCTCAATTCTTGGGAACCCTAACATCTGCTTTTGGTTTAAATATTTTTAAATACTTTGAACTCTTTGTAATTTGCAAAATATATTTTATAATACACAAACTATTGGCCAAATATTTAAAGTTGGAATAAAAATGCAACTATTTTGTTATTATTTTCAGTATTTATTTTATTAGTTTTAAACAGAATTTTTGAAAACAAATTTTTAATCATATATATATATATATATATATATATATATATATATATATAGTATATATATATATATATATAAAGTTACCTTATTTTAAATAGTAATGATATTAATAACAACAATAACGTTTACTTTTAGGTATTTATAAACTATTATTTAACAAGTTTTGTGTGTTAGTTTTAATTAAATTAGTTTTAAAATTAATTGATTATAAGTTACAATAAAAATTGTTAGATGTTGATTACAGTGAACAGGGGTTGAATACCACGCTACCGGCGCTAAATTCGCATCTTCTTTTAGCTGTGTCGATCCTATATATATATTGTTATAAAGTTGACTTTAGATAAATAATCAGACAATAAGACAAGATTTTGCTTATAAAAAGTATTAAATTTGTATAATGCCTATATTAGTGTTATTTTAAAAACTTCACTGTTAAACGACTGTTTAAATAAATCTGTTTTTTAAAAATTGAGCTTTAAAATAATAAGAAACTAATTGTATCATTGTGTTATTGTCTGCAATATGTCTTTAAACTGCTTAATTAAATTAACGTCAAATGCTCATATATATATTCACTAATTATTACCTTCTTTTGTGGAAATAATGTTTGAAATGAATATTAACAGTAAATGTAATCGTGTTTTCTATCTCGACACTGACACATTACTTTACTCATTAGCTAAAAATAGACATTCAATGTTATAGAACAATTATTATTAAATTGTTAACAATTGTTTACAAATGAAATGAATTATTCTATCAAAACATACAATTTAAACATATTCAAACATTGACATAATCACTTGTTTATTAGTTGTGTTTTTCATCAAATGATGTGTGTAATATAGCAAACAAGTATTACTTGTCCAATTTGCTGTAAATAATTTTCAGGAATAATTAAATTTAGCTACTTTATTGGAAAACCTTTAAGTGTTTTTTGCATAAACTGGTTATATATATATATATATATATATTTGTAATTATGCATAAGGATAGAAAAAACTTATTTTATTTTATTGTCAAACGTTTTATTGAAAAAAATGTAACATTTATTTATTTCTCTTTGTTTGATTGTTTGATGGGAGGCGCTTTCTTGCAAGCCGATAATTAGGGGAGCCAAGCAAGGGTCTGCATTTTGTGCCCTCGTTGGGTTGCACACCAGCCCGGTTTGGGTCTACCACTGTCTACGACGGTTGCCACTCCGACAAATAGATGTCATTTAAAAGTTAAATTTTTAAAAATGAAACTTTTTTATTTGAACTTTTAAACAAACTGGTAGAACTTTGGGCATTACGCAGTAACACAATTGATTCAATTGCTACGAAGCCTAAAATATTAAGAAAATGTAAAAATACACAATCAAAATTAGTCTTTATTTTTGGTTGTCTTCTGTAAAAATAAATATTAAAGGTTAAAATTATATTAAATATAAACAGTGAAAAAGTTACATTTTAAAATCAACACTTACATAAAGGTAATTATTAAATGCATTTTATACAACTTTTGTAATAATTAATTTACTCCATTTATTACGATGTGTAATTTCCAAATTTATGTTTATTAGACACATTTATGTTGTAATCAATCATCTCATAAAAGCCATCAAAACTATAATAAAATTTTGATATATAAAAATAACATTTTAATATATTTGTTTCAACTTAACGTTATTAATTATTATAACACTGGCTACATCCACCGAATTGAATTATTTTGTAAAATGATACAACTAAAAATCAAGTAGTATCTTCATACTGACAAAATGGGATTATTGATTTTGAAATAATTTGACAATCGATTTTTTTATCAATTGTCTCAGTGAAAGCTAGACAACAGTCGATAAAACAATTTTCCATTTTGGGGTCTAGAAAGGATAAATTAATGTGAATTGTTTTAAATACAAAAAAACACACAGCTTGTTTACTGGAAAAATTAAAATAAACTTGGTTTCTTTCATGTTGCAAACAATAATTCGGTAATTCATTAATGAGGAGGGTTGGGTGATGGCATAGGGAAGGCCCAATCTTTAACATGCAGAATATTTAATGCCAAAAATGTACAGTACTATGGGGTAAAGCCATCCTGTTGCCTCATGCTCCTTGTTAGATAAAAGGGTTTTGCAATTAATAACAATGATAAAAAAAGAGTTATATTGACTCACAAATTTTCGACCAATATTTTGTGATGCATTATTGCACACAGCCTAGTAATTATCAATGTGTTGTTCCATATAAAAGTTAACATTTGTGAATTGGGTCATTGGTTTGGAAACTCGTTCTCATCCAAGTATTCGTTTATTGTATAATTAAAGTTGATAAAATGGAATAATGAAAGACTATTGTGTATGTGAAAATTTAGTTGTACAGTCATGTTGTATGCTTCAACACAAATTTCCGGTTGAAGAAGCAATGCATGTGAATTATGGTTTTGGCTATTATGCTCACAGTACAAACGTAGCAATAATGTTGATAAAAACATAATGTTTTGATAGCTGTATATTATTCATTTCATTTTATTTAATAAAGGTCATTTAAGGTCAGCGTCATCATTATCAACATCAAGGTTAGACCCTGCTCACATACGTTTAACAAACTGATAATTATTGATAGTATTATTACTAGTCTAACCCAAATCTAACCCACCAAATATTATGATAAACAGGTTGATATAATCATTTTAATGACATAATTATTTGTATGACTTTATATAATAAATGGAAAAATGGGGTTGTAAACAAAACTATTTATTTCCATGTATTTTAATAAAAATAATAAATATATAATTTAATAATTGGTGTGATTATATATATATATATATATATAATTGCGTTTTAAAACAGCAATAAACAAATAATTTAAACAGTCATCGAAAAATATATTTATTTAATTACTTACTACTTTGAATGTTTTACGGGAAACATCGTTCAGCAGTGGACATTTTAGCAAAGTCAAATGTGGACCCACATTTGGTGCCGGTTGTGGGATTCGAACCCCGATGCCCACCCAGGTTCAAATCGAGTGCTAGGTCAACCAACCATTTGTAACTGACATAATCAATCCAATGTTTTACACTACTTTTCAAAACAAATGTGGTTATTTAAAGTTTATGTTATTTTATATAAATTAATGCACTTGAATACTATGGTTTAATGACTATTTACTATTATTATTATTATTATTATTAAACTTTAATATCTCACTAGAGATACATTCAGTGTAAAAAAAAGTCATTTATATTTTAAATAAAATTTCATTTCTCTATTTGTGATAAACAATCAGTAAAGTAAAATGAATGTTAATTGTTTTTGAATATAATATTTTCCCATCTTATTTCAAAACCATTTTTCTAAAACTGTGCATACAACAATCACATTATAAAATAATATTTCGTTATTAATTGCTGCTTAAATTTATAATTTGTTTACGTACAATCACGACAAAATTGTATGGCAATAACTTTTATAGCTTTTATAAAACTAACATTTTCAATTGCCCACCGCAAACGAAAATTTACTCTTGTTTCACTATCACTTAATCCAAAATTTATTTTTTATTGAATTTGAGCGTATGTGTACCAACGGTACTGACAAAATCTTACGCATGCATGCCTGCACAGTTGTTTGTATTTGTTCAACTATGTATGTGATTAACAGCGCAACGAGCATTTGTTTTGCCCATTAAACTCAATTATTTTTGCGTTATGACTTTCTATATATATATATTTATAACTCAAAAGTCAATTATACATATTTCAAATCGAATTTTAAATAAATAATAAACAAAAATTAAATTTTATATTCAAAAATTTAGTATTATTATTATTATTATTATTAATCATAATCATAAACCAATAAATTGAATTGTTTTGTTTATTTGAATTTGAAAATTAACTTTAAATCATCATTAAGTTCCAAATTTCAATTTTTCAAAATTTAATGTCAGCTCACATTTACAATATTTTAGCAATTATTAATAGAGTTAAAATAAGTGTATGTATGTGTGTTTAGTTTGTTATGTAAATACGTTTGTCATGCTATATATATATATATATATATATATCAGTTTTACCCACAAATACAAATCAAAATGAAAGACTTAATTAGTTATGAATTAACGGAAATATTATTTGTTGCTCCAAAGTATAATAATATACAAGTTTTCCCAAACATACATCGATTGATTATTATGTTTGTCAAAAACCGGCATACTTTGTTGTAGTAGGAAGAAATGGCTTTTGGTCGCCTTAAATTCGATTTTTCCAATTGGTACACACTGTCGTGTGTCTGTCTGCCAATGCCTTTTTGCACTAGAACAAAGCGCACTTTGTTCCAACATTGTTTTTGTTTTTGTGTTGGACACTTGGCGCACAATTTACCTGTCAAGAAAGGAATAGAGCCATTTTTGCATTTTGCTGCAACATTGCTCTATTCTTTGATAAAATATTGTACGTATTCATTAACATTTTATACCAATAATACATAATTCAAAAGCCAGAATAATTTGGTACTTTTCAATATTTAATGTTATTTACAATGATTGTTGCATAATTGTTCCATTTTTTTATTAGTTTAAATGGTTAACGCAGAAAATATTATGAGTTTTGTTAACATTTCTTAAACCAATTTAGCCAAAATTGTTGCTATAAAGTAGAAAAACGATTATGTACACTAAAGGCAAACTGTTTTCAACTTATGTTAACAATGAAAACGAAATTCAATTTTTATTTGCAATATATTATGCAACATACTTATACCCAAACGTCATAGGGTTGTGAAAGCAACATCGAGAAGGCAGCGGTATAACTGGGTTCCCACTTTAGCGGGTGGGTGCAAGCATGCACCCAGGGTACTTGAAAGGTATCTTAGGATATGCGCATACCATATGTAGCCGTTTGGTTAAGGGAAACAAGCTTGACAAAAAGGGGCGACCTCGTCAATCTGTGCAAACAGTGGCGGCGTCACAAGGCAGGAAACCATGTTATTCTTCCACGTCTGTTACGCCTATCAAGCTATCAAAGTCGATCGTTTGCTATGCCTCATAAATGTGAGAAATAATTAAAAGGTAACCACGTCACCAACCAAAATAAATAAATGTTAACATGGAAAATGAAATTATATTTTTTAAACATTCCGATTGCAAAATTACACTATGTAAAATTGCATCTTTTAATTTTTATTTACAATATATTGTGCGACATACTTATACCCAAACTTTGTAGGGTAGTGAAGGGAACACTTATATAGATAAAAGTTTGAAAAAATTAATATTCAGTTGTCAATATAATTTAAATGCTAATTTTATTTAAGTTTTAGTCCTACCTTTTTGCACACTATTGTAATGATCTGCCTGTAAGAAAAAAAACTTTACTGGTTGTGCTTAGTTTGCATTGAATCATACACCCTTTGTCATCGTCCATTTACCTACCTATGCATGTATTTCAGTCATTTGCAATTCAAAATAATTTAAAATTTTGTTTTGCGGTAAAATCAAATTGGACAAATTTGTTTTTGGTAGATGGTTTACCATGTTTTGGAAATCTTTAAGCTCAATCGAATGAGTCAGTTATTTGTGCAAAAGCACTTTTTATCGGTACATGTTCAATCTTCAATAAAATAAATGTTCAATTGTATTATTGAAACTCCATATCAATGTTTGCAGTTTGTATACCAAAAACATAAGTTACCACTTATGCCAATTGATAATGAAAAGCACTTCGTATGAAACAAGTGATTGGCAGCTATTGAGTATTTTTTTCTTGTACAAAAAGTATTTATTCAACTTTTATCCACTCAAACTGTTTAGAAATATTAACAGAAGTTAATTAAAATAAATTAAGTGCAAGTTAGTTTAATGTGATTTCGACTTATTGATCTTTATATAGATTATTATTCAAATTTACTATTTTTCACATTGAACAGTGTTCTATGGTTTGTTTACTCTTTTTAAAATGTATATATATATATATATAATTATTTTGTACCCGTTAATATAAGTTGACATATGATTAAATGATTGACAGTGCTATTCGTTTGTATACACCCAGCATCTAATTACTGATGACGTTGATAAATGTAAATACACTGATGCATGTAAGCTGAATGTTTCGAAGTTGCAAACTTAGTCAGTCAAAATTAATTAGAATCGGTTTGACTAAGCTGCATAGACTATCAAATGATTAAAATGTAATTCGGTTTTTACGTATCGATAATGTCTAGATTAATTATTTCATTTTACAAAAATGACAGTCTACATTTGCTTTAATGTTTTATTACTGCAAGTTCTGTAAATCAATTATTTTAAATTTATTTTTCAAAATTTTATTTACACTTTTACTTTTTTTGAAATTATTTTACTCTATTAAAGTCTATTTCTAACAGAAAACATTTGTTACAGATGCATGATTCATGCGTGTTATCTCAACCAGTCAATTTTTCGATAGTTTTAACAGCATTCAAATGTTGTGTTGGTAACAATTTTTTAGCAGGTGGAGAATTGATGCAGCCTAGATTGGATCAGAAATGATTCAATCTAGCCAGTCCCAAGCCTGGATAAAGGAGGAGGGTTTGAGCGCAGAAACAATACAAGAGGATGCCATTTCGGTAAACAACGGCAAAATAGTGATTGCACATATCTGGATGACAGAGTTACACAAATGGTAGGGTTGAGTGAAAGCCGAAAGGAAGCTCAATCTTCGATTTGCAGAATCTTCAATGCCAACGAGACTTGGTTGTTGTTTTGCTGTAATTGTTGTCTTATTGCCCCATGCTTATTTTTAAAGCAAATGGGTTTTGTATAATATATATATAATGTATATAATAGACTGACAACAACAGTTGAAAACCCCACTCCTGAGGGAACAATTGTAGAAGCGTATTCATTTGACATATGAACATATTCTAACTTTTTTTGCAATTAATTTAATAATCTCTTTTCTCTTTATCTTAATGCAACAATCAATTTATAAACTATAATTTAAAATTTATAAAAATGATGCAACTAATGTAAATCGGCACTTTAAATTTGAATAATGGTTTGACATTTCCAAATAAATGCAAAACCGACTTATAAACAATGTAATAAAAGCGACATTTTTCAAGATTAAAATTGTATTCCGTTTATGAATAAATTTACATTTTTATTGTTGCATTACAATAATCATGTGAATTGTTTGATCTAATTGTTTTTGAATAAAAAATAAAATTACTTAACATTTGAGATAGAAAAAACAAATGGTTGTATAAGTTTATAACAATTTTACAATATAGCAATGCAGTATGACAGAAATTATTATACACACAGATGTTTGTTTAACATTATCTTCAATTGACTTTCAAAGTAAAGAGTGTGAAAAGATTACAATGTTATCAGTTGTTTATTACAAATTTATGAAAACATATTTTCTAATATTTAACATTTTTTATTTTTATGAACTAAAATGTCCTCGGTGAGAATGAATAGTTTAACTAGATATAGACATTTCTAGTAATCATAGGTTTTTAGCTCTTTAATAAACACGTTTTAATACAATTTTGTAGTATAGAGCTTATTTATTCTTTTGTGAAGTTGATTATTTTCTATCTACTTTTAATTAAATTATTTATTTATGACATTTTTATGAGCAAAAAATGAATAATTTTTTATGTTTTCTGTTAATTAGATAATATTTCAAACTTTTTTATTACTTTTGAAAAATTAAGTAAACTTGCGTTAAATGTAAAAAAAATATTTCAAACATTTTAATGTCAACTTACATGTATGCGATTCATTAGAACAAAAATATTTTTTTATTCATGCAATCGCTCGTTGTAAAATGTATTCCTTTTTTTTTGTTTTTTACACCATCAAAGCAAATCATAACTATTCTGTTGTATTTGATTTCAGATTGTTGTTGCCATCGAACAAATTTACTAAATAGCGGTTGCAAATATGGTCACTATGAGCAATACAATTTTTACCTTTTCTTTGTCAACCTAATTGACAACCCTTTGCTCAATATGCATCTTCGACACGTTTCTGGTCGGTTGGTCAACAAACACTTTGTTGCCCACGTTCTCATTGTATTGCACATAATGCACTCGACGTTCACGTCGGCGCTGAGTTCAAAAGAGTTGTGTTCGAGTAGAATATGCAGCGGTTGTATCGCCCATTCGTTGTCGTGCCAAGAAGGCGGACTGCAACAAATTCCCGACAGTTTGTCGTTCGACATTACTTCGATGATTTTGATGGGACACCAGTTTGCCAATCCATCGTTGACCAAAGACAACTTTTCCATGTACGTCTACCAAGAGGTCAAATTGCAGCGCTTGACGTTGCGCAATTGTGCCATCAAGTACATCGAGTCGGCTACCTTCGACAGTCTCAAACACTTGGAACAGTTGGATTTGTCGCAAAACAAAATTCAATTTGTGAAAAGTCACACGTTTCAAGGCTTGACGCTCAACTTTCTGCGACTTGACGAAAACGTCGGACTCCATTTCCACGCCCACGCATTTCGCGATGCCAAAATTGCTTCGTTGTCGATCAACCAATGCGGCTTGACCAGTTTGAATTACGAAATTATCGAACCGTTGGTCATGAACAAGCATTTAACCAATTTGCACTTGACAGGCAATCAGCTAATCACTTTGGAAAGTCAATACGAAGTGTTGTTCGGCCAAATGGACAGTTTGTCCATTGAACAAAATCCGTTCCATTGCGACTGCAAGATGCACTGGCTGTCCAACGTGTTGCACCGACGCCAATTGATGATCAAGCATCATCAAACGCGGGAATTGTATTTGGACAATGTGTTGACCCAACCCGATTCGTTCAATGCGTTCATGGAATCGAAATCGAACACGGCTGTGTTGGACGAAGATTTGCTCAAACCCGTGTGTCGGACGCCCAGACGACTGAGCGGACGCACCGTTGAATCGCTCGACGTATCCGACTTCTATTGCGACATGCCCAAATTGAAAATGCTCGAAATCGATTTGGGTGCGATCAATTTGGGCCAAGTGGCAAATCAACCCAATGACAACTTGCAGACTATCTTGCGATGTCACATGAAAGGATCACCCGAACTCCAAGTCGACTGGTACACGCCCAGCGCCAACAATCAAGTAAATCAGGAATTCAATTACAGTTTGGCAAATTTAAATCCCCATTTGTTGAAACGACTGCCTAGCACCAAGTTGTCTGGAACGAAATCGGTCGAACTGAAGTTGGTAAAACGATGGAATGATAATGACAGCAATAATAATTGGAACATGAATTATACAAATGAAGTGAACAATTTTAATTACAACGTGAACCATTTGATTTGTTTTGGATCGGATTCGAATGGAAATTTGAGTGCCCAAATATCCATTCGGTGGCCCAAATTGTTGCAGAAAAGCGACACTGTTGACATGAAACAGAGTCACGCCATCCAATCGGTTTCAAACGAAAACAACGATAAACAGTTGAAAAAAGTGGATGAAGAAAAACGGCAGTTGATATTGGCAAGTGATGGTCAAACTGTTGGATGGTACACTGTTGCACACGAAGACAAAACTGATAGTTTTTTCTTTCAAGTAAGATTACTGTTATTATTATTATTATTATTATTATTATTATTATTAGTGCTATTCATTTTTAATGTAATATTTTTGGTTCTTTTGTAAAAATGAAATATTATTTTAATTCAGTATTTAGGTCAAAAGTCGAATAGTTTTTAAATTGAAAGAGTTTAATTTTAACAATCAAAATTGAAAATCAAATTGAAAATGTGTATTACACAGACAAATTATACTTGGGATTCATAAAAATAATGTTTGTATGGCTTACTTTTTCACTTTGTATAATTAATTGTCCTTAAATAGACAATCAGTTTTGACAAATTGAAGTATTAAACATTGCTACCTGGGGTGATCTAATACTTTTCAGTACTTGACTAAAACTTGGGTGAGTATAGTTTTATGTGTCAACGCCAAGATCAAATGCGAAACCCCGTTTTGCTTAATGAAAAATGTTAAATGTGTAAAATATGAATAGTTTGGACCAGAAATGATCCAATCTAGCCAGTCTTAAGCCTGGATAAAGGGAGAGGGTTTGAGAGCAAGATTATCAGCCTGACCTGTGTAAAAAATCTACGTTGCTACCTGAACAACAAGAGGACGTCATTACTGTAAACAATTTCAAAAACACTAGCATGACTAAATAAAATATTGTTCCAATCATTAATTATTGTTTGGTTTGTATATATTCACAGAAACAATTTTCCGTACTCGAAATGATTGGAGCTGTAGTTGGCACATTTACAGTTACGTTAATGCTATTCATGTTCATATGCTGCTTATTGCGATTTCATCAAAAAAATCAAGAAAAGCTGCGCATCAAATATCAAATCGGATCGCAAAACACGTATAATTCATCTTCAGCCATATTGGACAATCATAAGTCGCCATTTTATTCGGCTACATCAAAACAAATAAATTCTAGCCAATTTACTTCCACAATGGATGGCGCAAATTTAAATCTTACAGCCAGAAATTATGTCAACACAAACAATTCTAACCCCACAAGTAACCCCGATATTATGACCCCAATTACGCCTACAACCAATTCCGTTCAACTGAAAACAAACGGCACAATCTTTTCCGATTTACCCAATCATCCACGTTTTCCCTACACCCAATACGAACCCGTGAGTTCCGATGACCTTCAAACATCCAACACATATTCCGATTCCCAAACGTACGACTTGCCCCACATAAATCCCATTCACTCGAGTCTCAATGTTCCTTTGCCTCCCATACCTTCGGCATTTATGACCAATTCAACTATACCGTTGGGTCTCAATCAAACATTTGGCCTAGGTGAACACGAAAGTCGCGTTCCATTTCTGTTGGCACCAACCAACGACGTAATTCAAAATGGTCCCATCATGAATTCGATGTTTGCCAACGAATCGCAAAACTTTGCCAACGTTTTGTCCGCTACATCAACACTCAATCGGCTGCATTCAAACCAATTTTCCTTAATTCAACCTACCGCCAATCATTATCCTCAATACCAAACAAATACGGTTCAAAATTTAGCAGTTGTACAAAATCAATTTTTAGATTTTTTAAATCACCAACAGATGTTGCAACATCATCATCATCATCAACATCAACAGCAGCAGCAACAACAACAACCACAAAATGGTGAAAAATAGTGACAAACAGTGATATGTCTTACAATTTTTGTATAAATCCGAAAGTTATTTAGCGTCTTTTTCTAACTTGGACATTGTCGTTTATAAACGACATGCAACTTTGGAATGAATATTTGGTTAGATTCACAATTTATTTAACACTGTACAATAATAATTTAATTTATCAAAACTTTATAGAATAAAAGTATTTTTTAAAATCAATAAATTTAATATTACGATTTGCATTTCGCATTTTTAAAAATAAAAACATTTCTTTAAATTTTAAAATAATCCAATTGAAGTAATTTAACGAAAGACCAATTTCATGCACTTTTAAGCATAATTTTGTATTTCTTGATCCTATTGAAAAATAATCAAATTTTAAACTTTGTAGTCATTTTGTCAAATTATTTTTAAATAAAAGCAATTAATTTTTTCATGTTTTTGCACAATTGTAAGTTATCTTTTATATATTTAAAACATAATTTAAATTATTTTGTTTTTTTTTCGCCTTTCAATGGTCATAACATGTGCGTACCTTAGCATTTAAAGAAAACGAACAAATATATATATATATATATATATATATATGACTAGTTAATTTGATTTTTGAAATATATTTTAGTTAATTATCAGACATCAATTAAAATTTGAAAACAAAAATTACTCAATAATTTAAAAAATTATTGACGCCAATGACGATTGTATAGTTAGTTTGTAATCTGTTTTATAAATTTTTTTATTTAATACATTTTTTATATTAAAACTATCTGAAAAACACAAACAAATTAAACCTTGTATTATTTTTAATAAACACTCAGCCTTAATTTTATGCAATATATAAAGAGCTCAACTAATAATATGTTTTCAGTAAAATTAATATTAAATTATTATTCACTAGTAAACACAAATATAGCGTTAAATAATATAATTAAGTGTTTAAAAAATTTGAGAGTGAATTATACTAAGATATATTAAATAAATACATTCAACTATTAATGTAAATTGGCATTCAAATTTACTATATCTAGATTAAAAGTTCTGGAGTTTCGTTTTTGGTAGTTTTGATGTTCTACTCTTAAACTATGAATATTAATGTTAATATTTCACTTTATATCTACAACATAATAAAAGTATTTTTGTTAAAATATTTATTTATAGTTAAACACATTAAAAATTTAATCTACATTTACTAATATTTTTTAAGTTTCTTTTAAATAAAAACATATACAACTGAAGTAATTTTTTCATACCGTAAAATAATGTTAAAAATCTTTTAAATAAAATGCTTTTATACAAGCTACGTATAAGATTAATAAATTTAAACTTAAAAACATTTAAACGTACACACATTTAACATTTATCGAAAAAAGTAACTACAAATTTTTTTAACAAAAATGTAAGTTGGTTAATTATTTTTAATAATTAATAAACAGATTTAGTAGTAATATTTTAGTCACAAAATTTAACTAAAATACTGTTAAATTCTTTACACAAAGTAAAAACAAAAAATTGTATTTAACAGTTTTTACAGCTTACAATTGTGACAATGTAACAAAGTTACCGAGCATGCGCAAACACTTAGCAATAATACTAAAACAATGTGTTTAAAAAACAACATAAATACAATTAAAAAATCTAATTTTATTGTTTAAAATTTTTATATCAAAATAATAATATTTATTTATTTATTTTACTACTTTAAATATGTTACGGGAAACAGTGGACATTTGAACAGTGGATATCTTATTATTACTATTATTATTATTATTGCATACCCCTTTTGCTATAAAAAATGAGACAACAATTACATCAAAAAATAAGAACAATAAAGTCTCGTAATTCAAAGAGAAGATGAGACAACAAAATGTTTCCATGTATTTGAACATTCTGCAAAACGTTTTGCATGATTCCATAAAACATTCATTTTAATTAGATCTTCCCGAATAGTTCTTTTAACTGTGGACATTTTAGCAAAGCCGTAGGCCCACATTTATTGCCGTTAGTAAGATTTAAACCCATATTTATTTAGGTACAATTTAAGCGTTATATCGCTAGACCAACCCGACTTAGTGTAATCATAATTTTTATTTTGAAATATTGACAATTATTTAACTGTTATTAATATAACAATTTTTAATTTTATAGTACTTAAAAGATTGTGTAAATTTAATAAAATTTCAAAAAGTCTTTTACAAAAATATTTAATGTTTTTAAATCTTATATAATTTGTTTATTAAAAATTAATGTATATTTTAACTAATTTCAGAATTTAAATAAAAACATTTTGTGATTTAATTTTGTTTTAAGTTAATGCTGTTATAAAAACGTTTTGTTGTTATTTTTAATTTTAACATGCTATAATCAAAAATATGGTATTTATTAATTGAACTAATTAATATATTTATAAATAGATGCCAACAACCTTTAATAATAAAAATACTTAAAAACAAAATATAAATAAAATAATTTATAAAAAAATAATAAAAATGTGAATACACTTTATATTTATAAAATAAACTGCATTTTTATTGCTACAATTAAAGTTAATAATGAAATATATAATTACTTTGTTGACTAAATAAAAATAAATTCATAGATTAAAACCAGTAATTAGTAAATTACAAAAATTTATTTTACAGCTTTTCCCTCTTTTATACAAAGTTGTTGTTTCCGTTCGGCTTTCTCAGATTGGTTCTACAGGCAACGTCTCTTTTTTAGCCTTTCTTCCTTTATAACTTCCTTTTCACAAATCCAATTATTTTCGTTTTAATTAAAATTTTCCCCTTTTACTTCTATTACTAAATTTTGCATTGTCGTATGGTTTCTTCTCTTAAAATAATAAAGCCGTAAACTGGAGCTTTTTCTGAAATTTTTTACAAATTTTAATATTTAGGATTTTCCACGAGTTGAGTAGGCCAAAACGCCTTTTAGTACTCGGTTCTCAAATTGTCTCAAATTTTTAGGGGGAAAATGAAATGGATGGTGAAGTAAAGGGGGATTAGTTACAGAGAAAATATTTGAAATCAAGATAAAATCAAGGTAGATAGTGGAAGTTAACAATTATAGAAAACGAGCAAAAATTATAAATATAAAAAAAATAATAATAAAACAAGTGCCTATTACAATGCAAAAAACACTGCAATAATCTTCAAAAAAGAAGAAAAGAGAAAAGGATGAATAACGCTCCAATGGACGTGTAGCGTGACGCGCGCCTCACCTCACGTTTATGCATATAGCCTGTATCTCAGTATGAATGCCTAAACAAATAACATCAAATTCTAAACATTACCAACTATTTTTACCAATTTGTATTTAAAACAATTTTTTATTTAGTTAACTACATTATTAAATTTTTAAACAAAAATAAACTCCGAAAATTGGATGTTTTTCAAATATTTGCAAACATTAATTATTTTTTTGTTTTTATTATTTGTAAGATTGTTTTTTGTATTTCGATGATTAATTATAAAAATATATCTATGCGTTTAGCATCTTTAGTAAGGTATTAAAAGTTAACAATAATAATAACAATAGTAATAATAAATAGAGTTTTACAAACATTTGTCATTATACCGGTTAAAAATATACACTAAAATGCTTATTAATTTATTTAAAAACTAATATTTTGATAAGAAAAATTACAAAAATGAAATAACAAATGCAAAACATTAACAAAATTAAAAATTTTAATTTAAAATTACATTTAAATAACTATAAAGTTAGAAAATAAAATAACAAAATTTTAATTTTTTTACGTAAAACATTTAGATATCTGAATTAAATTGATATTTAACTAAAACGAACCGCAACTTTGCGTTAAAAGTATCAAAAATGTACTGATTTAATCAGTCCTAAGACTCAATAAAAAAGTGATTTTGCACAATGATAGACATTCGACAATAAAAATCTACGCCGAAACTAATTAATTATTATTATATTTTAAATAAGTTGAATAGAGAACCAAATATAAAAAATTGACCAGCGATCCTCTGATAAAGGAGGGAAAAGCTGAAAATATATTTTTATATTAACACATTTTTTTTATTACAAAAGTTAATTTATTATAAAATACACTTGTATAAAAATATATTATTATTTTAAAAATTACATTTTTGACTTAATTATAACAATTTAAAAATTACAATTTTTTATATTTATTTAAATATAATAATAAAAATTTTTTGTTTTGATTTTTATTTGCAAAACAAAATGTTGATTAACTTTATTTGTATAAATACGGTAACTAATTCTAACCTTCTAACAAAATTTAAATGGCGCACAACATGAGTTATAGTAAAAGTGCCTCCAGTTTTATTTGTCTTAATTCCTAAAACATTTGAAATTATTTACAAATAATATTGATTATTAATATTCATTAAATTGACTTTTTAAAACATTATTTATATTTTTGTAAATATTATTTAGTTTGTAATAAATATAAATTAAAGTGAGTTTTTACGTTTTTTGTATTGTGAACAATAATTTATTTAATTAAATTTAATGTGTTATATTTTATTACATAGTTCAAAAACAGTATCAGGTATATAACGTGCAAAATTACGATTTTAGAAAATCAGATTTATCAATAATAAGCTTACGTTTTTCATTTTTTATACTACAAACAAATGTTTTATAAATAATTATATATATATATATATATATATATATATATAGAAAATGAAATTATTATTATTGTTATTTTTTTTATTTTGTTTTATGTTTAAACTGTAAATAATATTTTATAATACGCTAGATTTTTAAAAAAACATTATAATGTATGTATTTAAGTTTATGTTAAAAAATTATGTTTTTTATTGTTTTTTGAATACACAATTAAATTGTATTATATTTAAATGCAGATGAATATATTAACATGTTAATAGTAATCTGATTTAAATGTGGTAGGTAAAAATGAGCATATTTAAGTTACTTGTTAAAATATTATCCCAAACTACAACAATGCTAATGTTAGGCAGAGTTTGTGATATTACTTTATTATTAATAATATTAAGTTGAATATTTGTTGTTAAAAATTTGTTTTTTTTTAATGTGAAATTAATAATAATGTTTTGATTATTAAAAAAATGTTTTAAACATTTTCTGTTTATTTCTAAAGCATTATTTTTAGAAAATATAGATTTTATTAAGTTACTTTTTACTATAATTTTTTTGTTTATTTATTTATATTCTATGCTATTTTTAATATTTTAATTTTTTTACGGAAAACATATTTAAACAGTGGAAAGTTTAGCATAGGTTTGAATCAAGACCTGTATCGCTTGACCACTCTGGGACATTTGTATTATTATTAATAGTATTATTATTATTATGTACCTTACATTCATTTGTTTGTGTTATTGTTATTCAATTTTTACGTACTTTTATCTTATGAAAAACACTACTTTGGTTCTTTAAATCTCTTGTATAAACATGTAACAAACTGTATTTTAATTAAAGAAATATTTTAAGTGAAATTATATTTTTTTGCATTTTATGTATATAATGTAACGTTATAGTTAGAATTACTTTAAAAACAAAAATAAATTATTGTTATAACTCGTTTTTTATACATTTAATTTAGTGGAAAACAACATTTTTTAAAATCAGTAACTAAATGTATTGATGTTGTTTACCCACTATTTAGTTTTAAACACTAATGCTATATTTAATTTTATGCGTAAATGACTTATTTTAATTATTATTTATTTAAGTTATTATTATATATTTGAGTATTTTAAACTACGGTAACGATAAAAGTTACCAAGAATTTTGTTTATTGTAATTAAAATTAGAACATAAGTTTTGTTTTTTATTTTATTATCTTTATCTTTAATAAATAATATTTAAACGTTGTTTAAAGATTAAATATTGAGTACAAATAAGGCTTTATAGAAACATTTTAAATTTACAGTAAGCATGTAACATTATTTGTATGTTTTCTATTTTATTTACAGTAGAAAACTTTATTGAATTTAAATCTAATTGATACGACTGTTTTGTTGTTAAATTGCTAAATGACTTTAAAAACCTGTACACTTTTTTGTAATATAAAGTAGATAAGTTGCAAAAACAAATTAATTGTTTAATTATTTGTCTAATATGTTTTAAGGTTAAAAATAAAATTACAAAATCTAGTTTACTTATAGTTATTTGCTGCTCGTACAAAAGCACAGACTTTACAAGCGATAAGAGACTTTTTTAATTTGTTGAGACAAATATACGTTGTTAATAAATATTTCACTTTGTTACTATTTTTTGCTTTAAAATTGACATTAACTATAATTTTGTAATGTATTTATATATACAAATATTATTATTTGCACGCTTTTAACTCAAAAAATAAACGTTTTTGAATTGTTACACTAGATTGATTGCAAATATGTTGAAACATTCAGTTTAAAATTAGTTCTAATATTGTAGATGTTTTATATATTTACAGCATTTAATATTAAATTATTTTATTAATTATTTGTTGTCTATTTTGTATTTTAAATTTTTTTAGACTATTTTTTATTTATTTAACTATTACCATGACATAATGATGAATGCTTATAATTATTACATTTAAGTAATTGTTTTTATAAATGAATTCCTAATTTTTTGTTTAAATGTATTCAATAAATTTTGTTTGATTTTGTACGCTATATATATTGTAAAAAAATAATATAAACAAATGTTTTATATTAAATGTTTGTAAATTTGTACTTTGTTTATGAACAATTTAAGGAATTTTTAATTTATTTGTTTTTTACTGAATGTTTTTAATACCCACATACAATGGAATTTGCATCAAAACAAAATTTCCATGTTTTTTTTATTTAGAATATGCAGATATATATATATATATATATATATACTCAGGTTTTTTAATCTTCACACACATTTGAGAAAAAAACAAATTTTTGTAGCAAATTGGTTGGATACACCTCACATACAGAGTTTAAAAAATACTATAAAAATAGATACTCAAAATAATTGTTTTAATTTACATTACATTGGACATGGTACATTTATTCATTACTTCAAATTTGAAAGTGTATAATTAAACATATTCAACTATTTTGTACTAGATGAAACGTGAAAAATTACACAATTTGGTAAATCAATAAACATGTCTGACAACAGTTGCACTTCAAATTCATGCAAACAACCTAAGAAGAGTTTGATGTATGATGAAGATGAAGAAACTTGGCAGTCGGTATATATTTAGTTTTATTTATATTTTATGTTGTTGTTTTTCTATACACGATTTAATTTTGTTAATGATCAGCATTGTATAAAATGTTTATTTTAATTTTAATTTCCCATTAACATATATTGCCTTTTAAGTTGAGTTTACCTATGCTTTACTTTTAATAATTGTTTTAATATATATTTTTAATTATAAAAATTCGAAATGATTTTGTTTTTATACAAGTTTATTAAAAATGTATTGTTTGTATAATTGAAAGTAATAGATTTTAACGCATTGAAAACTGGATATTAATTTTGTATCACAATAGATTTAATTGAATAGTAATTATTTTGGTTTCTCCCATAAACGAAGTTGTGTATTGTTGTATTGTTGTCCATAATTGTTCCAGAAATTGGATGATTGGCGCGAGAAACGTCGCAATGCATCGCGAATTGAAGCGACCAATTTGACATTGTTGCAAGAGCGCGAAGTAGAAGAAAATAAGCAACGATTGAATGAAGTTCGGGATCGTTTAAAAAAATTCAAGTTTGTTTAAACTAATTTGCACAATACGTGTTTATTTTTCTATTATTTGCACTTTTTCCAATTGTATTTAATTGGAAACATGCTGTGACAAGTTGGCATTTGGTGCAACAAAACGGCAGTTCACACTGATTGACGATTATAGGAATTGAACCACTGGTGACTGCTGAGCCAGTCTAATGCTTGAGGCACGTGGACGTGTAATTGTTCCATTTATGCTGCCCACTAAATGAGCGTCTGCTTGTTCGATTACTCTATTGGGCAACAACACAGGTTGATGACAATGTTACGATTTTATAGCATCTTGAATATTTGTTTCCATTTACAACAATTTACGAAGGTGTACACATATAGGTTGGACCAGTAACTCAGCCATTGTCTATATAATAATAATCATGTCCCCAGATCAAAATGACGTGAAGATTGTTTCGAACAGTGTACTTGTCGAAATACATTTAGCGCCAATTTTTCTTTTTCTTTTAATTGGCCTTTTGACAAGTCAAGGTGATGTTGTATTGGGATTTTTATGGCGAACGTGTTTAAAACGGCGCAATCTTTGTTGTCGTATTGCCAATAACAGAAGATGATAAACTCGGAGGTTTCTAGTCTTTTTTTTTGTAGATCAACACATGTTGTTTGTTCTCTAATCTAGCTAAGACATCTCTTTTTAAAATTTACTGAGCTTGATGATCTTTCAAGCGATAAGAGTCTACGTTTCGGTTGCATAAAGAAATGCTGCGTAAACCATTAAAAAACATTTTTCATCTCGGTGTTTGGATTCATTTTTTTTTGTTATTATAATTTCATTACTTTGAATGTTTGACGGAAAACGCATCTTTTAGTAGTGGACATTTTAGCGAAGCCAAACGTAGGCCCCACTTTTAGTGTGCCAGTAATGGGATTCGAACCCATGTCCACCAGGTCCAAGTCAAGCGCAGGACCGCTAGGGCTACCCAGGCACAAATGTCGATTTGCAAGCTTTCCAACTGCAGCAGCTAAATAAATTTGACGATTTACCCTATTAAATAATCCATTGTCAGAAGTAATTATAAAATTCAGATACATGAATTATTTTACATTGGAAAGAACGATATTATGTAATGGTAGATTTTTTAGAGCTGATTTCCAAACCATAATTACCGGAAATTGTAACAAGATAATTCGACGCACGCTGCAGCTGATCTTCGTTCCCAACTAGAAGAACAGCAGTTTTGGTATATTTTAAGTCGGTTATGGACATTGTACCAACAGAGACACATTTTGGCTTTAAGAATATTAATTGGACAGCTGAACAAAAGTAGGGCAGCTACACCGTTTTAATAAACTCAAATCAAAATTGAAAAAACCTTGTAGTTGATTTGTTACAAATCTGGATTGAGTTCTTGTACAGAGCAGGTACACGATTTTCAAGTTTTAAATGGGATGTTATGATTGCTTCCTGTTTAGCGATTTAAAAGTGTCGGTGCCGAACACCAGTGTCCCAGTGGAGCATAGCGGATAAGTTGCTTTGGGAGAGTCACTACTGTATTTCAATAACGTTTTATAGTAAGTTACACAAGACATAAAGATTTGAAGTCTGTTTTTTTAGTGGGATAAACTCCCTTTTTTCAACCGGCTACATATGGTTAATAAGTCGAGATATCTTTTAAGCACTCATTTACCAAAGTGAAAGCCAAGATATACTCTGCTTTACACTCAATCCCTGTTGTGTTAACATAAGTGCACAATGCACCACGTTGAGATACATTCAGGTGTATTCCTTGAATTATCAAAATCATGAGCATCTTATTTATGTAAAAACGATTGTGTATTTTGAAGAATATTTGCATATGTATAAAATTTATTATTAAAAAATACATCAAGAATATTTATGTATTAACATTTCAAGTTCCTCTGTTGAAAACTTAAGCAACTTGTTGATTTATAGTTTGTAAAAACAGTTTTTACATAATTATTGTAAAGCCACGATCTTTACAATATTTATGATTTATAAACAAAACGAATAGAATTACCATACTTTCTATCATTGATAATTATAAAACACATGTTCTCAATACAATCATGATTAATATTTGCGTTGTTCTAGAAACCAGCGTTTTTCGGTCGGGAATATTTATCCATCGTCGCCCGATGCATCGAGCAAAAATCTTGGCATGGCTTTGTTGTGTGGAAACAATCGCGTGGACGAAAAGAATGCCCAAATTCCAACTCGAAACTCCCTTTATTGTCGTCCAATGCACAATGATAATGTGGAACATGAACCATTCGATTCCAATATGGCGGAAACGGACGATTTGTCCGACATGAATTGCACTTTGAGTGATCAATTGAATTCAAACCATTCCGACACATTCAAAATGGTACGTTTGACATATTTTTATTTAGACTTCAATAAATGCATTCGAAAATCAACTATTGGCTTATTTTATTTACTTTTGTTATTATTGATAGCTTTGTGTTTTTTCTTCGCCATACGTTAATCATATTATGTTGATCATTTTATATGCATAGTAATACGATTGTAGCTTTTTATAAACTTGATAATTACAAAAATGGTGGTAATATATAACAATAATATCATCTGACATTAATAACTTTAGTACTTATCAGGTGTGAGAATAAAATGAGAAATTTGTAAAATATAATATAAGTGTAATTTAATACAAAATAGAAGTTTTATTGTACATTGTACATTTTAAAAGCGAATTAGTATCATGTATTATGTACACGGTTCACATTTCAATATACCATTTATCTCTAATTGTTTCTGATTACTAATGCACCTTTTACGAGTACACGGACGTTCGTTGATTTGTTTAGTCACGTGAAAATATTATCAATTCCATATGATAATACTATATGTAGTATTTAAACCAGTAAGTGAATACAACTCACAAAAGTGTGATTTTTATTCATTCAAAGGAAAAATCGATAATTATAATGATCAATGATGCTTAATTAAGTGATCATGACTGGAAATTGTTCTAAAGGGAATAGTTAGTTAAGTAGTTTTTAATTAATTTTTATAAATAGAATTTGTTATACAATAGTTGCATTTTTAAAATGTCGAATTTTAGTAAATGACTTAAAATTGCCATTACTACAAATAATATGCATTTTTAATTGTTAATAGTTTTAGCTGTTTCAATGATTTAACTAAACATTGATTGAACAAATAGACATTTGGCAAAAGTAAATAAACTTCTTGAAATAATGCTACCAGTGGGTTGTTAGCTCCTGTTTACCGGTGTACGGATTTAGCAAATTAGAAAGTGTGCCACGACAGTGAAATAATTGGGCTAAATAATACAATAATGTGTTAAAAAACTGATATTGAATTTTTTTAATGTTATATTATGATTAGCATCATTTAATTATTATGTTTAGAGAATGACTCAAATTGTCTACATTTTCTGGATTAAAAAGTTGCTAATTTCGTCTCACATTTCAACAACACATTTCTAAACCATTAACTTTTTTTTGGCAAAAAAGTATTGATTATTTTCTAGAATATATGTGAAAATATACTGTTACTTATAAATTCCATTTTTAACAGTTCTATATATATATATATATATATATATATATTACTTTTATTTATTTATTTATTTTATGATTATTACTTTGAATGATTTATGGGAAACATTTTTCAGTAGGGACATTTTAGCAAAGTCGAACGTGGGCCCGCATTTTAGTGCCGGTAGTGGGATTCGAACCCCGATGCCCACTCAGGTCCAAATCGATCGCTGGACCACTAGACCACCCCGGTACAAAGTATATATATTTATTACACAACCCGGGTAGGGGTTTAACCGGTACAAAAGTACTATTTCTATTAAAACCAAGATCAGAATAAATAAGAGTTTAGTACGTTCCATTCTACATTATGCTTACGAAACTTAGACTCTTACCCAAGTGGATATACTAAAGCTTGTTTAGTTTCAGCAAAGCTGTTTAAGATCCATACATGGTTTCGCTCTCTTTCTTCTATTGAATGTAACAGTTAAATAACCAATAAAATATTTTAACCATTTCCAGATATTTCTAAGACATTTAACATTTATTGGCCATGTATCTCTAATACAATAAGAAAAATAGGATTAAAATGGATTGGTCATGTTTTACGTAGATCGCTCACTCATCCAGCCAGAATAGCTATGGAAGCCCACCCATTACGCAGAGGGAGAAGGAGACCGAGTGGTCAACGGAATATTTGGACAGACATTGTAGCACGCGAACTCAGTCCTTTTATTTATGCTAAGCCCCCTCTTCCTAATGAATTACGTAATTGGGCGTCCGTTTGTTTACCCTATACAGCCAACAGAGATTATTGGAGGGGTTTAACTCGAGATGTAATTAACATTGAATGTCAGCACACCTCAAGTGTCATTCTTTAAGTACACACTACAAAAGTTGACGTTTTTGCAAACGCTTTGGTTTTTTGGACTACCCTGGGCGATAATAACCGGTAGGGGGCGTTTACCCCCGATGATGATAATGATGATGATGATCAAACAGTAACCACCCCCCTCCAAAAAAAATAGTCATTTGTTTTAAATGGCATAAAGCACAATATTGTTGTATGTGATTTTAGTTTTTGGCAAAGTGCCCACGTAACGTTCAATTTCAATAGCTTTTCCTAAATGGTTTTAAGACATGTTTTCTACCATTTACCCACATTGTTTACCATTTCAACTGTCTATTCCAAAAACGAATTTGGCTGACATTCTGGATGGTAGACGTAGAACTTGACCAAATAATTTTTTTTCTGCCGGGGTGGTCTAGCGGTACAGCGCTCGAATTCGGACCTCGGTGGGCATGGGTTTGAATCCCACCACCGGCCCACTAAAATGCGGGCCTACGTTTGGCTTCGCTAAAATGCCCACTACTGAAAAATGTTTCTAGTAAAACATTCAAAGTAACAAACATATAATAAATAAAAAATTGTGGCAATAGTATCTAGTTGATTATTGAAAATGTGACTGTGTCAAGCAATTTTTAGTATATAATCGCCAACATAAAGTATGATTTAAAAAATACAAAGCATAAGAAATACTTTTGTTATTAAATAGTTTTATATGTTATGCTTTATTTATTTGATCATTTAGTGCATTGTAATTTGTATTGTTACTAGCGGGTTCAGGTGATTCAATATGATATTAGTGAGAGCTTGTTAATTGCCATCTTATTGTTGTCAAGCAACTGGGTTGATACAAATAATTTCTCGAATTGCATGTGCCTATAGAGATGTTGTCATTTCGATTACTGAAAACAACTGCCATAGCAACTTCCATGTCTGCAGTGTCAAATTGCACTTTAGGGAAAAAGTCGTCAATTCAAGTCTATGCAATGTTCAATTTCAAATTTTCAGTAACCAACTTGAATTTGGGAAAAATTGATTGAATTTTTTTTCAAAGTTACACATATTGCTATTTTTTTCAATGTTGGCTATTTTGAATGTTTTTGTGAGAAACGCGCATGCCTTTCAGCAGTGGGGACATTTTAGCGAAGCCAAACGTGGACCCGCATTTTAGAGGGCCGGTGGTGGGATTCGAACTACGGTGCCCACCGAGGTCCGAATTCGAGCGCTGTACCGCTAGACTAATTCGGCATTTTTTAAACTATTTGTTATTGGTGCATAACTGGCATTGCATTTCAACTCTTATCCTTACACATTAATAATAAACAAATTCCCCTGTTTGATACAATTCAGCTATAGGTTGACTACGTACGAATTTTAAAAAAATTGTTTTTACAACTCTTATTGAAATGCATGTCGAACGCTCGAAGATTGAATGGTGTATAGTATCACTTTTAAGTACTCATACAAATAGAAATAAAAATAATGTATATTATTTTCGGCAATACCAGTTTGTAATAATTTGATATGAAAAGAATTTGAAGTCAATTCAAAATTAACGGTTTTTGACCAAATTTCTTTCTTTCGCGTTTGACATGAATTCAATCAATAGGATTGAAATGTTGAATTTTTACGTTTGTGTTATTACATACTGACTGATTAGGCCTATATTTATTTGTTTAAGATATACATTGGATGGTTCACAAGATTGTACAAAGAAAATTAACTACATGCTTTGTCTATTGTACAAATGCTTCATTTTGTTCCAAATGCAGTTGCTCAATTGATGTCCATTGAAACAAACTTTTTGTGTATTGTGAATAAATTATGTTTGAAAACATAATAATAATAATACTAATAATAATAACAATATTCACTAAAACTGTTATAGTATTTTGTAGTTGCTAAATATGAAAATGCCTATTTATTATTCCACTCACGCATTGCACAATATCAGAATGTGTACATTCAGTGTGTTGCTACCACCTTTGTTGGTGAAGTGCATAAATTGCATATTTTATGCAAATTATTCCGTCTTGCTTCGTAGTAAAGAGCGAGATTGGTCATTTTTGTAAAAATTAATATACAAGTGCATTTTTACGAAACATTTTTGAAACAGGTGTTGTAATACAAAATACTGAAAATCCATTATCTTATGACGCAATAGCCCATATGTACGATATGTAATAATGATTTCTTTATTATCAGATTATTTAATAATCTTATTTTTTTACTCTACGCCACAGAAAATGCTTTGTTTTTTGGGAACACACAGCATGCTAAATAATATTGTGCACAAACTTTAATTCTTGACATAACTTACAAATATGATAACAGATATTAACACTTTTGATTACATGATCAACTTTTTAATATTGATTTTGTTTTCTATTTTTTTAACAAGAGTAGCATTTACCTTAGCAAGAATTACCAGTATAAAGACATAAATTTCCATTTAGTGATGTAATATAGAATGAATCTATTACATATATGAGCATATATGGTTATAATGGTATATGTAATTATATTGACGCCTTAAATCAACTATTTACGAGTAGATATATTACACATGATTTGCAACAGTACGCTTTCAATTTAAAATTATTTATTCACATGTACCATTTTAAAACAATAGCATCACTTTGATTGGCAGTAACGTTAAATGATATATCTGAGTTGTTACGTCACGTTATGTTTAATTTACGCAATAATTTAATTTTATTAGAACATATTTAAATGGTGGATCAGTATCGATTTTAGTAAATATTCTTCTTATTACACTAAATCATTTATTGTACACTTAACAAAACGTATGTAAACAATATGGTTTAATTAAAATTTGTCTATTTAATTAACTTTACAATATTTCTTATTGATACATTCAAAAATTAATTACGTATGCAAGTAGAACAATATAGCACAAAGGTACTAATAACTATTGCTGCTTGTCATAAGCGACAACCAGCATTCTTTTTTTGGTTTATACATATTTATTAACCATAAGTCGTATCACTGACAGTTATTTAATTGAGCACCATTTTTAATTAGACAATTGCTATTTAGTATTGAAAAACATCACTACCATTGCAAACGATAAATTATAATCATCGCAATCTTAAAAGTAAACTATTAAAAACATTTTTAATGACTTCGGCAGCTACTGTATATTTTTCTTGATTTACTAGAAAAATTTATTATTATAATATATTATACAAAACCCTTTTGCTTTAAAAATAAGCATGGGGCAATAAGACAATAATTACATCAACAACAACATTGAAGATTTTGCAAATCGAAGATTGAGCTTTTTTTCGGCTTTTACTCAACCCTGTCATCCAAATACGTGCGATCACTTCTTTGCCGTTGTTTGCCGAAATGGCATCCTCTTGTATTGTTTCCGTAGCAGTATAATTTTTTTACAGAGGCCCGGGTTTCTAACCTTGTGCGCTTAAACCCTCCTCCTTTATCCAGGTTTGGGACCGGCTAGATCGAATCATTTCTGATCCAAACTAGGCGGAGTTAGAAAAATTTACATTGTACGATTTATTACTATTTAGGTAAAATATTTATTTGGTGATTTTATTGTTTGAATGTTGCAATGGAAACATTTTCATTAGGTAAACATGAACACATATAGAACCGGCAGTGCTATCCTAACTCTTGCCTACCGGAATTTGATTCCAATGTCTTGATTACTTATCGACCCCCAATGCATCTATTCAACAGTTTTTGAATTGTAAAATACATTTTGCATGTTGTTGTACAGAGTTTTTCTTTTACATTTGTTGAGTGAATTTATAGTTGCGTTGTTGCATATTCAAATTATACGACCATTTGTTACAAATAATTTAACTGACCACTTTTTTGGACCTTTGCCACTTAGTTATCGATGTTTCTTTCAAATGAATTAGTACGACATTTTTGTAGTCTGTGGGATTCGATCATTGTACACCGTTCGTGTACTCGTTCAAGTATTTTTTCGGACCATTTTTTTATAAAATTGAAATTCACAATTTATTCCAACTATTTTAAAAGCGTTCTTTCTATGCACTGATTGCTGGAAATAGCACCATTGTATTGTTTATAGAGTTGGGAAACTTTGATCTAAATGTTAATAATGAACTTTGTGTTGTGAACTATTTTATTAGGCGTTTATTCGATCAAATGCAGTCTATTTTTAATAAGATCATAACTATTTTTCCACTATGTACGTACAGAATTTTGACGAATTTATTTAAACAAATGTGTCAAATCATAAATGATAATTATATTACAATATCAGTATTGTTAAGGGATATTTAAAACAATTTAAAATAACTAAAAAAAGACCAATTTTGTGCTATTAATGAGAAAAGCGTGATACCAATGTGACTAACTTTTAGTAAATGTAAAGATTCTTTTTTATTAAGATTTGAGAAAGCAATAGTTAACATACTTAAATATTTTTAATACATTATTTTCGTTTTTGAACTAGTTTAAAGATTTTCTTATTCATATGCATATTTTTGTTTTTTTTTTATGAAACTTACTAACATATTTACTACACCATTTTCACAATAATTTTATTTAAAGTATAGACAAATTATTATTTAGTAAAAGTAAATTTTGATACAATGTGAGCTGAGATAATGAAAACTTAGGTTTTAAAACCCCCAAACCGTATGTTCCATATGTTTAACTACTAAGATTTTACTTTGTGCAACAAAATTGCATTATTTTTATTATTTGCATACTACGTTTGTAATTATTACAAATATTGAAAAAATAAACGACTATTTGGCTTTAAATTGTGTTCTATTTTAAGAAAAGTGACGAACAGCTCTACCTCGAAAATGCTCAACCAACAGACAACGTCGTGCACGACCAGGTAGAGCTTGTCAACTTGTCTGACGAATTTGACGATTACGAAGAGCACCGATTGCGATTGCCATGCAAGGCGGGACTGACCGAGTTCCGGTGGGGCATGACTGTCAAGGCCGACGGAATGTCGTTTGGGGCTCCATTCGTCGTAGAAAAGATCAAAATTGGTACATTTTGAATTTACTCGTTTTTATTTAATTAAATAGATGGATAATTGTAGGGTAGTAACAATTGATAATTACAGTTTACTAGATATTATGCGGGTCCTCAAATGGCTGAGCTACTCTAATTTACCATAACTACAAATATAACTTGCTTTTATTTACTATTATCTTATAAGTATATATTTGGAAATTATATAGATATATAATTTTATCTATATTTATGTATTCATTTTCCTTTTTTGTGCAATAAATAATTATTTGTAAAATCTAATGGTAGGATAAATTTTAGTACCTGTTTTTGAAAATGTATCTAAAATATTATCATAGTTGATTTCAATTTCAACTTTACTATAAAATATGCCACTGTCACTAATACTATTCTCCAATGCAAGATCTATTACTGATAAAATTGATCATTTGCGTTTACTTAGTGTAATGCGAAAATGTATGTCAACAATTGTTTCCTATTAATTCACGAATCCTAGCTAAACAAATGCATTGACGATAACTTCATGTCACTTGATAATTGTATAAATTGATTAATTTGTCTAATTTTTCACTTTGTACTTTTATTTCGTATTGTTTTGTTTTTGTTTGATAACATTAATTGTGTGTTATAGATGTATATATATATGCTGGATGTACCTCCATTGATGTATTTAAGCTTCTATTAATACATAAATAGATAATGTACACAACCCTTGGTGTGTAAGATGCTTTATTAATAATTTATTATTTAAATGTGTGATGATCGTTACAATAAAACACAATTGATTTAATTATTAAATAAACTACAAGTTTGATATCTAGCATTATTGTTTTCTAATCAATTGAATACGACACCAGCATGTTATTGTCTTGGTAACGTTTTGGTCAATATTCTATACTGTTGTTACAGTAAGTGATTCATTCGCTGTCAATAATGACGCAATATGAATGATTCGCGCTTTTTGACATTATTTATAATTGCATTAGACAAATTAAAATTCTACTGAAACATTCATTTTTTACTCTGGTTGGTGACGTGATTACCTCGTCATTATTTTCTACATTTATACTGCATATAACACGATCGAGTTCGATGGATTGATAAGCGTAAAAAACGTGAAAGAATAACGAATTTTCTTGGCTGGTAGACGGCATTGCTGTGACAGCAAAGATTGACGAGGCCGCCTGATTTTTTGTTACGATTATCCCCCCTAGTCCAAGGGCTAGATATGGTATACGTATACTTTAAGATTACCTTTTAAGTATTTTGGGTATATACTGGAACCCACACTTCGAAGCAGGAGCCCTGTTACACCGCTGTGCACTCGGTTCCTGCTTTTATTAGTCTACATACCTGTGGGCATCTTGTCCAGGATGTACCACGTGGAGGAAGAACAGTCAGGAAATTAAGACATTGTAAGCTTTATTTAAATCCTCAGGATTATTAACATCCCAAAAGAATTGCTATAGCAGTATTGACAAAACAGTGCATTATTAAAAAAAACATATTTTGCAAATACCATTATCAAAATTTAACTTGGACAAAGAAACGTTGATTAACCAGTTTTTTGTGTTCAAAAATAAAAATCAACGATTGGCTTTAAATTGAAATAAAAAATCAACATATACAGCAGGGTATGACCACGTGGCACATTAGTCTAATTGGTGGAGTTTTGTTTTGGTCAATCCATGTGTGTCACTTTGACCAAATATGAGGGTTCTCTTCCAGTTGGACTCAATGTCCATTTGTTCAACTATGTTCCAGCCAAAGCATTGTAATGAAGCCAAAAAATAAAATTATTTATGTTTTTCAATTTTCTACAAGTTAACGTTACGCCTACATAAATCTGTATTTCGGTTTTTGTGTTTAGAGCCTCTGTGTCAGTTTTAACACATAGGATTGTATATATTTATGACAATTTCTATTTGCTACTAATTTATGATATACTGGTTGCACACACACACACATCATTCAATTGGCATTTAGGCAGCACAGCCGATTTGTCCGATGTTCACAAGGGCGATGTTTTGCTTTCCATGGATGGAATTAATTTGGGAACCAATTGGAACCTTGCCAATCAATCGCCGATAATTGCCGCTCCTGCCGTGTCCAAATCGTACATTACTCAGTTGGAAGACTTGGAACAGTTGATGGACCGTCTTTTCACGGGCACACGAAATGTATCGCTTACCGTTTTGCGCAAACCTGACAATGATTTTGGTAAATGGGTTTTTATTTGGGCCAATGTTAACCGTTGCATTGTACAACATTTGCATTGTTGATTAGTATATTTCATTGTGTCAATTGTAGACACCTGACAGCTTAGACAGCTGACAATAAAAAGAGACAAGAGTACATGAGTAGCCATCTTGCGTCCGTATTATTCAAATTATTTATTATTTTTAAAATTAATAATTGTACAATTGTCTAAATCCATTTTTTGACATTTGCAGTGTTTTCCAATTTTATTGATCCAATAATTACAGTCATTTGCTTGAATAATTGAAATGTTACACTCATTAAATATTCATTTTAAAAAATGGTGGCGGTATCAATTTTGGGACATTTTAAAAATTAAGTGTCTGTATCATTTTGTTATAATAGTGTGATAAAAATGCATGTGGGACGTAGTAAAAATATTAACATGAATATCCTAAAGTGAATTATTACGATGTAGGTCATAAATAAATAAAAATTGCAACAATTTAATTAAAAATTAAATTTTTGAAACATTGTTACCAAGTAAACTGTACATTTATAATTGAAAATTATACATTGAAGCATAAATTATGTTAAATGCAAACATTCATCGTACGAACAAATATTTTAATTGTGTTGTAAATTGATATTTGTGTTGATTTTTTATCAAAAAAGTATTTTTGTGTTGTTTCAAAATGTGTTATTTGTTTTCTATCTATTTTTTACACGTTTTTATGTACCTGTTTCAAATTTATTGAAAATGTTTTTTTTCTCAACGTAGACTAAATTTACTATAGTTTCGGAAAGTATTTATTATTCGTTCATTTGTCCTTTATGCCTATAATTAATTGTCCATTCTTCCAGACGATCCGATTGAAGATGATTCCGAAGTTCCCGAGTCAATCTACTCGACCCAATCTCCACCAATTTCGTCGGAAAGTCCACCTCGATTGTGTGCAATGCAAAATTATTCCTCATTGAAATCGGACACACCGTTGCACATTGGCAACGACGGCGATGCCGTATCGAGCATCAACGACGAGTGTCGGACGATCATTATCGACGACGAGTGTCCCAAGTCGGTCGACTTGGCAGCACGAAAGTCCCACGACGAATCTCAAACATGGAATGTCGTATGTTTGCATGTATTTATTCATTTATTCATCCATTGTGGTTGGTGACCTAATCACCTATTTATCATTTCCATATTTCCACAGCATAATAAACGATCGATTTCGATGGTTTGATGATAAGGCAATGTTTTGGCTGGTAGACGGCATCGTTGCGACGTCGCCACTGTTCGCGACGACTGACTTTAGTCAGAATTGTCTCCCTCATTCCAAGGGCTGCATATGGTATAGATGAAGATGGAGATGCTTTTTAAGTACCTTGAGTGTATGTTTGTAATTATTTGCTGTAGCGGAAGCCCTGTTATACCGCTGTGCATTCGGTCCCTGCGGTTATTAGTATGAACGCCTATGAGCAACATGTACTCATTGTGTTCTATCTACACTACTGTTACATGTCACAAAGTTAATTGATAAATGGAACAGTAAATGTAAATTTGTGTAAAATTTTTAAGTTGATTTGTTTATGTTCTCAATTCTAGATGATTTAATAAGGTTATATATATAGAATGTAGATTGAAATGAACTATTTTATACATTATATTATTTTGTAATACTGTAAAACTTCCATAGTTTTAATTCGAAAAATGCTTAACAATATCAAATTACACACTTTTAATTTACCATCTAATTGTTCAATATTAGTTTTATTAAAATATTATAAAGTTGCTTGGATTTCACATTGGAAATAGTGCCAGGTTTAATTTTTTTTCGATTATTTTCTACTGAACAAATAGCAAAGTATAAATTATGCCTTATTCGGGATGGTTATTTACGTTTTTGTTGCCAAAGTGACATGAAGAATTTAATCGAAAACCAAAAACATTGTGTACAATCAAACCGCTTATGCACTCAATTGTATGCTCCCCGTATCTATAGTCAACTTTGAAACATTTCAAAAATTTGCCAATGTACATTGACAGTCGGGATATAAATTTTCTGGTCAATTTTTTTTTATAAAAATGACAACGTTTTAATCATTCTAGCAATGAGTCATCTATTAATATGTAATTATCACTTATATATCCTGTTGCCACTTTAGGACAGTTACATTAAGCAAAATAATAGATTAACAACATAAGTCGGGTTTACGTATACGGACGTAAAATCCCATTTTCAATCAACATTTCCGCACTCCTATATGTTTTTGTGTTACAATTGGTTTGTTGTTTTTTTTGCTTTTAAAGGTGTGACTGGCAACTATTTAATATTGAATAAAATTGTTAACATTGTTTATTACATTGTACGAACATTTGACAAACACAAACAGAATTAAATAGAAACTGTGTCACGTTTTAAACAAATTTGTTTCTTAAAAGACGAAACTTTTTGTAGTTTTAGTTTAAAATTATGGCTAAAAACAAGTAACTGTCATTGAAATATAAACAAAAACGATTTCTTTAGCAAGTTTTTGGTAAAATGCATACTATGAACTGCATCACGTTTGCCTATACTAACCTAGTGCAAAGAACAAGTTAGATTCAAGTGCAATTCCTTCGTATTACTCAACCAAGCTTATTGGTACGACACTGCATTCGTTGTGTTAACTTTCAACAATGACACGAAAATTGAAACATGATTAGGTATTGTTGTAGCTTTTCAATTATAGTATATGATAAAAAAATGATGGTATGTAAACCTTACTTGTTTTAAAGTATAACATGATAACATTATGTCAATTTACGGTACCACGTTTTCTTTATTGCAAACAAAAGTAAAATATTTTATAATAAAAATAAAGTATATATAGGGGCTAAAATGGGCCCCATCAAAATTAACACATGGAAATTGATGGACTATCCTTACATCACTTAAGCACATCAACAGTTTACTAAAATAGTCATTAAATATCACTTTAGAAATACTAATAATTAAAAACAATAAAAATATTTTTTTAACAAATAGCATTACCAAATTCTCGCTTATACAAAAAACCTAGAATTTACACATTTCGACAAGATAAAAATACTACTACATTATTTGCTTAAAAATAAATTATATTATAAAATATGTACATATATACAAAATAGATATCATCAAGCTTACAAATTTAATATTTCAACGGATAACTATGATTTTTTATAACATTTTTCAAATACTTCGGATAGGAATTGACCAAATTATTAATATAATCTTGTGTAATTTGATTTTTCAAAACATAATCAATTTTTTCTCTAAATGTGCTTTGATTTTTTATCCAATTTACCTCTCGTTCAAGATAGCTGAAAACGTTTTCAATTACATTGATGTCCCGGCTGTATAGAAACAATTGCATAAAGCTCAGTTTTTTTGTTATTTGAAGAATTTTTTCTCTAAACAATAAAAAAAATGTGTTAAATTTTCAATTATAATAAAAAACACGTTATCTTTTTCGACATATGCACTGGAGCATTATCTTGAACAACCATCAAATGCCCTGAAGCATTTTGTCGTAGTTCAGTCCTAAAACATTCTTTGAAAATGGTTATAAAATTTGAGCTGTTTGACTCCATGTTGGTGGTTGTTCGAACTTAATTCCATAATATTCATGACGATATGATGAATGCACAACCTTTTTAACAATCCAATTGTAGTCTTGAGGAATATCGGGGCCATAAATAGTCGTGGATTGAACTGCCCACGGCTCGTAATTCGAAGCACACTTGTTAGTAAAAAATGATTTCCAAAAACACACTGGACAGTTTTCATATATTTTCTTCTATGTTCTGCTGTTAAAGGAACTTTGTTTAATGTTTTCCTCAACTGCAGATTGGCCGATTTCATCCGGTTGCGAATAAGTGAATATTAACATTTTGGTAATTCTTCTTTCTGTATTTGTTGAATAGGTTTCATTCTATTTTTTTAAGTTGGTGATAATAAACGTTTGCTTATAGATGGTGCAGGTCCAGTTCCTGCTGTTCTTGGAAATGTATAACTCTTTAAAACTCTGTATACAGTCCTTGTACTTATCTCTTCAATAATTAAACCGAAATTACAACTATTTTATTTGTTCGTAATTTTTTAGCAGTTAAGAAAAAGCTTCAACTATTCAAACTCATTGTAGTCACGTGCAGTAAGTGTTCAAAATTGTGCCAAGTTTGAAGGTTCAAATTAAAATGTTCGATAGGTTAATAAAACAAAAATGAGAGGTTAAGTTTTTAAAATTTTTCTTTGATATTTTTACACTATAATTAATTAAAAAATTTGTATAAATACATAATTTTAAGCTAATTAATTTACTAAATAAAATGTGCGCAGTAACGTGTGCTGAGTTATGTAAGCACTTGCAAAATTATGTAAAGAAATAATAATTTTCTATGAAATTATTGTTGCGTAAACGTTTTATTTTGGTAACATAATATGTATATAATTTTTTACTGTAACTATTACTATTTACACCTTTTAAATGCTATTTATCCAATAATTCGAAGATACTTGAATATTTATAATTACAAAAACTTCAAAAACAATTAACTTCAAGTATTGATATCCCATATTATTTTAGCATAATTTGTTGAAAAAAAATATCCCTCAAGTTAAGACAAAAAAATGAAAAATAAAAGTTTATTTATAAGTACCATTTTAGACCCTGTATATATATATATATATATATATATATAAGTTGAAACAATTTTTATCTTGATCATTTATTAAGTCTAACATTTTATTCTATTTATACAGATTGTCAATAACAATGGAACAAATGAAAAAGTTATCAGTTTAACGCAAAGTGATAGCATCGGGTAAGATATTGCTTTGAATTATGTGTAATACGCATGTATTGTATATGTATGTACATAACACCAAACATCAATAATTATATCCAAATTAAATAATTATTATCTACCAAAACCCAATTTTTTGTTGAGGGTTGGATCGCAAAAGTATACCAAACTATTTCAGTCTAGTAGTGATGAAAAGTGCGATTACATTTGTTTTTAAATACAAAAACTATTGAACAACTAAAAAAAATATATGAGCTTTGTATTTTTTGTTAATACTTGACGCTAAATTTGTTAATGATTTTACTCAGTCTTTAATTATGAAACGCATTTATATATATATATATGTGTGTGTCTGTGTGTTTAGTAAAGAATTGAAAGAAACCTGTGAAGAAATTCCCATTAATCGTCATTCAAAAGACGAAATTAATTTTCTAGAAGAAAATGCAGAGTGCTCTCTAAAAACGGATATTGCAAGTTCAAGTGAGATTTTTTCCCCATATATTGATGTTTTTATTTTGAATTTTCTTTTTGGAATAATGTTCGTTTGGGCATTGTCATTGTTAAACAATAATCGCAACGTCCCATTTCTTTGACAGCAAGTGCTACTAAATTTAGAGTTTTTCATATTGTAAATAATGTAGTCATAAACGTTGCTGTTGGAGTGGTCTTGCGTTACAGCGCTCGACTTGGATGTGAGTGGGTATGGATTCGATCCCCACCAGTGACAATAAATGCGAGCCAACGTTTGGCTTGGCTAAAATGTCGACTGTTTCCGTAAAACATTCAAAGTTGCAAAAAATAATTCATTAAGCAATTGTGATAGTGTTAAATAGCTATGTGTTACTTTTAATTTAATGCCACTATCATTATCATACTTTTTATATTCGACAAATTAATATACAATAATATACAATATAAATAACTGGGTTTGGTTATTTCAACAAAAAATCGTTGTAATTAGTTTGCAAGCATGATTTTTTTTCCAGTCTAAATTATAATTAAATTATTTTAAAATTGTCAGATCCACTTGAATAATATATCTAAAATTAAAATAATCTCTTAGAAACCCATTGATAAATATAACCAAACCGTGCCATATGGGCTATTAAACCTGGCAGTATGCAAGGACTTATATGGTAAAGACCTAGTGAAGGGGTTCTCTCACTTGCTAAACCGGTAGTAACGTAGCAGTATGTGAGGACACTGGGCAATTAGAATTGATCAGATTTACTATAAATAATAAATTTACAGTGCCAAGGTCATTTGCCGGTAGCTCAGTGGTTTAAGGCGCTGACCTGACACCAGATAGGGCGTGGGTTCAAGTTCATGTGTGTGTGTGTGTGTGTGTGTAAAACTTGAAAGGGGTATGCGCTGCTGATGATTCCAAATAAGGATGAAACAACCGTACAGTGCTCCTGATTGACTTAAGAACCAAGTGGATTTATTATTCAAGTAAATCTGGCAATTCTAATATAAAAATAATTCTTTAAAAACCCGTTGATAAATAAATTATAACTATTTCAACTTTGGCAGAATTTTTAACATTATTCCTCTTCTATTGAATGCTAAGATGTCCGTTTTAGTGTTTTTACAACACGTTAAATTAAAAAAATTCAATTTTTTTTAATTTTTGCATTTATGTATTCATTTACTTATGACATGTTCTATTAATGCACTTCTTTTCTAACTAGTTCATTAGTAGTCACTAACTATTTAATAAAAATTATCTTGTAAAAGTTAGTTTCGTTCAGTTTGCATTATGCGTAGATAACAATAAAATGTAATAACGTCCACTTCATCGAAACTGTAAACACTATTGATTCGTCAAACCAATTCTAGAGTTTTTCCACAAAAACGTCGTATATTTGTTTATTTAGAAAATAATGTGTTCCTATTCAGCCCAATATTCGTAATACTTAATGAAAGCTAATCTTGTTTTCATTATTTGTTAGACACTTGATAAGAACTTTTTTATTTACAGGGCTCAAAAACTTTAGATAATATAATCTAAATTGTTTACCCTTATTTGAATAAGAATGCACAATCTAAAGTTTGTATAATACCATAAAGTTGCAGTTATTTGTTGCAAGATTTTATTAAATCATTCTTTTTCAAAACATATTGTTTCACGCTTGCTACTTTGAAGGTTTTATGGGAAACGTGTATCTTTCAGCAGTGGACATGCTAACGAAGTCGGACATGGGGGCCCGCATTTTAGTGGGCCGGTGGTGGGATTCGAACTTCCATGCCCACCCAGGTCCAAATCGAGCACTGTACCGCTGGGCCACCCCGGCATGTATATATATATATATATATCGTCATTGTTACTTTAAATATTTATAACAAGTCTGTGCCACAGTGCTTTGTAGAATAAAGATACAAAGCATATGCATGTAATGTTAACATATAACAAACACGCTTAATTTTAGTCAATGTTTTACGCGGGAAACGCGCATTTTTCAGCAGTGGACATTTGGGTGCAAATGTTTCAGTTTCACAATTATCTACTTATTTGACCTGAGTATAATTAGAATTGAATTGTATCTATTGTTCTCCAGGTTAAGTGTGGTAGACGAACGCAATAAAATATAATAATGTTCATTATTATTTTTAACAATTCGGTCGTTACAATCAATATTAAAATATTAAATAACACATGCATTATTATATTTTTATAACTAATGCTCATTGTATATTTTTTTCTTTTACATTGCCTTGTGTGTGCTATTGTTTGTCGCATTTGTTGTGTGTACATGATATTTGTGCTCGGCGTGTTTTGGAAACCAAAAACTCGTCAATAGTTTGCTTATAGGTGTGACCAAAATGTGTACCTTTTGAGAACAAATTGATACTGACGTATATTGTCAATTTTGTTAGGTTTCGTGTACTTTTGCATACTTGTGCATTGCATTGCTTCTGCGTGTTGCCAGATGCTGGCAATGGGATGTGTCTCATCCCCATGGGATCGACATTGTCTGAAACACACAGACACATACACACACACATACAACAGCGTGAATCTATTCCAGTAGGCTGCACTATAATACTTGACTGCCCCAATCATTCTGTAAATAATTGGTTTTTAAATAAATTGCGAATTTTTTTTCATATGGCTAGTTGTGTTTTTTATTTCATATCAACCATCTTGTTTATTTGTTTTTTATCTTTTCTTGTATCCAATACACTGTCGTTGGCCTTCAGATAAATGAAGTTGGCGGGCATACATCAGAACAATCTAATGCGTATTTATTAGTAAATTGTAGTCTTAAATGTTTATATACCCTTGTGAGTACGTAAATATAGACGCTAATGTATATTTTTTGAAATGATGTAACATTGTTACACCATGCTGTACAGCGCTTGTCCCGACAATTACAGCGATAATGTTATGCATATTTCCCAATTGGTTAAATATTCATACCTTCCATTTTAATTCGAACGCCGAATTGTGCTGAAAACAATTGTAAGCACTTACGTTGATTGATCTTTCAAAAAGTCAATTAATTTTGTCATTTGTACATTTTGTTTTTGGGTACAACACTCGTGTGTGTGTTTGTGCCAGACGCTGTTGTCTACTTGGTTGCATTTGAATTTAGGTTGACATTTTCAAATATTGCATTTAATTACGGTCTTTTGTGTTCAATGTGCTTGAGCTTTTGTGTACAATACAAATTTGTTTGATCTATTTGCAAAGTAGATTGCTTTGTTGTTGTTGTTTGATTACGTGTGTTTGAAACTGTCTTGCGTCGCCACAATTTCAAATAGCTTTAAACTATTAGCTCACAATGATTTTTTGTTAATTTATAGGTTTTATAAACAATCAAAATCTTTTTAGTTGGATGAAACTGTAATGGAAAACAAAATAGCTTGTATATAGTTATTGATCAATCACATGTCCCAAAGCAACTTGTGCCTTTAAAATTGGTCAACGTTTTGCCCAATTGTATCGATAAAAAATCTAGTCCAATGCACATTGAAATCTCGATAAATTCAGTAGGACTGAATGGTCGAAGCGGTACCATTACACCAATTTACAAAATGTTCAATTTTTAAAAAGGGTGACAAATGTCATTGTTGGGAAGCTCTTCGAGGTTTGGTCTAGAAAATAATATTTTTACAATTAATGTACAACGTAGTGTAGATAAAAAGCGATTAGGAAACTGCCTAATCCCAAAACGTACCAAAGTTGTGTCCGATTGTCGATGAGAAACGGTAAATGTGGCGCTCAAATGTTCGAATCAATATTGAAATATGATGAAAACAACTGAAAAAATTGCAAATTGTTCGTGTACAAAGAGATATGTTTTTATTCAAACGATTGGACATTTATATTGATTATTTTAGAATATAAATGTACTAATAGCAAATGCAGTCAATTTTAATTTTAAAAATGTAGACTCACAAATTTGCGTATACGTTGATGATTGGAATGCGCTTGTAAAAAAGAAACAAAAACTGTCAGTATTTTAAATCGGTTGCATTCATACAACGACTGCATGTATTACTACGTACAGACTTGTATTGAAATTCGTAGGATAATAATGTTGGTTTCAAATTAAGAGAATGCACAGCTTGCATGCACTATAATTTATTTGCTTGTGTGAAGACATTTAATTATATGAAGCACATCTAAATGTTACTAACATATTCGTTAGACATTATTTTGACACTATGAGTTAAATATGGTATAAAAAATAATATGTTATGCCAACATGACTATAAATTTTTAATTAAGGTTAAAAACATTAGAATATTGACGGTTTCAAAAAAAAATGAAAAAATAAGCGAACTCGTTGCTTAAAAAATAATTTATATTATAAAATATGTACACACACATAAAAATAGATAATAAAAACTATGTATTTTTAATACTTTAAGTATTATTCATTGATTTCTAGAATTTTCTGAAAGTCTTTGATATATGGATTCCTAAGTATTTAAACCTAATGTTGTAACTAAAAATGCATTAATTTCAAAAGTATAAAATTTATGTTGTCTTTTTTTAATATATAGACTAGAACATTGTTTTTATTAATTATTCAATGTTCGAAATTGTCACGTTAAAGTCCAACATTGAATGTAAAATAGAAGATTTTATCAATTTTTGTGCTACCTTACAGGTTCACTTTATTTTAATAAGTTTTTGTACTTAATTTTATAATATTTTTTAATAACTAATAAGTTATAAATAATTGTGGCTGTAATAATATCAAAAAAAGTATTAGAATGAGGTCGAAATAGTAGTTAGTTAAGATAGAATTAAAATTGGTAAATTATTCGATTTTATATTTAATACTGGACTTATAGAATTGAACAATTAATAAAAACAATACTCTAGTCTATATTTTAAGAAGGCAACACACATTTTACTATGCTTTTAAAATTAATGTACTTTTAGTCAGTCATATAAAGTGCAAAATCTTTGATTAAAATAAAAGTACATTTCTACAATTGCTTCCAGACAACACAAACTTTAATATAATTAAAAGTTTATGAAATAATTTAAAAATGTAATGTAATTAGTTTGAGAAATAAAAATGTTCAATCGAGAAAATTAATTATGTAATGTTAAATCAAATTCTACAACATTAGGTTTAAATACTCAGGAATTCCTATATCAAAGACTTTCAGAAAATTCTAGAAATCAATGACTAATACTTAAAGTATTAAAAATACATAGTTTTTATTATCTATTTTTATATATGTGTACATATTTTATAATATAAATTATTTTTTAAGCAACTAGTTTGCTTGTTTTTTCATTTCTTTAAAAAACGTCAATATTTTTGTTTTTAACCTTAATTAGAATTTCATAATCATCTTGGCATGACATATTATTTTTAAGATAATTTTTAACAAAAATTTTGGTCAAATTTAGATGTGCGTCATATAATTAAATGTTTTTACAAAAGCAAATTATATTGTATTGATTTTCACAGCTGCTTATTTATCTACTGTATACACTAGAATATTTTGAGACCATTCGAATTATTAAATTCGTTATACCCAAAATAATACAAGGTTAAAATTTTTATACAATATATATTTCAATTTTGTATTTTTGTTAAAGTTTCGTCTAGCATTGAAAAATTGGGAAATATATTGGACGAGTTGGTCAGTTCGAAAGAATTGTCAAGTGTGAATAATTACAGTCAACTTGTTTGCTCGAGAGCAGATTATTTGGACGAAAAGTCAGAAACGAAGTTGCCACCTCACCTTATTTGCCCGAGAACAGATCATTTGGACGAAAAGTCAGAAACGAAGTTTCCACCTCAACTTGTTCACCTGAGAGCAGATCATTTGGACGAAAAGTCAGAAACGAAGTTGCCACCTCACCTTATTTGCCCGAGAACAGATCATTTGAACGAAAAGTCAGAAACGAAGTTTCCACCTCAACTTGTTCACCTGAGAGCAGATCATTTGGACGAAAAGTCAGAAACGAAGTTGCCACCTCACCTTATTTGCCCGAGAACAGATCATTTGAACGAAAAGTCAGAAACGAAGTTTCCACCTCAACTTGTTCACCTGAGAGCCGATCATTTGGACGAAAAGTCAGAAATGAAGTTGCCACCTCAACTTGTTTGCCCGAGAACAGATCATTTGGACGAAAAGTCAGAAACGAAGTTGCCACCTCACCTTGTTTGCCCGAGAACAGATCATTTGGACGAAAAGTTAGAAACGAAGTTGCCACCTCATCTTATTTGCCCGAGAACAGATTATTTGGACGAAAAGTCAGAAACAAAGTTGCCACCTCAACTTGTTTGCCCAAGAACAGATTATTTGGACGAAAAGTCAGAAACGAAGTTGCCACCTCAACTTGTTTGCCCAAGAACAGATCATTTGGACAAAAAGTCAGAAACGAACTTGCCACCTCAATTTGTTTGCCCGAGAACAGATCATTTGGACGAAAAGTCCGAAATGAAGTTGCCACCTCTTGCATGACGCAAAGTTCGTCTTCGTTATCGGTTAGTTGGACTTTCTTTTGCCATTGCGACATTGGCACAGAAATGATTGGATTACAGCTGTCATGCACCATTGCCAACTCGATAATAACAAACAATGCACAAAACTTAAAGCCGGTTTTTTTTCAAATTATTATCTAAACACTAATTTTATAGTGACTATAGTTGTATAGATTAAATGTTTGGTAAACAAAAGCAATTTCTTCAATTTTTGATGAAAAACACAATGTATGCAAAATAGTAATAAGTGTGTTGTGCTTAAATAATCGATAGATATAAAATCAATGATATTAACTTTCTTCAAATGTACGAGCATACAGCTGGATGTATAGATTTTTTTGAAAATAAACACAATTCACACAATAATGGTAATGAACTGAAATATTATTATTATTATTATTATTATTTAGGTTTGGAAATAGAAAACAAGGTATTCACATTTCTGATTATTCCTAATTAAGCATTTATGACGCCTCTCTATTGTGTGTCAACCAACAACTTAATTAATCATGAGCAAGTTCAATTTGTAAAATGAATGAAGTACAACTTAACTATTCATTTTCCAGTCACAACCATTTAATTAAGCATTATTAATCAATATAACTATCGATTTTCTAATGAACAAACATCACACTTTTATGATTAGTCAGTAGTATTCACTTTCTCGTTTAACTCATGATGGTCGCAAGATAGTGGATTTTCAATATGCAGACGATGCGGTTCTTATGGCAGAAATTGAAGAAGATTTGCAAAATGCGGTTGAACTTACTCAAAAAGCCTCAGAGAAATACAGCTTATATCTTAATACTAAAAAACAGTGGTTTTAGCGAACGTCCCCTTAGAAATCCAATCACTGTTAATGGTAGCCCACTCCCTATGGTCATAGATAATAAAGGATCCAGCTTTTTAGAGATTCGGCGTCGTATTCACCTCTCTGCTGCAGCATTTGGGCGTTTAAGTAAACCTTTATTGAATAAAAATAATATTTCTATTAAAACCATGATTAGAATATATAAGAGTTTAATGCGTTCCATTCTACTTTATGCATGCAAAACTTGGACTCTCACCCAAGTGGATACACAAAAGATTGTTTATTTTGAGCAAAGCTGTTTAAGATCCATATGGTTTCGCTCGTTGCCCTCCATTGAACGCACTCCTTTAATAACTAGTAAAATATTTCGACCATTCCCAGATATTTGTAAGTCTCCTAACATATATTGGTCATGTATCCCTAGCACAGTTAAAGGAAGATGATTAAAATGGATTGACTATGTTTTACGTAGATTGCCCACTCATCCAGCCAGAATAGCTATGGAAGCGTATCCATTACCCGGATGGAAAAGAAAACTAGGCGGTCAACGGAAAATTTGGACGGACAGTGTAGCATGTGAACTGGTCCTGTTATTTATGCTAAGCCCCCTCGTCCAAATGAATTATTTAAATGGGTGTAATTAACATTTAAAGTCAACACACCTCACGTGTCGTTCTTTAAGTACACACTACAAAAGTTGATGTTTTTGCTGACGTTTTGGTATTTGAACTACTCTGGGTAATAATAACTGGTGGACGATGTTTATCCCCGATGATGATGATGATGATGAATATTGAATAAAAACGCCTGTCTTAGTTTGCTTGCTTTCTGATATGATTATTTATGCGTGTAAATAACTGAAGACTATGTATTGTTAATTAACGACTATTGGATACGATCGTGATACAACACCTGCGTACTGTAAAAATGCAAAACTGTACCACGTTATTACAATACTAAGGGTATGAAACACCGTTCAAACTTGTCTACGCCAGTGCACAAAAAAGTTCTTTTATTGTTACTTTTAACATTTTGTTTCTCAATACGCGTTTTTGTTTTAAATTTCGTTTTGTTCAAAAGTACTTACCAAAAGGTATTGTAAATTTAATGTTATTTGTACATTTCAACACCTTATAATGTGTACTTGAATCATTTAAAAAACAGGTGACATTGAACATTTGTTTAGTGTGTATGTGCACAATATCTACCTGATTTGAATATTTTCGCTTTGCAATTAAATCATTCAAATTGAGAATTGTATTTCTGATAGACTGTATTTAAAAATGCATTACTTATTTTTAATTGTTCTATCTAATAACCATTTCAATTGTGCATTGCCAAGCCCACAATTAAGAAAGTATTTCAAAAAAATGTATCTTAAGAAATCATTTTGCTTTAATTGCATTGTGGAAAGTAGACACAAATGTCTGCTTTTATTGATTGAACAAAAGTCCCAAGCCGGTTGTTTCACACCGTGAGTGGCCTAGCGGTACAGCGCTCGACTTGGACGCGGGTTCGAATCCCACCACCGGCCCACGTTCAGCTTCGCTAAACAATGTCTACTGCTGACAGGTGCGCGTTTCCCATCCAAACATTCAAAGTAGCAAACATAAATTTTAATAGAATGATTTTAGCAGGCCATTGAAACGATAAAACCAACACTAAATTTAAAAGGACGCCCAATTAAAACTAAGTGTATTTCAATGTCTACATATACGTAACTCTGACATTTCCAACTTAATTTAAATGATATTTAAACATGTGTATTTTATGCAGTCATTCAATAAATAATTCTTTGCTTTTCAACAATTTGTAGAATTCAATTAACCAATCTGAAATTTCTCGTTCGAGGAATTCGGTAATCGTTATTGAATATGCGAAGACGGATCAAAATGACAGTTTGAAAACGACGCATGAAAAGTCAATATCCAAACGATTAGTTTCAGATGATCTCAAGAATGACAACACAATTCAATGGACAACTGACAACAGTACTTCAATTAGCAATTCTACAACTCCCCATCATTTATACGAAAGACCAATAAGCAATAGGGAATTGTATTTTACTCCAAAACAAGTCGACCAAGATTACAGGAAACCGATCATTGAAACATGTCCCAATGTATCTAAGGCACTAAATAAGTCAAATGTAAAAACAAACGAAATTGTGGACGGCGCTTATATATATTCATTTTCTAAAGTGACCAGCGAAAGTGACAGCCGTTCCAACGAAATAGTCAAAAAAATCAATAACAATCATTCAAACATTGACGGCAGTCATTGTGAGCGTCGTTCTGCAACAAATATCGATCCCAATCGATACCCAACACGTCGCAAGTCACCTATCGAAATAGTGAAACAATTGCCGCCCGATGCAACATCCAACAATTCGCATTCGTGTCGAACGCCGCCCCTATTTACTTCGTACGTCGAAAGGAAGGTCGAGTCAAGGATCGGGGCCAAACCCTGTTTCGATTCGCCAGCCCATCCGCCACCTGCACCAAGCGCTCCCTTGCCAATGTCCAAAACGAGCAATTTCAACGACGAATTAATTTCTTGTCGTTCGTTGCAAACGCATTCGATCAGTCCATCGACCAAGCTGCAAATTTACAGAGCGGAAGACAATAATCGAAGGTAAGTTGTACTTTTTACAAGGGCGCTCATACTAAGCGATATGGTGTAGGATTCATGTATTTGTTACTTTGTACAAAATATTGAATGATTGATTCTGATGGTATAGAAGTATGACGAAATTTCTTGGCTTGTGACGGCGCCACTGTTTGCAAAGATTGACGAGGCAGCCTGATTTTTTGTCAGCGTTATCGACCTTAGACCAAGAGCTACATATGGCATACGGTATACCAAAGCGGAGGCCCAGTTATGCCGCTGTGTAAGTGCTTAGATGCATCTAGTCCATGATGAGTCACGTGGATGTGACAGTCAAGAAGAGCACTGTTAATGGAAATTGAGACTTTGTGAGTACTACTCAAATCCTCAAGATTATTAGCATTCTAATGTTACGGTAAGTTTATGAATTTAATCAGATTACTTGTCCAGATGCTTGATTAAAAATTGATTTAAATATTCAATTGTTTACTGATTCTAAATAATCGATACTTCTATTGGATATTGTAGTGTTGATCTATTCTATATACATAAAAGTTTACGTATTTATTGCAAATCATCATTTTAGAAAATCCCATTTAAGGGTGGCCTAGATACATAGACTTAATTTTTTTTAATTTCCTATACGCAAAACATTTACTTTATTCACAGATTATGCAAAAATGAATCCTACTCAACCTATATCACTTTTAGGCTTTTTGAAACAGTGAAATCTATACATGTTCATTTGTTTGACCTGCAAATAGTTACAATTCGAGTGCTGTTTCCAGCCAGTCACACAGCCTTTATACCAATCTTTGAAAAAAAAATAATTAAAAAAATCGTCTGTAATTGTGCGAAATTTTCACCTCCGTAGAAAACCAAAAGTAAACAATATACGTCGATTTTTAAATTGATTTTCGAACATATGCCTTATTGTACTTTTGAAACGTTGTTTTGCAGTTCATCACCGCTGCCATCGCCTCCCAAATCGTTAGTCAGTAGAAATGTAGAAAGTCCGCCATTGCCTCCCAGAAAACAGAAAAGCAACAAAACAAATGCAAGTCAATTGTGTGCTGTTTGCAGCGAAAAATTGGGTAATTCTAATTGGTATCAACCTTTACAATTTCCAATTTTAATCTATTCCCTTTTTTAAATATAATGTCTGCACACAACTCGGATACACACTAATTACACGTCATGGTGCCGCAGTGATCTAGCAGTACAGCGCCAGGGCACTAAATGCGGTCCGCGTTTGACTTCGGTCAAATGGCCACTTGCTGAAAGATGTTTACGGCAAAACATTGAAAAGAGTAAAAAATGGTTTCAACTCCAAACCATTATAAATTTTTTTTACATTCGAACCAAATTTCAGGTTTTCAAGATTCCATGGTCATTGAAGTGCTAAATTTGTACTTCCACTTGAAATGCTTCTACTGCTCCATGTGTCGAGTTGCTTTGGGCGACGGATCGGCAGACGTGGAAGTGCGCGTACGCAGACGAATACTCTATTGTTTGGCCTGTCATTCGAAGTGCACCGGCAAAGAGTCGGGCAAATCGAATTCCAAAATTTCTGCCATTAAAAAACTCAAAGCCAACGGCAGTCCGAATAATGGGTCGGCCGAGTCGGGCACAGGTCAAAATCACGTGTCTTCGAAAGAAGTTCGAAGCACCAAAAGAAGTTTGAGCAAAATCTATATTGGTAAGATGGAATGAATGATGCATCCGATTGTAGTCAAATAAAAATGGATTGATAAAATGTGCACCGTATTGAATAATCCCCCATTTGTTTTAAGATAATTGGAAATTTTTAAATATCAACTTGATCAATTTGCTTGCACCAGCATATTGTTGTTAAGATTAGATTATTATAAACGCATGAATTAGTTGTACTTCGCCAATCGTCCGTGCCAAAAGTTGACAGTACGTAAGTTATGTCTTGACTTCCAGTTGAATGTATCACTCGACGTTATTTTCCTTACTACTACTTCCTATGCATTTGTCACTTTTTATGCTGTTATTAACTAGAAAAATCTTGTAATACTAAATCCAAAGCTATTTGACCGTTTTAGTTGAAAACGCCCAATTATAAATACATTCGGTTGGTAATGTAGTCATCTCTTCACTATTTCTATATTTGGACGGCATATTAAACGGTCGACTTCGATGGCTTGACAAGCGTAACACAACGTGGAAGAATAGCAAATTTTCTTGGCTGATAGACAGCATCCTTGTGACGTCGCCACTGTTCGCAAAGATTGACGAGGTCGCCTGATTTTTTGTCAGTTATCTCCATTAGCCCAAAGTCTACATATAGTGTACGTATATTTTGAAATACCTTTTAAGTACCCTGGGTGTATGTTCGCACCTACCCGCCAAAGCGAAAGTCCAACTATACCGCTGTGCATTCGGTCTCTGTTGTTGTTAGTCTAAATACCTAGGGGCAAGTCCAGAAAGTACCACAATGCCTCTTCTACGTGCAATATCACCGTCATTGAATATTGAGACATGCATAGGCATTACTCAAATCTTCAGCATCATTAGCATCCCGCAACCATAAAAATGTGTAATGAACTTTTATTGTATTTTGAACAACGAAAACGAATATCGCGCAAGAAGGTGTTTTATTTTACCACTGCAACAAAAAATGTTACTCCATGTTTGAACATAAATTACAAATTTTGCATGACCTTTGGAACGAATTACACTATAGATGAAAACTGCACCAAATATGCACCGGTAAGTACCGTCACTACCACTACCACCACACGAATAAGAATGTTTTTAAATCATATTTATAAATTTTACAATTCATTTGCATTTTCTGTAGATCGCAAATCGGTGTATGCGAAAGCACGCCATTTTTTAGGCAAGTTTTGATTGTTAAAACCCCCAAATACCAAATTTACCCAATTCAACCATGAATAACTGCCCGTTTGAAAATTAGCCTAATTTACCTTTATTTTAAAGACAGGTATATATAAAAATGGTTGTGTTTATTACTGCACCCATTATTTCATTTTTTTTTCTCAGCCAACACACCCACTGTTAGCTGTTTGGTCGCACTTGTCTAATTTAATCGAATGCACCCACCCCCCATTTGATTATACTCAATGTATTTGTGTGCTACATTGTCCTTTATTGAAAAAAAAACGCAATAATTACTTTGATTTTGTTTCGTTCTATCGATATGGCGATAGACTTTATTTGTTATGTGCTCCACTTTCATAATACATTTTGGCAACTATTATTATAATCAGTACGCTACCACTGTTGACACAAAAATGTAATTTCTTTTTGAAAAATGCTTATTGTATACAACATTTATTGAAACAGATCGCAAAAGTCAACCGTCCCGTTCCTAGCGCTACTCCATGTGCAATGGCCATCTCGGAATACCAATGCAAAAGTCGTCACCAGACTCCATCAACACTTTCAATTTGTCTCGCTTTTGTATATGTAAAAACACAACATTATTTGTATAAGTATTTTCCCTTTACTGGTTAACCATTTGGTGTAAACGTTCAAAAAAATTTACAAAATGTTACACAAGCTTAATTTTTCAGATATATATATATACATATATATATATATATATATATATATATATATATATATATATATATATATAAGATTTATTTGTTCTATGCAGTCCATTTATCTTTTTCAAATATTTCATTTGTGTATATGTATTAAATATAACTAATTCGAGCGTACGTTACACTGAAAATACAGTCTGTGTTCTTTGTGGTTCCATTGAATATTTTAATATACAAAGGGCTGGTTTGGATTCAATAGGTTTATCGTAAAATAATGTGGTTGGTCAATCGATAACATCCGACAGAGCATTTGGGTAAAATAAACACTCAATCATCGATGATGATTTAAATTCAATAATGTCTAACTTCGTTGTAATATTTATTATCTAGCCTAACTTTTAGGGCAATTTAGACAAAACGAAATAGTAGATTGGAGAAAAATATAATTTATATATATAAAGGAAAATACAAATGATACTAAAACATCGACGCTTTTTGAATCTATAGACCACGACGTTCTCTCAAAGGTGCCCAATGATAGGGAGAACGATATTTTTGTGAGCCTCTGAAAAGAAAAGAAAAATATTGTAAGTGCATTTTGTACAAAAAAATACTTTTAAAAAATCCACCGACTACTAATGGTATGCCACTCATCCATGTGTTAATGTACAATACTCAGAAAAAATAAACAAAACTTTGTGTAAAAACGCTTGTCACTCAAAACAATGCTGAGTGAAACTCAAGTGTTTGACCGATATTACACACGTGACGTGTATATTCGGGTAAAAAAATGGATTAGTTTATTCAACCTTCACATTTCCACGCACCTGCCACAAAAGGATCCACAACAACAACAACAACAAAAGTTGGTGGCAAAGCCACCTCTTTATTAGTTCCAGTTTTCAAAGCATCACGAATAATTCCCCTCCATTGTTCACGATTTTCGGAGGCGAGCACAGATAGGTCAGTCCAGCAACTTTGCCATTGTTTCCAAATAGCCCCGGCCAAAATAGGTGAAGATCGTCCCGAACAGCGTCTATCCAAGTACGTTTCTGACCACCTTTCCTTTTCTTCCAATCGGCGTTTGGACAAGCCAAAGTTACTGAACGTGAGATTGCATCAGGATTTTACGAAGAACGTGACCAAACCAGCGCAATCTACGTTGTCGCGACACCAAGGAAGGAAGATCATGGAATTGGAGGTCATCTCGAATTTGATGGATACTGATCTTTTTTGTCCAGTCTCCTGATATGGATGATGCGAAATGAGTATTGTGCCAAATATATCTGAGACATCTTGCCTCAAATTTGTTAAGCTTCGAGATCTCAGACCCTGTAAGAGTCAGGTTTCAGCTGCGTATAGAAGCACTGTGCGAACCAGTGAAGAGAAAATGTTCATCTTTGTCTTTGGATTGATGTTTTTTCGTTTCCATAATGGATTAGCAAGTTTCCCAAACGCAGCAGCAGCCAAACAAATTCATCGATTTACTTCGTTAGATGAACCTCCGTTAGAAGTAATCAAAGAGCCCAGATACGTAAATTGCTTTACATTAGGAAGCACAACATCATTCAATATAATCCTCGCATCAGGAGCCTGTGACGTCATGATGACTGAATTTTTGGGATTGATCTTTAGGCCATATTCACCGGAAACAATCACAAGAAAATCCAATGCTCTCTGTAGTTAATCTTCATTTTCAGCTAGCAGAATAGCATCGCCGGCGTATTCTAAGTCGGTGATGGGCTTTGTACCAACATACACGCCTTCCATTTGTCCAAAAACCTTGGCAAATATAACATCAATTACATAGTTGAACAAAAGTGGAGCAGCCACGCAGCCTTGACGGACACCACTGCAAAGTTCGAATGGCTTTGTAGTAGATCTGTTGCAATTGCGGATTACAGCAGTTGAGTTCTTGTACAAAGCACGTAAGAGATTTACAAGTTTCAGTGGAGTTCCATCACGTAACATAGCTATCTAGAGTCGTTTTCTGTTCAGCGAGTCAAAAACTGAAGAGTAGTCAATAAACGCTACATACGTAGAACGCTGAAACTTTGCCCGAAATTCAAAAATGCGTCGAAGCGTATGAATTTAATTGATGCATCCCATACCAGAACGAAAACCCGTTTGATTAGGACGAATGGTTTTCTCCCTCTCCGGGCGGATCCGTTCAACTATTGCTGAGGTGGCAATTTTGGCTGCTATGCAAAGTAAGCTGATGCCTCTGTAGTTAGCAGGTATTTGCCGATCTCCTTCTTGTGAACAGGAACAATAGTAGCACGGTGCCAGTCTTTAGGGCCCCTCCAAATATTAAAATACAGCACACCTGGATGTTTTACAAAAATCCATTTTTGAGAAAATACACGGTTAGTGCAATTAATTTAAAACTCGATAGAATGACTTAAACTCCTATTAACCAGAACATGAATTTAATAACTTAGTTATTGTTCCAGTTTACTACTAAATGCAAGTAGGTTACACAAAAAAATTAGATTTATTCAAACAATTGTATTGCTGCACAAAACAATCCAATCTAAAATGAATATATAAAGCCATAATATATGTTTCATTATTAAAGATTTAAATTCTGCAACGCTACGGTAAGTACTTTCAATCAGTTCAAAAATTATCCCTGTAGACAATGTTACTTATTTCTTTTTAAAGCAATACATTAATCAAAATAGATGAAATATTATGTCAATACAATAATTATATAGAAAAGTAATGAGTATAAAACAAGTCAAACCCATTCAATCTAAAAATTAACACCGTAAAATACTGACAAAAGGCACAGCAATTTTTCAAAGAAATATTTTAGTCTTTAAAATAACATTTTCAAGTTATAACATTGAACTACCTGCACAATTTTAAAAGAACTGATTAAAAATGTATCCATTAATGCTATTTTATTGCTAATTAACATATTTGTTCATTCAGTTGATATTAAATAAAAAGGTAACATGATACCAGTAAAAGACATCTATATAATATCTCAATAAACGAAAGTCTTTGCAGCAATCATTTATACATAATAGCACCAAAAATGTATATCAAATAAATACCTAAAACGAAAATGTTGCCACGGCATACAAAATGATTGGGAAATGTCCACTAAATTTGGCTTTTTCGGCATACCAGACGAAGTGAAATTCGAATTATCAATTTGTAAAGGAGAATCTTCTAAACCAGTAGATAAATACTCAGCAGCACAAGGGATAGGCTAAGTATATAATTCAAAAGTAAACACTTACTTTTGTACATTCATAAGAGGTTTTGTGAGGCGGATGCCAGCAGATGATAGTAGCTCCATCATTAGAAAACACTACAACTGGCTCATTCAATAAACTGTTAAAATTACATTAAATTAAAATAACCTAACCTTTCATTACATGACTTTTTTGATAATTTACTTTAGTCCAAACAGGTTTTTAAAGCTTCTATTCTGTATATAAATATATATATATATATATATATATATATATATATATATATATATATATATATATATATATATATATATATATATATATATATATATATATATATATAGGCACAATAACTATTTTAATCAATACATAAAATCTAATCTGGCTTACAAATAATTTTTAATAATTATACAGTACTTAATAAATTTACCTCCATAACTTGTAAACTCGATTAAATAAAATTAAGTTAATAATAACTTACTTCATTAACAATTTACGTGACAAAATTAACATTTAACGTAGAATTAACAAACGATTTCTATAATTAAAAATTTTAAAAATCGTAAATATCATAATAATTTTAGCATTCTATAATAATAAATTCCCAACAAAATTTTAAAAACATTAAAATAATCACTTAAAAACCACAATCTGTAGTTCTAAATCATTTGCAAAAACTATTTTAAAACTTTATATATATATACATATTGCTTTTCACAAAATATGTATCATTTATTAATAAAAAATATATCTTAAAATTAATAATAAATAACACAAAAAACAGCATATTAAAACAAAAACCAAGCATTCTGTTCAAATTGTTATTTCACTAAAAAATAAATTAAAAATCAATTCATTAAAAAGAGGTTTAAACCTCAATAATAAATAAAACAATATAAAACTTAAAAAACAAATTACTAAAACTGAACGAACACGACAAAAAATTAGATCAACGCTAAATATGACCTAGACAATCCAGTCGGTGAAATCAAACAAATAAAAAATCAACAAAAAATATATACTTTAACATTTATAAAAATATGTTTTTTTTTTTAATTTAATAAAATATTATTATCTAATACTAAAATGTTATATTATGTGCATTTATAACTTAAAATTTATAATAATAAAAATTATAGTTGAAAACCACCATTTTTCTGATTTTTTCATTAGTATATAAACATATTTTTTACACAATTAAATTACATACAAAATTTTAGAGTAAGTCATATTAATATATGCTACTAAACTTATATTTATACTTTAAGAACTATATTGTTTGAATAATTATATTAATAACAAAATTTTAAGTTTGATAAATGTCAGTGCTTATGCCGACATACATTTAAACTTATAAAAATATTTTTATTATTTATTTTGTCTTGAACTATTTTTTTGCTAAGAAAGCATTTGCCTATTTATGCTTTTTAGTACCCCTATCTAGGCCAGTTCTATAATCCAGCGTAACCTAACTAGCCATTTTCAGTAACGCTACAAAATGTACTATAGTTGAAAACCACCGTTTTTCTGATTTTTTCATTAGTATATAAACATACAAAATAAGTAAGACGCTTCACTTAAATGGTATAGGAATCGCAAACTACACAAGTTGATAATGAAGGATAACTCTAATAAAAGCATACTTTCTAGTTTGTTAAAAGCAAGAGCTCTATTACTGTTGTACGGTACTTTTTTTAAAATAATAAAAATTATTTTTTCTATTTTTCTAAAGTTTGTTATTTTTAATTAATAATTTAAATCAGTTTTCAACATTAACAACCTTTGCGTTTCTAACTTCGAGTCCTTAGTGATATATCTGATTGCTCTAGAATAACTATTTTTAGTTCTACAGGGGCTAAAATGGGACCTGTCAAAATTAACACATTGAAATTGGTTGACTTTCCTTACATCATTTAATTATCGTTAATAAAAATCTAAATTATGTGAATTTGATCGCATTTATCTTCAAAAACCTTAAGAAATATGTAAATATCTTAACTTCAGTTCTCTCCAAAAAATGCAAGACAGTAAGTCCCTGGCCTTAATAAGGCATATATAAGCCAATAACCATAAATAAATAAATATATATATAAATTAGTCAGAATATCTACCCCATATAGTAACAATTCAATTAGCAATTTAAAATTTTCAAGTGAAACACAAGTTGAAACACAAGTACTTTGTTTTATAGTTAATAACAAAATGCCAAATTATGCACATATGTTTATGCTTCAAAAATCTATTAGCTTACACAAATAGCCTATCTAATATTCAATGTAGTAACAATTTTATATTTCAATGTCCGTATTAAGAAAGCGAATTAAGAGCGTAAGACTAGTAACTCTCTATCTTTGTACACCAGATACCTGAAATCAGGGCCGAGATCTCAGTGAGACCTTACAATGTATGGAAAAAATCACCAGTTGCAAAAATGGAAAACATTTTCTTCCGTTTGATAACAAAAATGCTGAAATTAGCTTACTTCGGGTCACATACGTTTTTAAAAACAAACCTTTACAGATTAATATTTATACAAAATAACAAAATACATATTTGCTAATCATACAAAAAAAGGAAAGTCATCATGTCCCAAAGCGCACAAAATCGTCCAAATTGGGCACAGCCATCATTGTTTGATCCAAATGACCAACACAATCGGCAGTACAATGTTCCTTATTTTCACTATTGACAATAACCACGTCCTAAAAAAATGAATAAATAACAAAAACCCTTCTAAATATTACTTTATTAATGCTATAAATCTCAATGTAAAAATAACAAAGGAGCTTTTCAAGTGGTTAACAAAACTCAAGCTACAATTGACTCAGAGTACTAAAAACTTGTTTCTTATCATATATATATATATATATATATATATGGAAAATTCATCCCAACTATTATCAACCTTTTATCTAACAATTGAGCATGACATCAATATTAACGTATCAATATAATCAACCTATAAAATGTAATTTTTGATCACGTAGTTTAATTTTTCCACAAATTATACATTATTATCCAAATAGTTAATTTGACGTTCAAAAAAACTAAAAACGCATTCAATGGCGTTCAAATAGGAACTGCAAAAAGACAATTAAATAAAGATCCCTCTTTGGCTACCCACAACTTTTATAGCCTATACAAGTCAAATGTACTGTAAATTGCAAGTCATACCGGTCATGCCGGGGTAGTCTAGCGGTATAGCGCTCAAATTTAACCTCGGTGGGCATGAGTTTGAATCCTACCACCGGCACTAAAATGCGGGCCCACGTTCGGCTTCGCTAAAATGCCCACTACTGAAAGATGTTTCTAGTAAAACATTCAAAGTAGCAAACATAAAAAATTTTAAAAATACTAAAAGATACGTGAACCCCTATGACGTAAGTATGTAGAGCGTGTAGTCCGAATAGCCGTTCAATGCCCCAAGACATTTCGGTGCATCCAGGACTCAAATATATCCCTAACATTTTAACAAACTTAACAGTACGTATTCTGTTGAAAAATTTAAACCTCGGTAGTTGTCAGCATTCTAGACTTGGACAACCTGAGCAGTATAAAGTCAATAATACAAAATAACCGACTAGCAGACATTTTGATTGTACAAACCAACCAAAACGTCAAATTCGGAAGGTTTGTTCAACAAAGTGCTAATCTAATTCTGCGTTCAGTAGACTTGCATACACCATACACAGATAATACAAGCGGATTCTACTTTGGCACAGTCCTTTTAACTGGTAGCAAGTCATGATCAAGCAAAAACAAATTATATTTTGATTTAAAGTCAAAAGTTACTTACGGATGCCAGACATAATGGCCGAGGACTGATCAAATCGAATGTACTTTCGCCAACGACCAAACATGCTTTATTGTTGTCCAAAAGTTGAATTTTTCCAAACCAACCTTCTTTAATTTCTTTGAAGTCCTTGTTTTTTAAATTATATATATATATATATATATATATATATATGCGTGTGTGCCAGGCTGGTCTAACGAGACAGCGTTCGACTCGAACCTTGGTGGACATGGGTTTGGTCCCCACCACCGACACTAAATGCGGGCCCACGTTCGGCTTCGCTACTATATCCACTGGTGAAAGATGCGTTTCTCGTAAAACAAAAATACATAAAGTATTGTCCAAATAAAACACTGTATTTTTATGAGGTTGGGGTTGTAAGTCAAAATGCTACCTGAGCTGATATTGCGATTTGTACATTTCCCAAATGTTGGACCATATAACTGTGCTGCTATAAGGCCATTACTATGCCGTCATGGTGGAATAAGCACTTGCCCAACATTTCTCCAGCCAAAATCACCATAAATGAAAACGAATGTTAATGGTCTCATAAAATCTTGTTGATTACACAAAGATAAAATGATAAAAAGATCAATTAGGGAATCTTAAACGAAAAGTATAGAAAGTTGTATTAACAAGTCAAGAAAAGCCGTTTCTTGTGCAATTTTTACAATATTGTCAAATGACAAAAACTGGTCTAACACAACCAAAAATAAGAAAGAATGTAATTGAAATCCAATGCCTTGTATCGTAAACAATCAATCGTCAACAATGGGAACGGACTTGAATAAGCCACTATTTTCAACAATTACTTCAATCAGCATTCTGCTATATTCGGTTTCATCAAAACAAAACATATATAAGACATATAATCGCTACAAAAAATGGAACAAAAGTCTTACGGCATTGAGCAATTTATCAGGCAATTGTAAAGTAAACAATTTTCCTTGACCAAAATCGGAAAAAAAGTTGCATGTATTGCGTGCACACTGACCACTGGACAAGTCCATGCATGTCAAAGGATCTGACAATGATAAAACACACGCATATATATATATATACATCTCCAAAAGTTACAAAATAAAAACCGTTGTATACAATACGAAAACATCCTATTGGTGGAAAAAATATAAAACCGAAAATGAAATTGTAATAATCGCACTCGACAGAGTATAAAGACAAAATGGCATTTTGCAACTTGACAGCAACGATAAAAAATTGTTATTAGGTTTAGTTTCGAAGGTATGACGGTGCAACGGTGCCTTATACAACATTACAGTAGCTGGTCGAATAGCCGTCACTCAAGACCACATGTTTGATATAATGACTTTTAACATAATAAATATTCTGCATTAATAATTTAAACCTTTATTAACCACAATTAATTAATGAACTAACTTTTACAAACAGAAATATTTACGTCTTGGGAGCAATCAAATGTCTAATTGACAATTAAAATCTATAAATTAAATTAAATTAACCAAAATAATTACTTAACTATAATTTTTAAATTATCATTTCTTAATTTAAATTGAAGTGTTTATATAAACAAACACTTGAGCACCAGAGAGCATTAGTTTGTAATTAAATTTGACAGAAAAAATCAAAAAATTATTTTAATAAACTGTCACATTTTTTGTCAACTTACGATTGGGCTCATTCTCAAATATATGTTCACTTACTTAACTAACTATTCCAGCATCACAATTTTAATTGAATAAAAACAGGGAAACGAATAAAAATGCAATAAGTTCTATTTTATTATTGAAAAAGTTATGTATATAATTAAAATAAATACCTAAACTAAATATGCCGTTTTTAAGAATTAGTGAAGTTTTATAACAATTGCAATTGTATGTATCCTATAAACTAGTAAATGAAATAATTATTTTATTAGTTCACAACATTGCCAAATCATTAAACAAAGGCTTATTTTTAAATTATAAACCTGCATTTGACAGCATCTCAAGGAAGAAACCAATAATTGAGGAACACCTAAAGAATTGTCGTCTACTGATCAAACGAATAATGGAGAACAATGATTACCCCCTACACGCCGACCACAACAAATTAATTTTATCCGGTAAAACAATAAGAAAATTTATTCATATTCAATCAAAGACAAACATCGGTCATAATTCGTGCATTCCTTATTTGGAGGGATATTTAACCAACCCTAAACTCATAAAAAATGTACTGTTCTTGTGTCTTTCAAATATCAATTAATGTGTTTTTATATTTTCACCTCACATATATATATATATATATATATATATATAGTTCAACCAACCCTTCGCATTATTTTAAGACCCATGTTAAACTGTTCCTGTATCTGAAAAATTGAACACAGCAGACAAATGTTTTAAAGTAAATACTAATATAAACACACACACGCCCAAAACAAATAAGGTTATGTGTTAAATTCAACTAACCAATATGGCTTTGATTGCCAGAAGCCGAATCCACCATAACGGCAGGCACATTTTTGAAAACTTGCTTTATGTCTGTTACAAATGATTCGCATTGAGTTATGGGATCGAGTTTGCATTCGGTTTCGGCAACTTCTATCGTTTGTGTTTGAGGTGCACATGAAGAACGCGATTCGCCTGCAATAGTTTTTAAAAATTATGATTTGAAAACGTAATACAAATAATTCACTCTACTTGTAGTATTGAAATGAAATTAAATAATCAAAATTACACTACACCTTACCACTAAATTTTATACGTATGCAATGCTAAAATGGATACAGTTAGTGCACCAAAACGGCAGTTAAAAAATCGTAATAGCATTTGTAGAGAATATCTTTACAAATAAAATAAATAACAATATTTTAATATAGCATTGTCATTATTTTCATAAAACCAAAGTTCATAAATTACTGTTTTTATCAAATTATATGTAAAATAAAACACTACTTTGATAAGAAAATCGGTTTTTTTTAAATTGCACTAGTACATAAACAATATTTAATTGACAAGTAAAATAATAAATTCAAAATTCGAATGCCATTTAGATGTCATTTTTCCAGTTGTACTACTCCAATAAGAAGCTAGACATTCAGCGCGGCTAAACGACGACCCACACACAGTTGGTGCAAATCGGGAGATCAATCCTGTCTCCGTCGACTCAACCATTTACACCACCAAGGTATGTTTAAACTAAATTATCAATTTAAAACAATTTAATGTTACAATTGGAAATGTTGTCAAAAATGAAGTCAAACATAAATTCACAAACTGTAACACAAGGCCAACAATTATTGTCATTATTACATTTTAACTATTCTTACTAATAATTCTGACCGATTTATATATTGAAAAATTGAAAATGTTTAATAATAGCAATAAAAACTGAGTTCACACTTCCATCCTGGACACCAATTAAGTTGAATCATGACAGAAAGCACGATTGGCTTTCCACCTTAGTAGATAAGTGCAGACATATATTCAATGTACGTAAATGTATCTTTATTTTCAAATTATGTAAAAAAATTAATTAATTTTTTATACTGTTTTTTAAATAAATATTTTTCGTTTTAATACACCCTTGTCGTAAAAATAATAAATTTATATTAACAACTGTAATGATTCAATAATGTGATTTAATATCTTTATTATTGTTCCTTTATAGATGGACCCTCTCACAAGGCAACGTATTCAATTGGAAGAATCACTACAACTTCACGATATACTATTACGCCTAAAAATTTACTTTAGTTTTTACTAAAAAATCATTATTTGTACAAAAAATTAAAATGTAAACATAGAATGTCTTGTTAAAAAATTTTTAAATTGTATTGTTTTTAAAAATATGGTATTTTCTAAAAAATATAGAAAAATTTTTCGCTCATTAAAAAGAATATTGTGTAACTAAAAAAATAATAAAATATACTGCTTTTGTAAGTTATAGAATATAATTATTTTAGTTATTTGCCAGTAAGGAGTTGAAAAAATAATGTGAACTTTCTAATCACAAAAAGTTTAGTCAACTTGTATTACAAAAGGAAAACGCTAGACATATATTTTATAATAAATAAAGTCAAACAATTTTTTGTTTTTAAAACTTTATTTTATATTTTTTTAATGTTTTTTACGTTTGCTACTTGAATGTTTTACAAAAATCATCTTTCAGCAGTGGACATTTTAGCGAAGCCAAACGTGGGCCCGCATTTTAGTGGGCCGGTGATGGGATTCGAACCCACGTTCACCGAAATCCGAATTCGAGCACTGTACCGCTAGACCACTCCGGCACTAATTTTTTTAAAATTTCATACCAAAATAAGCTACTGTGTTCAATCGACTTTGTTCAAATTTAACTTTTAATGGTTGTAAAAAGTATAAAGTAATTAATATATAGCAAATTGCATTAATTAATTAAAACAGCAGTGCAGATGTTATTGTGCAAACTTGTTGTTAGAAAAATTTGGTTCAAAATTAAAGAAGAGAAAGGAAACTACAAAAAATATACTTGCATTTTCGTGTAAGAAACTTAAGCAACCAAATATCACAAACCAATTCTACGATTGTTAAAAAATACATTTCAAAATTTGAAAAGGGTAGAAAAGTTTGATGATTTGTTTCAAAAAAACAATTACAGATTATGCAAAAAATGTGCTGGGTAGATGATGTCTGTACCTAGAAACAATGGATTTCATCAGTCTTTTGGACTCTAATTACTATTATTATTATTATTATTATTATTATTAAGTATTAATATCTCACTAGAGATACATTTAGCATAAAATACATTTTCACCATCAATATAAAAAAAATAATTACAAAAATTAAAAAAGTAGTAGTACAAACAATGCGAGCAAAATGAAATAGAATGTCATATGCTAATGAATATAAATGTAGTCAATACATTAAACATGTGATTTTTTTAAAATTCAAAATTACTATACATTGAATGAGTTACATTGTAAGATGTCCAAATTAGTTCAAAAAGAAAACAAAATTATAAAGAAATCAATCTAACAATCCTGTTAATTGGAAAATATTTGATAAGTATAGAACTTCAGATAAACAAGTTTAAAAAAAGCTACCGCAAAGAAGCAGGTACGGCAGCAGCAAAAAATAAATCCAAGACTGTATAAAATTGTGAAACTGTCGGGAATTAGAAAGAACACCGATATTCCAATCAATCATCCAGATGGGTAGAGCATTTTAAAAACGCACTTAGTCAGCCCACGCCAAATATCCTCATAGATTTTGATATGAATGTAATTAAAAATCCGGTAATATGCATTGATGGCATTTCTGTAACCAAAGTGGTCCATGCAATTCAAAAGTTGAAAGTCAATAAAGCAGGACTTGACAAGATAACTGCTGAGATACTTAAACATAAAGTTGCATTGAGCGAATACTCACTCTCCGTAACATTATTGAAAAAAGTCAAGAATTCCAGGAATCACTTACACTCTATGTTATTGATTTTATAAAAGCTTTTAACAATGTTGATCGAGAATCTTTGCGGAAAATCGTTAAGTTTTACGGAATACCGTTGAAGTATGTAAATATTATGCGTTCGTCATACCAAAGTTGTGTTCGAACAAAAAGTAGTCATACTACTATGTTCGAAATTATCACAGGAGTACGTCAAGGATATATTTTATCACCGTTTTTGTTTCCTCTGGTAATTGATTTCATTATGACTCGATCCATGTATAATTTTTCTTGTGACATCAAATGGAACTATGGGAGATTAACAGATATGGACTTTGCAGATGATATTAGTCTACTCAGTGAAACTCCAGAAATGATGCAAAATATAACAACACGTCTCAGTGATATTAATTCTCGTGTTGGCTTGCGGATTAACTGTTTAAAAACGAAAGTGTTGTGCAATGTCAAACGATTATTTGCCCATAAAAATTAGTAAATAAAATATTGATACAGTTGATTCTTTCACATATCTGCAAAGCATCATTAGTAAAAACGGAAAAATTGAAATTAATATTAAAGCCAGACTTGGAAAAGCAATGTCAGTCATTCATAGACTCAAATCAATATGGTTATGTTCTTCCACCCGCCTGAAAACAAAACTTTATTTATACGCCTCTGTGATCATTCCTACGGCAATATATGGAAGTGAAACGTGGAAGCAATCAGACAAGATTGATAAGATGGTGAATGTTTTTCATCACCGGTGTCTTAAAAGTATTTTAAAGATTACCTGGTACAATCACATTTCAAATAATGAGATTATAAGAAGATCTTATTCTGGTTTACTACATGACATTACAATTAGACAAAGAAAATTACTTGGTAAAATTCTACGTTTACCGCCCAAAGGACCAGCAAGAACGGTTTTGGAATAAATAATTGAAGATGGTAAGCCATAGAAAACTTGGCTTAAAACTATTTGAGAAGATCTAATTGAAATGAATGTTTCATGGAATCAAACAAAACGTTCGGCAAAATGTTCGAATACGTGTGGAAATTATGCTATCCCGTGTTCGCTTTGATTTATGGGACTATGTTGTTGTTTTTTGCTGTAACTGTTATCTTATTGTCCCATGCTTATTTTTTAAAGCAAAATGGTTTTATAATAATAATAATAATTCTTTATTTCCAAATATAGAAATATCTGTTACACTAAAATGTAATTTTTTTATACCAGAACTACAAATGTTCTATGTTATATGATTGCAAAATTAATTTTAACTACATTTAAATTCATTTTGTTAATAAAAAATCAATTTAAATATAAAGCGAACTAAAATAAATTATCTATAAAAAAAGCATTTTATAGGGTTGTATTAATACGTTGAAAGACGCCTTTCTCAAACAGTATAAAGAAATAACTAAAAACCATAAGCATTAATTAAATTCTATAAAATAAAAGATCCGTAATGTTTGTATTGTTTATGTTTTTTTTTCAATATAATTTACTTTTTAACAAAGTATTTTAAAACTTTAATAAATGATAGTCGTGTGCTTCATTGATGTATATTATGATTGTATATTATTAATTTAAATTATTTTCTGCACAGTTTTTCTAGTAAATATTGCTGAAGTAATATCCAAATTATATAGGAGTAAGAATTAGAAACTTATGTTACACAAGTGCTAAATGCTTTAATATATAATGCGTTAATTTTAGATTAACCTTGGATAATTATTATATATAATGCAGTAAGCGTTAAACTTAAAATTTGGTAGGTAAAGGTTAGAGTCCCATCGCTGGTAGATTCTCGTTTAGTTTCGCTAAATGTCCACTTATGAACAATCTTTCTGCAAAGCATTCAAACAGTAACAGCCAAAAACGTATATGGTTTGTACTACTTCAATGTTTTACGTAAAACATCTCACAGCAAGGGAACATTTAAGCAAAATCTAAATATTGGCCCATAGTAACTACCAGTAGTTGGACTTGAATCCATACCCATCCAATCTTCAATCTAACACTCTAACCACCATTCCTTCTCATATATATATATATATATATATATATATATATATATATATATATATATATATATATATATATATATACTTAGTAAACAACCATTTGTTCAACTAGATCGATTTGTAAAAGTTCAACTTTTCTAAAAAACGATATCTTAAAAGTTCGTTTTAATGACAAGCTATAAAAATACAATACATATTGACTAAACCAGGAGAGTTTCTCCTGGTAATAACGAATATTTTCACAAAAATAGGAAAACTTACACATTTCCACTACACGTTTTTCGTTCTTAACAACACATCCAACCCCGCTTTCAAAAATTGAATAACTTTGAATAAATTGTGGTTTTCCTTTAGGTGCTACACTGTGTGGATTATTAAGTCGAGCAGATTTCATTTGACTGCGGTCATCTGACTTCTGACGATCACCTGATTTAGGCTTATGTAAACTACAATTAAAAAAATAAAACTTTTAATTAATCAACTTTGTAAAACAAAATTAATTAGTTTGCTCCCTTATTTAAAAATGTAAATTTTGTTGATGTAAAAACGCAAATATCTACGCTTGTAACCAAATTCAAATCCCACTAAAAGCAATAAATATGCTTTTTTTGTTCGGTTTTGTTAAATGTCTATTTGTTAAAAATCGTTTCCCGCAAAACATTGAAGCACAAATATTCAAATAAAAATATAATCAAAAACATATAAAGTAACCTATAAAACTATTAATGTAGAACAAAAATGTTAAAAACCAAAAAGCATAATTAATGTATTCAAAAAAATGTGAGCAATGAAAACATAAAAACTACAAAACACGTTTACAAAAAAATAATGTCAAAATTAAATTAAAACCAAAACTATAAATAAACAATAATTTTCAATACTTTAAAGTACCTTTCATCTCCTTTGTTTTGTTTATTAAGAGCCTTCGCTATGTTGGGGACAAACTTTCTTTTCTTTGATTCAGTAGAATTTAATCTATATTATACGTTAAAAATATAATTAAATGTATTGAAATACCTAAATAATACGTTTAAATTGCTATTAGACATATCCGAAACATTTACTTAACATTTCAATCTAATAAACACGAATAACAGGCCTTCGGTAACGCATTAAATCAAAATATTAACTATAAATTATTTTAAATATTTTTTAATTTGTTATAAAGAAATCTTAAAATTAAAATATTTTATTAAATATTTTAATTTTAAGGTTTTTTTATAACAAATTAAAAAATATTTAAAATAATTTATTTTACAACAAATGTAACAATTATTTAACTTTTTTAATATTTTGCATAACAATTATAAACGCATTTTTAATAAAAATTGTTATAATTTTTTAGTATAATAATTTTTTGTATATATGAAGTTGTTCATTTAATTTAGAAGTAACTGTCGTTAATTTATGCAAAAGAAAACACAAAAGCAAAGTAATATAAGGTAATTTTTATGTTAAAATAAATAAAATTAATTGATTTATTAATTATAAATTAGTATATCTTAAGATTAATTTTCAAAATACAGTTTATTTTGGTTTTACTTTTTTGTCTTTAAAGTATAATTAGATGTAACCAATACCATCATTAGACTCTTTGAAGAAGAAATCTTATCAGCAGCTAAAGAATATGCTACTGATAAAAGAAAGCAAAACAATTTAATAATTAGAGGCATTCCCGATGCAGTTACCAACTTTAAGAAAATTGTTCCCGATGTAAGTTTTGTCACCCTCAGTCCGTTAGCTTTAAAACTATTTGTATGACCTGTAAGCGTCCTGTTTCCCCCATCATGGTCTTTTTAAAATTTTTGGACATAGCTTTGAACACCCTTAGTAACTAGTCTGCTGTAAAGTTTCAATTCCCGGAAATCCGTTTACATAAGGATTATGCCACTGCCAATAGAATAAACAAACTCCCTAAGTCAATTCCTACTGCCTGCCCAAAATAATTAACTATACTCATAGTCAAGTTAATGCCCCTCAAATTAGATAACAGCCCCTCTTGTATATCCAATTTATAGGGTATTCCTTTAACGCCCTGTAGCCATGCCCCTTTCCTCCATCGTTTAAAAAGAACAGAACCGTTACTTCTCCTTTATGTCCCCTCCCTTTAAAGGTTTTTTACACCAACACTTGCAACTTAAACAAGTTAGCTGAGCTAAGCAATCTAGTCGCTAATGCTAAGCCCCATATAATTGGCATTACTAAAACTTAGCTATCAGACGACATTCTTGATATGGAACTGTTAATCCGAGGCTACAATATTGTCCGATTAGACTCTGTGAGAAATAAATAAAGTGGTTGTTTCTCCTATATTAAAGAGGGCCTAGATTATTCTTTTCTTCCTCCCTGTAATCCTACAAGATATAGATAATGTAGATAATGTTAACAGTTTTCATAACTACATCTCCAATATCATTAAAGTAAGAGTAAAACGTTTTATCCCTTCTGCGTTCCTTATCGCCCCAAGCCCAAATTTCTACGGTGCATCATTTAACTCATTAAACTCCGTAACAATGTGTTTCGCAAGTGCAACTTGACTGGCCTTCCCTGTTTTTATTACAGGTACCTCGAATTATGGAATAGTTATATATATAGCTTCAACCGACTCAAAACCAAAGATTTTCTAATTTTATAAATAAAGCTAGAAAAGATAAAAGTCTGCTGTTTATACTCATTAAGAATATGCGTGGATCTAATAATTCCTTTTATCAACTTAAGGACAATCACGGTTTACCCCTTTCTGTGCCTAAAATTTGCAATATTTTTGGTAATTACTTCCAGTCTGTTTTTAATACAGTTTTTCTGGGATTTCTTTTCCTGAACCCTCTGTTTATTCTGGGTCTCCCCTAATTACCCCCAAGATAGTCCATGATCTCCTATCCAGATTAAAGTTATCCTCTCGAGGTGCAAACAATCTATAACCGCAAGTCCTTAGAGAATGTGCATTAGAACTTGCTCCTGTCCTAGCTCATATATTTAACGTTTCCCTAAACTAAGGTAAGGTACCTACAATCTGGAAATTAGCCTTTATTTGGTCGATCTACAAATCCGGTTGCAAGTTTAAGGCAGGCAGTTACTGGCCCATTAGCATTTTATCGGCTCCCAGTAAAATTATGGAGAGAATTACTAAGTCTCATTTAGTTAGTTTTACTGTCAATAATAACCTTAAAAAACAGGCTTAACATAGGTTTATGACAATAAGATCCTGCCTCTCCAACTTAATGACTTTTACTAGTAGCCTTTCCAGGATACTGGAGTATTCTCCCTCCATCGATGTCACCTACTTTAATTTTTGCAAAGTCTTTGACAAGGTACTCCGTACTGCATTACTGAGTAAGTTAAGTCCTCATCTTCTTGATGACACACGTGACTTCTTCTCAAATTATTAATTTAGTGTTAGATTAGGCAGTGAAATTTCCTTTGCTAGAAATATAGCCTTAGGTGTCCCCCGAGGGTCTGTTAAGGTTCCCTATTATTCACTATTTACATTAATGACTTGCTCTCTGTTGTTCAATCTGACATTCTGCTTTACGCTGCTGATGTCAAAATTTGGAATTCCAACCCTGAACAACTTTAACTCGATATTAATAGTATATACAACTGATCCCTAGATAATGGGCTCCCACTAAAGTTTTCTAAGTGTAAACATTTTTCTCTTGGAAAACCTTTAGTTAATATGTTCAAAGCCCTAAGAGCGCAATTAATCTCTTGCGTAATCTTGGTCAAAGATCTAAGTGTTACTTTTAATTTTTTATCACACCATAGTAAAGCTGCTCTCACTTGCTTCCATCTTATAAAGTTTTTTAAACGTAACCTAGAAAACATTCCTGTTAGTTGCTCACTGCTACTTTGCCAGTTATATATCAGACTTTATCTCAAATATTGTATCCAAGTCACATCTCTATTTTCTAAAGGCTGACATTAAAACCCTAAACAAAGTAAAAAACAATTTACAAAAATTTCTAGACAACTTAAACATGTAAACTATTCGGACCGTTTACTATTCCTTAGACCTTTCCCGTTACGATATAGGACGCTCCGGGGCCATCTCATCATAATCTACAAACTATTAAGATCAGATCATGTAGATCACCACTTCATCCTTGCTAATGATTTTGGCAGAAAACCCTCTTTTAAGTTAAGTAAACCTGGAGTCAAATACCGTCTGCGTTAAAACCATTTTTTTATAAGGCCATTTCTACGTGGAATAATTTACCAACTCACGTTGTTTTAACAAAAAGTTTTATTCAAATCGGCCTATGATAAGCATTATTTTAATAACTTTATTTTAATTAAATAATTAATTAATTATTTTTAAAATTTTTATTATTTTTTATAACCTGATAACATTGAACCGAGAACCAAAAGGAGTATTCTCCTATATAACTAGTGAAGAAACCTGATCAAAAGGAATTTCTCCTACTTAACTCGTGTATAAACCTGAAACAGTTACAAAATATTTTAAAAATAATAAATTAAACATTTTTATTTAAATTAATAAAAAAATATTTTTAACGCAATTTAAAAAATGTAATTAATTAGTTTCTAGTAGAATATTTTTCTAAAATGTTAAAATAAATAAATATTTAATTATTTTTTAAATTAAAAAATATAATATTAGTATTTTTCAATTTAAATGTTAGTGAAAAAAGTATTATTTATTTTTATTATTGCATAAACATCAGACATTTGTTTAACTGTTGGGATCCATTAACGTTTTGCGTCATCTTATCATCGTAGCCGACGTTATCTTGGTAAACTGCAATTAATAGCTTTTTATATATCTTTAAAAATAATAGAATGGAAGATAGTTGTTTGTTTTTCGTTTTTCTTAACGGGAATGTGTTATTGTAATGGTGTGTTTAGGAAATATTTTGCGCAGCACTGTTTTAAATATCTTAAATTTTAAATTAAGTCGCAAATGGTTTACAGTTTGCTTGTTTGAAAAAAAACATTTTTAAGCAATGGAGTGTATGCTTGCACCCATCAATTGAAGCAAGATTCTAGTTATTCCGTTGTACCATCAGCCCTTGCTGTGATATTCTAGGTGCTTGAGGGCATCTAATCCAAGATCACTAGCACAATTGAGTTTAACTTTATTTTAGATTAGTTAAACCAACATTTATTTTTTATAGGGTATATACATTCTTATTATCAACGCAGGAATTTCTTTTTTTTAATTATACTTCATTTTATTTTTAGTTGTGAAATCACGGTGAAATAATATAATGGTAGTTTGCTGCTTACTATTAATTTCGATTTACAGGAGCAACTTGGTCAAACTTTGATGCTCAGAGGTTTATGCTCAATGACAACCGAGCGAGATGTAATTTAATGTTTTTAACTCATTTTTCAAGGTTCGACATGTACTTGATGACGATCATGCAAAGTACACTGATGTCCGTTTAGTACGAGACAAGAAAACAGGAAAATTTATGGGGTTTGTGGATTTCTTAACTGTGAATGATGCCAAAGAATTTATGTACGCAACACGAGTAAGATAAAGTTATAGTTTATTTTAAAAAGGGTCAACTAGAAATTCGTAAAAATATGGTTTATTTAAACTATAGTAATCCTAAAGAAAGGAGGGATTATGAAAGGGTAAGTGTTTAATTGCTTTAATTATTTAGCAGGATGATGCCACTTCTACAGTTATGATGCGGGGTATATCTCCTATAATGGATACAAGAAACGTAAGCTTAATTTTGTTGACTTTGGTTGCAGATTCGTGAAGCTTTAGATGATGCTCGTGTTCCTTATTTAGACGTCAGAGTTATAAAAGATAAAGCATCAGGTATGTTTATTATAGATATCAACCTTGCATATTTGTCAATTGGTTGGTGATATGTACAACTCTTTATTGTTTCCGTATTTGTGATGTATATCGATTGATTACTTTCATAGTTTGTATATACAAAACAAATATAGGAGGGTTACGATGTTTGGTTGACAGGTTTTATGACGATGCCACTGTTTTCAATGACTAATAACTACCTAGAATTTGTTAGGGTTATGCCCTTAACCGAAGGGTTACATATTATTTGCCTTTTATAAATGTTCAAGTACCCTAAATGTTTGCTTGCACCAGTTCATCACATATGAATCTCGGTTATACTGCCATAAAATCGGTTTTTGCTTTAAATTAGTTTGAGTGCAAAATGTACTATATGGAGATACGGAGTCAAGAATATTTCCATAAACAGAAATCAAGATTTCACAATAAATACTTACATGCCTAACTCTCGAAGTAAGATCTTTTAACTGGAATTTATTTTAGAAGAACAATTATTATTATTTTGGTTTGCAGCCTTGGAATTGTGTAATTTATCAACCTTGTCAAAAGATTGTTTATTATAACTTGGCATCACTATACGCTTAAGCGTTGGGTCTTTTGTTTTTTTATTGTATTTGTTTTATTTTACACGTCAATCAATATGATGTATGCAATATTTAACCACAGAACACTATGTTTAACTAGTTGAAGAAATAATTGATTAATTCTATCCAATTGAACAATAACGAGTAATCGATCTGTTGTTCACTGTATGTAGTGTGCCTATACTAATATATCAGCTAATAAAATTTGGTTTTTCTTATTGCTACAATTTTAAAGCGGATTGAAGTTTACATTTTTAAGTGTGCACTTCACGAATGTACTTGCGATTTTTACACGGAAGAAGATTGGATGTTCTTACCCCATACCAGTTTCTCCTTATGATGGCTCGGATTAATATTTCCAAACGATCCTTAGTGAATTAATTATCCATTTAGAGTTAATTTTTGTATTTATTATTGTCTTATTCTATCGACTATTCGCAGGTTTATCAAAGGGATTTGGTTTTGTGGATTTCGCTTCTGTTCATGAAGCTAGACGCTGGATGGAAAATCAAAAAGTAAAATACATCATTCTGGTTTTTAATCATTTCTAAATGTGTACCTCTGTACTTGTAATTTACGGATCATTAATGGTGTTTCTTCAATGTGTTGATATAAAATTTTATTATATTTTATATTGTAGGGTGTATTTCGCGTTTCTCGAAACGACATACGTCTTATGTACAGTACACCGCGATCGCAGTTAGATTCGCTACCGCATTTTGGTGGCGATGGACAACTTGGACTTCTCGGTCCTGCATTTATTGGTCGGCCATCACTTTCCGATGTGTCAACTGGAGATTGGATTTGTTCCAGGGTGCGTGTTATCCGCTGTAACATACTGGTTCTTTTACATGTTTTGAAATTGGTATAAGCATTTTATTCTTGCTATAACAACCAATTAACTGAAATTGCATCCGCTTCCTAATCTAATACAGTGCTCTAGTCATAATTTTCGAAGGCGAGAACAGTGTTACAAGTGCCAGTTGCCGCGCTCACAGGTGCAGTCGTTAGTAAAATCTGTTGACGGTGTCAATCTTATTGGAACAACGCCTTGCAATAGTAAGTTAATAGTGTACTTTTGGTTTTTAATGGTGGTTTGTATTGAATAGGTGAAATAGTTATAATTTATTTTTTATTATTACAATCAGCATAAATACTTTAGCAGTACATTCAACATCATGGAATATAAAAAACTGCATTTTGGAAATAAGCAAAGAATAATTGCAAAATTAAAAAAAATTAGTAACTATTATGGAATATGTACAAATCCATTGTCATTAAAATTATTGCAAATAGTAATATAATCTATTCGTTATGTTAAAAACAAAAAAGCAAATAGTTAGGCAATCCTTAATTTTTAAAGACGGAGGCAGTTTACTTTTTATATGTTCTGGGTTGATTAAATATCTTAAAATATAGAATACACGAGTTATAGTAGATTGAATATACATGAATTTTCCTCTTGTTTTGGCTGATGCAATTGATTTAAGGTCAGCACGTGGGTGATCGTTGTTCTACATTTTTTTTATTAATAGACGGTAGTTCTTGAAATATTCCTTAATGAGTTTGTTAATAATTTTTAAGTGTATAATGCCTACTAATTTAGCTATCATTATGATATCTTTTTAAAATAAGAAAATCCTTTTTTTAATAGTTTAGAAAGTATAACTGGAGAGCAATGTAGGACAATTGGAAAAAGTTAATATTAAAAATAGGCTAATTATTTTATTAATCTGCAGATATCTTAATCTTTTAACATAGTACCAAAGATATCTAGTTTTTGTAAAAACTTTATCTAATAAAACGTTTAGTAAATTTATATTCACTAAGCCATATCATTAGATGGTTATCAAATTATTTTTAGGATTAGAGATAGTACATAAAATGCGGTTTTAAAGTATATACTAAATGATAACAACAATAATGTACTGTTTTTGGACAAATCCAAGTTCTTCCCAAAAGACCTATACAATAATACATAATTTTACCAATATCTAGAAAAATTCAAGTAAGCGTTCCTTTTGCAGGTTAAGTATATATATAAAACCATCTGCACTAGTCGGTCTGATTCCTATGTTGGGTTGTTCAGACAGTAAATGGCATTTATATTTGAATTTCCAAATTGTTCAGTCGGGATATTAGTTTTTGTTGATTAGCCACATCTAAACTATATGAAATTAGATGCTGATTAGAACTTAGATAGTAAGTGTTTTAAAAATGCTTTATACCGATTTAGTTGATGTTATTTTTTAGCAACATTTGGACGATTGAATGCTTTGAGTATTAAAACTATTTCTGTTTTATTTTTTTTATAGCTCTTATTTTAAGATGCTTGGACGCGTTTACAACGGAGGATGACATTTGCGATGTCTTTCACAATACAGCAGATGTAAAAGTTCGCCAATGCCATATAATGAGAGATGAGGTTACTCATGCTTCTCTTTGCTACGCTTTTGCAGAGCTTCCAACTGTCGCAGATGCTTACAAAGTAATGGATATTGTATCAAAAGAGTTTAAACTTTTCGAGATTGGAGGAAAAGCCATAACTGTATCATACGCAAAGAATACTTTTAAGTTAGTGGTTTTTAGCAATATCTTTTTTCCAAATATTTGCTTTAAGCATAAAAATACGTAATTAAACAAATGCTTGTTTGTAATATTTTTGCTGATTTACCTTGTGGTTTTTTGAGATGATACACTGTATTGTGATATGCTCGCTTCAGCACCATAATGGCTACTTTGAAAACTGAGGGATCTTATAACGCTCAATTGAACAGTAGCCGCAACCTTGCACTGGATATTGCACATGCGGCATTGGCTGCTCGCAATAGCAATGGCAATGTACCGGCTGATGCTGTCGCTATTAATGCAGTTGCTGCATCCAATTTGCTAAATAGCAGTTCCAACAGTGGCATAGCAGTTGCACAAGCAGCAATACAACAAAAACAAACAGAACAACACGTACTTTCCGCTTTGACTAAATCTTTGCGCAATCCAACCGAGTTGTCTTCAAATTATTCGTCAACCACTTCTGCAGCATCTGGTCAACCACCCCCTCCGCCATCGTTTCCGTTCAATGCTGCTTTGGCCAATACCACTACGTATCGTAAGTTTTTATAAAAGTGTGATTTTATGCTTCAGATTGATATGTCTATACAAAGACTCATTTTTTCTTAATTCTTTTTCAATTTACAATACGTTTTAAATAATTTTTAGCATATCCGGATACATCAAAATATATTTTTGATGAAGCTACTCGATTCTATTATGATCCTATCACTGGCCTATTATACGAACCCAATTCAAAATATTTTTATGATCGTGCGACCCAAAAGTATTATTATTGGGATCAGACTAAAAGTACTTATATCCCTGTTCCTCAATCAGTCGAAAATGATTCATCAAATAAAAACACAACTGATCAACCTCAATCAACAGAAGCGTCGAAGGTAAATTTTTATTTTAGTTTGTACTTTTTTATCACGAGTCCAGTAATATCCAATTTCTAATGTTTAGCAAATGCTTGTTAAAATTGTTCTATCGTTTTTGATTAAATCTAGACTATTCAAGGCAAGAATGCTCAGCAAATAGCAAAAGAAATGGAGAAATGGGCTAAACGAATGAACGCTCAAAAGAAGACTGGATCGGGAGTAGTGCAGAAGACAGAAGCACAAAATGTACGTATATGCACCTAACTAGATTTTATTATAATTTGTAACCTTGGTTTTTAATATACCCTCCAGTGTATTATGAAATCTAGTTTTACCTGTAATTGAAATTATATATAGGCTGAAGCTAGTCGTTCTGCGGACACTGGATACGCTATACTCGAGGCTTCTGTGACCAGTAACGACTCTCGCATGCAAGTATCAAGCACCACTAGCAACAGCTTAGTGGCTGAATACGGTGGCGTGGGAGATAGTGATGAAGAACAAGATAAGCCCTTCAATCAAACAATGAATTTTGCATCGAACACTGGAGAGTTAGAAGCAAAAGTTAGTGAAGAGGAAAGCAGGTTCGTATTATATATATCAATTATGCAATATGATAAATTAATTTCGAATGTTAAACTAAGTGAATTGCGTTTGTACTGAAGTTTTTGAATAGTGATTACATTAGTAAATTTTCGCATTTAATCAATGTTTAGACTTTTAGATTGGTCAAAACTTGCTTGTATGCTATGTTCCCGTGGATTCAAGGATGCAGAAACCTTACAAAAACACAGAGCATTTTCATCTTTACATTATGAAAATTTGAACAAGCTTCGAGCTAAATATGGTCTTCCCCCAATTCCTACACCCTCACCCAACACTAATCCCGAGGCTAATGCAAACGAAAAGAAAGGCGGTCTATCAATCAGTTCTCTTATGCAAATAGGAGCCCAAAAAGCCAATGAACATGCCAAGACCGTCGCTGCAAGACAATCGGGTAATGTGCAGTACCGCGATCGAGCAAAAGAACGTCGTGATAAATATGGAATACCTTCTCCTCCTAGAGTCCAATCAAAGCATTCACCTATCGAACAACCGATTCTTGAATCCTTTGCGACTCCACCTCCAGTACTACCTACACCGATAGCCCCATTACCGACCAGTAAGTTTTGTGCATGTTGAAATAAAAACAGTAATGATTCATGGTAATTGTTAGGACAGCACCGAACTATGATCAACTAATGAATCAGTCAACCAATCACAGAGCTAATTAATCTCATCTTATCTATTATTTAGAATATCCGATTCTGACTAGTGGGCTATCAAGTCAGGGTTTTCGGGTTAACGCTGTAACGTTAACCTGCTCAACATCTAGTCATAACAATCGGTGGAAATGGAGTCAAAATATGAACACATTTATACCAGAACCGAATATTCTAAATACAAAAATATTTAGGAATGAGATTAGTTAGCCAGGTCCTTGTCCCTAATCTATCTTCACTGTGATTGGTTGTCTGTAGTTCGGTGTCGTCCTAACGGTAATCTTCTTTTATAATTTATTTTAGCTACCAATGTTGGCAGCCGACTAATGGAGAAGATGGGATGGCAAGCGGGTCAAGGTCTTGGTCGTAGTAATCAAGGTCGGACCGAACTAATTGAAGCAGAACTTCGAGAGGCTGGAGTCGGTTTGGGTGTGAAAACCAACAAGCGCTCTTCTCAATCCGATAATTATAAAGACAATGTGAAACGAGCAATGTTTGCACGTTTCCACGAGAATGACTAAAACTGAATTCATATCAGTTTTGTATATATTTGCGTTAATTTAATAATAATGATTTTTAATTTTATTTAATTTCCGATTATTATGTATAAACAGGGGCTTTAAATGGAATCAACTACAGTTCGACAAAAGTGACGCCGTTTCCACTGTAAATTTAAAACGGCTTTGTAGGAGACTTGTTGCAGTATTTGGGGTCCTGTCTTCACTATGCACTTTGATCCTTATTGAGAATCAACAACAAAAACCAAGTTAGCCTAGTGACTGCGATAGTTCAGCACTCTTGTGGTGTGTAAGATCACATAGTGATAGTATTGTTAGTTATATTGACAAAGGATTAGGTACCTTGATAAACTTATTCTAAACACGCCCATTCAGCTTTAAAAACAGTTGTAAAATAATTATTTTATTGTTCTGTAAATGTAAAAGTCAAATAATAGTTTGAACAATTCATCCGCCAAATAATTTTTCTAGAATAATTGTGAAAGTCAATAAGAGACTGGTTGTCGTACTGGATTTGAATGTGTTTAGGCAACTTTCAGTGTTCTTTAAATCTGTTTTATAAATCTAAAAATCATGCAAAACGTAGTTATATACGTTCATCTTTTGTGATGTTAATAGTTGTGGGCACTTGATTAATGCTGATCAAGTCTCAATTTCCAATAGTGGCGAAGAGAAAATTCCAGAATTATAGACACAAGCTATTATATTTCTAATCTATAAGAAAAGAGACACAACAGACCCCGCTAATTATAGAGGAATTAGCTTACTTTGTGGGCTTCAAAAATTTTGGAAAATATTATTTTACGCAGGATCCGTGGTGGACGGGAGTATCGAACACGAGCAACCCAGGTTGGATTTTGTCCTGGGATGCATCGATCAAATCCACACTGTTCGTAGAATGTTAGAACTTCGATCGCGATACCAACAGCCTATATATTGTGCATTTATAGATTATTCAGCCGCTTTTGATTCTGCTGATCGCAACCTACTGTGAGATCTTGTCATTGCCAAAGGAATCGCTGCCAAGATGTTAACACGTCAAACGCAGTAATATGGAATGGAGATTCCATAATTGATGCAATTTACATAAATTTAGGTGTCCGCCAAAGATGTGATTTAGTACCCACTCTTCAATTTTGTAGTTGATGACATCTTTGATGAAGTGTTCCGGTCATTTGAGGGCTGTATAACTCATTATGGTCGCAAGATAGCGGGTCTTCAATATGCAGACGATGCGGTTAAACTTACTCAAAAAGCCTCAGAGAAATACGGCTTATATCTTAATACTAAAAACCAGTGGTTTTAGCGAACGTACCCTTTAAAGATCCAATCACTGTCAATGGTAGCCCACTCCCTGTGGTTAATGAATTTACGTACCTAGGCTTGATCATAGACAATAAAGGATCCAGCTCTTCAGAGATTCCGCGTCGTATTCGCCTCTCTGCTACAGCCTTTGGGCGTTTAAGTAAACCTTAATGGAACAAAAGTAATATTTCTATTAAAACCAATTCCATTCTACTTTATTTATGCGAAACTTCACCTCACCCAAGTGAATACACAAAAGCTTGTTCATTTTGAGCAAAGCTGTTTAAGATCCATATGTTTTCGCTCGTTGTCCTCTATTGAACGCACTCGTTTAATAAGTAAAATTATATCTACCATTTTCAGATATTTGTAAGTCTCTTAACATTTATTAACCATGTATCTCTAGCACAATAAAAAGAAGATAATTAAAATGGATTGCCCATGTTTTACGTAGATCGCCCACTCATCCAGCTAGAATAGCTATGGAAGCGTATCCATTACCCGGATGGAAAAGAAAACTAGGCGGTCAACGGAAAATTTGGACGGACAGTGTAGCATGTGAACTTGGTCCTGTTATTTATGCTAAGCCCCCTCGTCCAAATGAATTATTTAAATGGGTGTCCGTTTGTTTACCTATGCAGCCAACAGAGATCATTGGAGGGGTTTAACTCGGGATGTAATTAACACACCAAGTGTCGTTCATTAAGTACACATAGTAAAAGTTGATGTTTCTGCAAACGTTTTGGTATTTGAACTCCGCTGGGTGATATTAACCGGTGAAGGGTATTTATCCCCAATGATTATGATAATTATACTTGACCAAAATGCACTTTATTTTTGTATTCCACGATCGTGAATGTAACTAAAAGAATAACAACCTAGATCAGGTGCACTGTGGTATGATGGCTTTAGCGATTGGGTGCAAGTATACATCCAGGATGCTTAAAAGATTTCTTAAAGCATATTTTATTTATGAGGCCCTCGGAATAAAAGGGGTAACAAAAACTTACTAAGTAGGATATACGTCCCATAGTCAATGCACTTCCTCCATAAAATATCCAGCTTAAATCCATATTAATGCCCACGCTCAATAAAGACAATCCCATGATTGATTGTAAACAAGCCAACGCCAGTTTCGTATTTTCATTAAACAAAATTGCTGTAGATTTAACACCGATTTTTAAGTCATCAGTAAGATCCTGTAACAACACATTCAAATAAAGATCAACAAACCTGGTGTGCATATACAGTATCGTATAAAACAGTCCATGCAATACCACAAAGGTATAGTGGAAGGATTTGAAGTTCTAAATTACCAACGACAGCGGAATAACCGACTAACATACCCCAGTTAAACGTAAAACCTAAAATTAAAATACATTATTGTGGTTAGATGACAAAATGAATACCTATCTGGATAGTTTGGTAAATAATGAAACGTGTTACAATAAATATCTGTATATAAAGCAATTGAAAAACAAACTACATAAAAATTAAAATATGAAGAAAAATACTGACAAAGTTTCAAGTGTAAAAAACAAAATAAATAAGTTCGGCATTAGATGTACTTTAGGTATCTTCCTTTATATATATATATATATATATATATATATATATATATAGATATATATATATTTATATAATATATTTCTAAATTGCATTACTGATGAAAAGTTTTGATAATGCAACTATTTAAATCGCATTACTGATGAATGATGAAAAGACAAAACAACTATTTGAGATATTTCAGCTTTTATCATTGTATATAATTATTGTATTTCAACACATAATAAAACAATGCTTAAACCCTAAATTTTCCTACTCATTTAAACGCTATTATAAAATAAAACAATAACTTTGCAGTATACCAGTCAACCATATTTTATAGTTAAGTTGAACAATAAAAAAACCAGTAGTAAAATATTGTCAATATTCATACAATAGAAACATTAGCCTACAATAAAAAAGAATTGCTTTCAATCCTTAAAGATAATCTGGTTTTACCTTGCGAAACTTGAAAAAATAACACTTAATACTTTTCAAAATTTAATTGTAACATATTCGATTATCTAGCCTTTACGAAAATCGCATGCATCTAAAAAGCCATTCAAAATTATTACATAAACTAAGAAAAGCAAAAATCCATCACTTCATACAAATATATAGGATCACATGCAGTATTTCGTAAGACAGCAAATATGAATTTGCAAGCTTAATGAGCACATACTTAAAGCAGAAGAAAAACCAAACTATATAATCCAATTTTAAACAAAACCTGACATAAATCAAATTATACACATACAAAAACGTACCTAAAAACAGTTGAGGCCAATAAGTAATACGCTTAGTTAATGGATAAAGAACAGCAGGAAAAATAGAAGCAAATCCTAAGCAAATGCTTTTTTAATAACAACAGTAAGGTAAAATACCTAAACCAATTTAACTGGAGTAATATTGCCAACGCGGCAGATAATTGCAATCCTAAAAACAATAAAGCTTCATTAACAGGCATTACACCAGAAGCCAATACACGATTTTTTGTACGTCGAACGTGTTTATCAATATCAGAATCCCAAAGATCATCTATAGTGCACCCAGCACTGCGCATCAACACTGAACCCATGCCAAATAATATCAACAAGTTTAAATCCGGTAAGGATCCGGATTCAGTAGCTATTGCAATGCCCCATGTGCAAGGGATGTATAATAACCATGCTCCGGTTGGTCGGTTAAATCGTCCCAATTCGTAACAACTCTTAGTCCATAAGCGAAAATCAAAAGATCTAGAATTCTTATTGCTCCATGCTGAATAAAATGGATTTAACTGAGCACAAATAACAGATTTTTGTAATCTACACTCCAACAAAGTGCGAAAAACACGACAACGCACAATCATCACACACGCGTTCAAAGCAGATAAAAAATAAAATATTAATAACCGTTAACTTTAAAACATTGATTAAATATTAGATAATGCACCTAATATTGTTACTTTTACAATTACAATTAATTATAATAAATTATACGTATAAAAATGTTTTTTATAAACAAAATATTTATTTTAAAAAATAAATTAAATTACTTTTAATTATCGTACAGGTTAATGCACGAGTTGATTTAGGATTTTTCAGGAGTTGAATAGGCCAAAATGCCTTTTAGTACTCGGTTCTCAAATTGTCTCATGTTTTCAGGGGGAAAAATGAAATTAATGGTGAGGTAAAGGGGGATTAGTCACAGAAAAATTTTTTTGATGCATCCACACTCGATATTAGGAATATCTATGAGGAAATAATTGAGTTAAAATCTCATATCTCAATGCTCTGCCCAGCCAAAGCAGCTGCAAACTGTGCGTTAAGACTTTCTCAAAAAGAGATCCTTAACGCCTTTAAAGATATTGTTACTGAACAACAAAGATAATGTAATATTATCGTTAAGGGTATACCCAACACAGTGACTAATTGTCACCAAATAATATCTGATATGTGTAAGGATATTTTTTATTCTGCACCTTTAATTAAAGTAAGTAGGATTCATTGTAAACTAGCTCATACTGCTCCCCCATTACTTGTCAAATTCCCTTCGCCTCAACATGTTTTAGACTTTTTTAAGAACTGGCCTAGTATTAGAAGTTTACTACCTTTCTACCTAAGACTTTTTAAAAATCTACCACTAGAAAAAAGGCTTAAGCGGTCTATTTTTCTAGGTGATATCCCCAACAATGAGTTAAACCCATATAAAGTCCCTGTAGTTAGGCTAACACCTTTAAGGCTAAATAGAATAAATCAGGATTTTCCCCCATCGCCTCAAGGTCCAATCTACGTCCCATTAAGACATAAACTAAGACAAAATTCACTATTACTAATGACTCCGTAGCACTCAAAGTTGTGTACACTAATGCACTTAGTTTTAGGAATAAGTTGTCGGAGCTTAAGTGTATAGTCACCTTTTATAAACCACACATTATTGGGGTTACAGAAACCTGGCTTACTGATGAAATATTAGATAGCGAAATATGCATTCATGGGTACAATATTGTTAGAAGGGACTTGCATAGGGGTAAGTGTAAAGGATGTATTCTTTATGTCAAAAACTCCATACAGTTCTTTATTTTTAGACCAGTTTCCGGTTATACATTAAGGGGGTATAATCTTCTGCATTTAGAGATTTCATTGGCTTTGGGAAAACTAGCTCTTTTTTCTATTTTGTATAAACCCCCTTCTCTCTTGAAAGCCTTAGATAGATCTCTTGTAAAAGAACTTTCTTTCCTTGCCTCTCTACCTCATAAGTACATTGTTTTAATGGGTGACTTCAATACTCCCTCAATTAACTGGAATTCCCTTGAGGGGCCTCAAGTATTCTTCGAACACAGTCTGCTTAAGTTCAGTATCAAACACGCCTTCCAGCAGCATGTCCGTTCTTCTACTAGATATAGAGCTGGAAGCCATCCATCTTGTCTAGACCTTATTTTTACTAACATTCCATTCCTAGTAGACTTTGTCAAGTTTCTCTCTCTTGGGAAGAAGTGATAACTCAGTCCTGTTCTTCTCAGTTTATTTCCCCACGCCTGTCCCTAAATTGCAGAAGGGAACATATTACCCTCCCCAGATTTTAGAAAGACTAACTTTAATGACTTACGGGAGTTTTTCCTAAATGCCAATTGGAATCTACTAGGTTTTGATAATGTAAATAGCCTATACTCCCATATAACAAACATTCTTAGTAGCGGTATTAGGTTATTCGTCTCTTTCAAGACTCAAGCCTCGTATAAAAAGATATTTCTCAGCCGCATCAAACGGTTAATCCAAAAAAGGAACTCTGTATTTACTAGTGGAACGCTACAAAATTGCCTTGTTTCTATTACAACTATATCGACATTCGAAATCAAGTCGTGGCAGCCATTAATAGGTATAAAGCTAAAAAACTTAACACATTACTACATAAAGTAAAAAATGATAAAAAAATTGCTATTTAATTTTATTAAAAGAAAACTTTGTTTGGAATATGTTCTTAGTATTAAAGACTGTAATGGTTTGTCTCTATCAACAGAATCTTTATGCGAAGCTTTCAAGGAATATTTTAAGTTAGTTTTTTTGCACTGCTGTTCTGCCGATCCTTCTACTAGTTTAGGTAATTTTAAAATTAATAAGGATATGATCTGTAAACAATTTAAGCATCTAAAATCTAACTCATGCGGGTCTGATGGTATATATTCTAGAATTCTTAAGGAGTGTGTTAATGTATTGGCACCAGTTTTTTATTATTTATTTAATATATCCCTTCTTAGTGGGCAAGTACCAGAGGTCTGGAAATTAGCTTATATCAGGCCAATTTATAAAGCATGCAGCAGATTTAGTCCTGATAGTTACAGGCCGATTAACATTCTACCTGCACCTAGTAAAGTACTAGAGAGACTTATTAAAGGGTATTTAGTAAACTATCTCCTGGATAAGAAGTTAATAAATTCTGCTCAGCATGGATTCATCTCCTCTTGTTTATGTCTAACTAATCTATTAAAATTCACTAACGGGCTAACTAGTGATTTAGAGCAACACCCGTGCGTTAAAGCTATCTACTTCGATTTCTCTAAAGCTTTTGATAAAAACCCACACTCTTTCCTAATAGCTAAGTTAAAGACTTTTGATATAGGTGATCCTCTATTAAATTGGATCAGTGTTTTTCTGAAAAATCGATATTTCAGAGTTAGGCTCGGCAACACGTTGTCTACCCAGTGCAAAATAACATCAGGATCAGTCGTAGGTCCCCTACTTTTCATTTTGTTTGTCAATAATCTATTTGCAAAAGTTTATTCAAACATTCTGTTGTATGCGGATAATGTTAAAATCTGGGGCACAAATCCTGAACTTCTGCAACAAGATATTAATAATATCTGTCTTTGGTCGGTTAAAAATAAGCTTCCTTTAAATTTAAAAAAGTGTAAGCATATAACTTTTGGACGATCCTCGGGGGTGACATTTACGATTCGGGATAAATTTATTGCAACAGTAAAAATGGTTAAAGACCTAGGTGTTACATTTACGTTATCCCTAGTCTTCACATTACATCACAAATTAGCGACCCAAAAATGTTTTAGCTTAATTAAGTTTTTTAGACGCAATTTAGGTAAAATTCCGATAGACAGCCTTCGACTACTATTTATGTTATATATAAGACCACATTTAGAATACTGTATCCAGGTAACTGCCCCATCTCAGAAGGGTAATATATATTAACTGGAAAGAGTCCAAAGGATGCTCTCCAGACTCCCTTATGAGCTTCGTTTTAAGTCGTATTCAGAACGTTTACAAATATCAAAATTATTCCCTTTATGAGATAGGAGACTCCGAGGCGACTTAATCTTAATATATCAGTTATTCACGAGCAATAGGAGCACTCATTTTTTTTAAATGTTAATAATGGTAACCTTAGGGGACATTGTCTAAAGATTCACAAACCCAGAGCTCTTACTCGTGTTAGACTAAATCATTTCACACACAGATCCATTACAGAATGGAATAAGCTTCCCAGTCATGTAGTCAATTTTAAATCCTTAGGGTCATTTAAGATAAATTATGACTAACACATGCTCTCCAATTTTATTTAATTTCTAATTTACTCTTTTATTTTTCTCCATCATACTATTATTACTTTTTTTTTACATTATTTATTTTTCTTGTCCCAGCTTCTTCCTCCTTCTTTATTTTCCCCGATTTTAAATTTTCAGATACTTTGAGAACCGAGGATTAAAAGGATAAAGTCCTACGCACTTCGTGTACCGTCCTAATCCTGATCCTAAAGATAAAATCAAGGTAAATAGTGGAAGTTAGCAATTATAGAAAACAAGCAAAAATTATAAATATACAAAAAAATAATAAAACAAGTACCTATTACAATGCAAAAAACACTGCAATAATCATTAAAAAAAGAAAAGGATGAATAACGCTCCAATGGACGTGTAGCGTGACGCACGCCTCACCTCACGAGTAATTTTAACTGCCCTTTATCAACTGGCATTTCTCATCCAGTAACTCTAACTAGATATAAATCTGATTTACTTCCTTTCTGTCTATATCTCGTCGCCCATACAAAACTTAAAGAAAATTGACTTCGCTGGGCTACAACAATTCTAAATACAGAGCAAACATACACCTTTTCCGAACATTATTAATGATGGGGTTGGTCAATTTGTTGCTTTTAGATTTAAAATTTAGATTTAAATTTAAAATGGTTTAACAATATTTCTCAAGATAGTAAACGTTTGAAAGTTTTTTTTGTTAAATGTTTAAACAGCATTAGTAATCATTAGAGATACATACGATAAAATTCTGAATGTTTCATACGTAATTTCCAAATCTGTTCCTGTATGTTGTGCTGCTAGCAGTGTTATAAAGCGTTTTCAAAAAGATATTATTACTGCTTTAAACAAACTTATTATTAATCTTCAAGAATCAAAAAACAATATCTGATAAAATTGTAAATTGTTATATTACTTTAAATTTAGTAAAAAAGGTTTTTAAAACTATTCCTAAATTCAAGATTATTGAGTTTTTGGAATAAATTGACCGAATTAAAATGTGTAGTATTTTATAGTGATCCTCATATCATTAGGATTACAAAAACTTGACTGTCAGATAATATTCTTAATAGTGAAATACGACATTCAGAGTATAAAGTAGTTTGTGATGATTAAGGGAGCGGTAAGTCAGGAGGTTAATTTTTTGTTATTGAAGACCTAAATTTTACTATTTATTTAATGGCAGTCTCGGATTTCATTAAATTTAGCACTTTTGCTTACCGTGACAAATATGGTCCTTTTTTCTATTCTTTATAGACCTATATCAATTTCAAACTTTTTCGATATTGCTTTCTTGAAAAAGCGTCAAGCCGTAGCCTTGGCTACTTATAAGTATAACGTTATCATGGAGGACTAAATGCTTTATTTATAAAATGGAACATTTAAAACATTTTAGAAAGGCTTTTTGAGACTGAATTGCTTGATTTTATCAGAAAACAAGTGATTCAGCAACATCCCTCGTCGTTTACAAGACATAGTAAAAAATCTTCTCTTTTGCATTGATTTAATTTTTTTAATCCACTTCTTTTAATAGATTACATTCTATACCTATCTTCTTTAAAAAGGAGTAATCACTCCTTTCTCTCCTTTAAAGTACACCTTAATTTTGTTGTGGCTTGCGTTTCTAATCAAAGTTTAGTGCCCAATCCTGATTTCTGCAAGGTTCACTTTGACAAGTTTAAAAGCGTTTTTAGTAATACTAGTTGGGATTTGGGGTATTTCACAAATATAGATAACTTATATTCCTATATTTTTACAATAATTAGAAATAATAAAGGTTATATATATCGTTAAAAAAGCTTAAATTTTCTAGATATTTTTTTTTCATGTTGCATATCTCAATTAATAAGCAAAAGGAATTCAGTTTTTTATAAATGGTTAATAATGCGACGTCGTTCTTTTTTCAATAAATACATTAATATTTAAAATTTTAGAGAGGATCATTAAAGAATACTTGTTTAAATATATACAAGCCAATAATATAATCAATCCTGTGCAAGATGGATTTTTGCCACAAATATCCTGCTTCTCAAATTTATTAAATTTTACAGATAGCCTCACCGAGTTACTTAAGTTTTGTTTATCTGTTAAACCGATTTATTTCTATTTTTTAAAAACCTTTGACAAAGTATTTCACTTGTTACTTTTGGTTAAACTCAAGTTTTATGGAATTGGTAACCCCATTTTTAGTTGGGTTAAGGATTCTTTATTTGGTCCTAGTTTTAGTGTAATATTAGGTAATACGTTTTCTTCCCCCAGCGCAATCAAATCAGATGTACCGCAGGGTTTGCTACTAGGTTCCTTATTATTTATTAATTTTATTAATGACTTATAGTCACTAGTTTACTCCAAAATCCCTCTTTATGCGGATAATATAAAGATAGGGGGAACCAAACCTCAATTACTGCAACAAGATATTAATAAAATGTACGGTTAATCAGTTAAAAAGATGCTACCGCTGAATTTAGCTAAATGCAATTACATCACATTTAAAAGATCCTCGGGTATAGATTTTTCTATATCTGGTTTGCACATAATAAATACAATGGATTTGATTAAAGATTTAGCAGTACTATTTATATCAACTATTAGTAAAAATTTAAAAAAGACCCATACTTTGCTAATATTAAAATATATCAAAAATACATTAATATATGAAATAAACATAACAATTTAAGTAAATTTTATTATTTTTCATTATATTTTTTGCGTTGTAAGGTGTGCGTCACGCCACACGTTAAATAGGATATTATCTTGAATATTCTTTTTTTTGTTTTTTTTAAATAATGTGCTTTACTATGTTACTGTGTTTTTTAAATCTTTAGTAGACTCTTACAGTAACCATCACCGCCACATAGGTCATATAAAAAATTATTGTACTTTTGTTTTATTGATTAACATTTGCATCTATGTGCTGAATGTACCTTCAGTAAAGTATTAAAGTTTAATGTAATAATAATAATAATAATAATAATAATAATAATAATGATAATAATAATAATAATAATAATAATAATAATAATAATGATGATGATGATAATAATAATAATAATAATAATAATAATAATAATAATAATAATAATAATAATAATAATAATAATGATAATAATAATAATAATAATAATAATAATAATAATAATGATAATAATAATAATAATTTCCGGGTAGTCTATCGGTGCAGCATTCGACTTTGATCAGGATAAGCATGGATTAAAATCCCACCCCGACACTAAATAAATGTTCACTTTCGGTTTCACTAAAAATGTCCAATGCTAAAAAATATTTTCTGTAAAATATTCAAAGTGGTAAAAATAAATAAAACAAAGTAATAATAATAATAATAATAATATGTATAATAACGTATTTCTGCTTTTGTATTTTTGGGTTCCGATAAATACACGTAGTTCCATGACTTTGTGTTTTCCTTTCATCCGACTCGCTGGAAGTTTTTATTTTTACTGACTGATTGCCAATCACTTTTTAGATTAGTTGAAATTTGAAATCGCCGTAATAACAAACTACTACTGAACATTAGTCAACATCTTTATGATGCTACTGATATTCAAATAAGTACTTATAGATAAGTATAACTACAATAATTTGTAAAATAATGTTTTTTAATTATTAACAGTGGTAATGTTAAAAGCATTTTAATAAATCTAGGTAATAATATTATATAAAATGGAAATATACACTTTTAAAGACTAGTTGTTTAAAATCAAATTATAAAAACAATTATTAACTAATCTACTTTTCTGTAAAAAGAAAAAAATCAATCTAATAAATTACATAATCAAATAAAATTATTTTAAATTTTGTAATTATTGTTTATTTGAGCAAGCATGATTTATGAAAATTAATTAAAAGCACTTTGATAATACAACTTTTAACAATTTCTAGTTATGACTATTTAAATAAAGATGATCGATTATTATAATTATTGATTTTCCCTTTAAATCAAAAAACATCACATTTTTGCGATTTGTGAGTTGTTTTCACTTGTTCGTTTAAATACTGTAATTTGAATAATTAGATTAAACTGATGATATTTTAACGCGACTGAATAGACACTGGTCTTAATTTAAATGCCTTTTGTTATTATAATTTATATGGGCAAACAGCTAATGACTAAGTATATCCAATTAAAGAGTATTGGATTTAATCATCAATAAATGTCCGCGTACTTGTTAAACATTTCTGCATTATAATACATCTTGATAAAAAAGGCATTCGGTAATTCCAACTACTATCATGTTCATAAATTGTACCAACAATCCCATCAATTTTATTTATATCAAAATATTTAGTTTTAATTTGTTGCTGTAAATAAGAAAATAAAATTTTATTTATCAAAATTAATTGCACATTGCCTAAACAAAGTATACCAATTGTAAAATAAAAATTAAACAAATAATTAATTTAAATTGAAAGTAAATTATACTACATGTTAACAATCAATTTAGGCCCCCGTTATTGGGGCAATTTCATAGTAATCTTTTTCTAAATCGGCCAAATCTTCTCGAGCAAAAGTAAATTCATCGCGATCCAAGCCTTCGCCCACAAACCAGTGAATGAATGCTCGTTTGTGATACATCAAGTCGAATTTGGAATTGATGTTGCTGAACGATTCGCACACGGCCGTATTGTTGGCCAGCATACAACACGTCCGATTAACTCGGGCCAATTCCGACCTTGGAACCGACTGCATTGGTTGATAATTGATGTCGACCTTGAAGCCGGTCGGGCACCAGTCGACAAACCGGACCAATCTGTTCGATTGTCGGACCGCTTGAATGGACGAATTGACCGTGGCGGGATCGATGTCGCCACGGTAGAGCATGCAAACGGCCATGTACAAACCGTGGAGCAAGTTACAGTTGACGAAGCAATTGGACGGTTCGAAACAACTGCGCGTAATTTGATCGATGGTATTTTGTTCGTAATTCGCTTTTTCGGCCGATACGATAGGATTAAATGTGGTCAATGGAAAGTGAATGCGCGGATAGGGAACGAGATTTGTCTGAAATTCGGTTAGATCACCTTTCAACGAACCCTGAAATCGCAACGGAGCCGTCAGCGAACTGATAATTTGAGCAAGCAGTCGATTGATGTTGGTAAAAGACGGTCGTTTGATGTTCAACCGACTTCGGATAATATTCCAAATGGCTTCGTTGTTGACTACAAAAACGACGTCCGACTCTTCGATGCACGAGTGCGTTGCGAGGACGGAATTGTAGGGCTCGACGACGGCGCTCGTCAGCTTGGGCGACGGATAGACAATCAATTCGATTTTGGTCTGTTTTTTGTATTCGTTCGACAAGTGGCGAATTAAGTTCGAACAAAATCCCGAACCCGTTCCGCCGCCCAACGAATGGACGATGACGAAACCCTGGAGGAAGTGACAGTTTTCGACTACCGTCCTAACTTGGTCTATCGTTTTGTCAATCATTTGGGCGCCAACCGTATAATATCCGCGAGCATAATTGTTTGCAGCGTCCTCTTTGCCAGTAATCAAATTGTCGGGGTGAAACAAGTTGCGATAAGTACCGGTTCGAATTTCATCTGCACAATTGGACAACAAGATATTTTGAATAATGTAGTTTAATAGGGCACTTCTATTTATAATAAAAACGACAACTGGTGTCGGTTGTAAGAATTACAATTTATTTGTTACTACAAACCTGTTAAACGCCAAATATTCGTTGTCGTTTTTTCATAGTCGAAAAAAGACAATTAAATTTTTCAGAATTGTAAAATGCATAGTTATTTTATGTAGAGTATTGTTAATTGATTAATACATCGTTTTAACTAGTGCCGGGGTGGTCTAGCGGTACTGCGCTCGAATTCGGACCTCGGTGGGCATCGGGGTTCGAATACCACCACCGGTCCCACTAAAATGCGGGCCCACGTTCGGCTTGACTAAAAATGTCTACTGCTGAAAGATGTTTCTTGTAAAACATTCACAGTAATAAACAGAAAATAAAAAAATAATAAGTTGTCAAGAGCAGCCATTTTTTTTAAAACAATGTGATGCAATTAAAAGAATAACCACAAACAAATACACTATTTGCGTAATTATTACACATTATATGCAAAAATATTAAGATTATTATTAGCTTAGTAGTAATAAGTTCAGAATTATCAAATACACAGAAATACTTTTCGACACCATTATCATAAGCAAAAAAATGTGAAAATATAGTTATACAATATGATTATGAAGATAATCAATACTTTTGTGAGCGTTGTTATAGTACAGCTTCGCAAGAATTATCAATTTATCAACAAAAATCCGTAAGCACACGTTTATAATAATAATAATAATATAAACTATTGATCAAGTTCAAAACAACACAAAAATGAAATCACTCAAAGCAAAACAATCGCGATATACTAGATATAGCAAAAAGCTGTCAAATCAATGTTTGCCATTTTCAAGATTGATCAACGAATTCAAGAATTGTAGTAGACATTTGCTTTGCATTCAACGTGAACAAATTTTATTGCGATTTTTCCCAATGTAATCGACGTGTTTCGGTCGACCTGCAGCGAGTGATCAATGTTGCCAACTGTTTTGTTTTCTTTTAATCGACAACAGTTCTTGAAATGACGCTCAGTAAGTTGGAATAATGTATCCTTTGAGTAATACTATTTTTGTTTAAAGGACTTTAGAGATTGACTTGATGAACTGTACTCGCTGGATCTCTAATTAGGATGTCGGCAAGGGTCGTCGCTTGATTAGGCTGTACGAGTAGGAATCTCGAAGTTAGTATCATCTACCCAATGAAAATAATTAGCAATCACACAAGACCCGGTAGAAACGTTTGTTACCAAATTACAGACTAAATAACAAAAACGTCTTGAAAAGCAAAGAACCAACATGGAAGCTACGAGAAGGCGAAAGTATGTTTGAATGGCGTGGGAATGGTTATTTATATAGCCGTTCTCATCAATAGTTAACAACACATTCAAACAAAAATTGTCGATATTGGTAAAACATTATCTCCAAAAATCAATTGTTATTTTTATAACAAAATGATATTGTATATTATTTTTGAATCCAATTTTCTTCGCACATTGTCACCGCTACGGGACCAATGAAATATAACTGTAGAACAATATAAAACCACGATCAAAACGTATACCAATTAATCATTTGACTGACGTTACAATACTCACAAGAGACTGATTTTTGCTTTTAAAATAAACTGTGCAAACAATAATTATCTGTAGATCATTAAATAGATTATAAAAATTTATTAAAAGCAATTTTACTTTCCATTTTTTAACATTTTCCAGTAATAACTCAGATAATCATTATAAATGATTATAATTATTGATTTTTCTTTTAAATGAACAAACATCACATTTTTATAATTTGTGAGTTGTATTCACATGTTGGTTTAAATATTTTAGTTTATATAATTATATAGAATGCATGTTTTAACGTAAGCAAACCAATGCTGGTTTTAGTTTGTTTGTTTTCTGTTATTATTATGTTTACGAGAAACATCTTATAGCAGTGGATATATTAGTAAAACCGAATATGGGCCCGCATTTGGTGCCGATAGTGGAAATCGAATCCATGCCTATCCAGGTTCGAGTTGAGCACCGTACAACTGGACAAATAACTAATGACTAAATACTTCTCAATTAACGAGTAGTACATTCAATCATTAGACAATATGCTCATACAACACTACGCTATTTCACCAATCATTTTTTATTGTAGTATCTGTAGTACGCTTAAAATTTTGACGATTTATTAAAAATAATGTAAAACAATTTAATTAATCACTTTTTTAATTATCCCTACTTTGGGAAGTAGAGTTATATTCGTTTACTGTATTTATAAAGTCTACCTTTATTGAATGTGTGAAATTGATTATATGTTGAGGCTATCTGTTAAACGTTATTTTTAATTTACTGGCTTTTACATAATCTAGTTTAAATAAGTAAATGGCTTCTAAACTATGTATGTACCGTATCGTTAATTAACGACTATGGTTCAACATCCACACATTCATGAATTATCTTTATCAACATTATTATTATTAATAATAATAATAATAAGATAAATAATATTTACAAAAAAAACGGCATGATGAAATAGATGTGTGTATACATACCAACTACGGTTGATTCCAAATCAACAAAAATAGATCGGGGAACAAATTTTGCGTTACCAGTTTCCATGTAAAAAGTTCTAAACGAATTGTCGTTGCCATGTAGATTATCGACCATGAGGCCGTCTGGCTTAATGCCGTGTTCCAATCCAATCAATTCCCACGATGCATTTCCCATTTGTATGCCAGCTTGACCAATGTGGATACATATCACTTCGTGTTCGCCCTGTACATAGTATTATATATATATATATATATATATCGAAACAAAATGTAAAATTTAAATCAATGTTTTTATTGAGTGTTTAGACGTGCGTTCACATGTAAACTTGTACAAGTGATTGTTTGATCAACTTTACATGGGATGCTAATGATCCTGAGGATTTGAGTAATGCTTATAAAGTCTCAATTTCCAATGATGGTGATATTCCTTGAGTGTTTAGACGTGCGTTCACATGTAAACTTGTACAAGTGATTGTTTGATCAACTTTACATGGGATGCTAATGATCCTGAGGATTTGAGTAATGCTTATAAAGTCTCAATTTCCAATGATGGTGATATTCCTGACTGTTAGTCCTCCACGTGGTGCATCCTGGACTAGGTGCCCCTAGGCATCTAGACTAATAACAGCAGGGTCCGAGTGCACAGCGGTATAACTAGGCTTCCGCTACGGCGGGTGGGTGCGAACATACATCCAGGATAATTGAAAGGTATCTAAAGCTATACGTATACCATATGTATCCCTTGGGCTAAGGGAGATAACCCTGACAAAAAATCAGGCAGCCTTGTCAATCTTTGCGAACAGTGGCGACGTCACAAGGAAGCCGTCTACCAGCCAAGAAACTTTGTTATTCCTCCACGTTTGTCTACGCTTGTCAAGCCATCGAGATCGATCGTTCTACATGTCGTATAAATATGGGAAATAATGAAGAGGTGACCACGTCACCAACCAAAAAAAAACATGGTTTTTATTATGGGGAATTTCAAGGACGACATATGGGAATTGTTGAATTCACCAAATAATAAAGTTATTTTGTACGGGTCAACCAGAAGCATTGAACATTGGACAGATCTTTCATCCTTGTTTTGGAATTATCATCAGTGCACATCCTTCATGTTGCACATACAAACTTCTACCTACGCTCTATCTGGTGTCAAGACGAAGCCTTGGCCAGTAACCTATGGGTGGTTGAAACAGACCGTTTAAATGCATCACTTACTTCGAATCTGACTAATGCTAATTGTTCAATGCCCTCAAATGTTGTGCATAGCAAACTAACCGATCTCAAGTCCATTTGGAAATATTTAAATTATCATTTTTTGATTGCTACCAGTTTGAATGGTTTATGGAAAACATGCTTTTCACCAAGTGCAAATTTTAACAAAGCCCAACCGGGGTGGGTATTAAATGCCGGTGGTGATAATCAAACGACCTTCCACTCAAGTTCGAGTACCGCAAGACTACTCCAGCACAGTCTAAAGCGTAAAACTAGCACCACTATTTGTCGTTTTTTTACCATAAACTCTTTCTGTTCTAAAATGTAACAAAGTTCCTATTTGATTTTACGCAAGATGAATTTCAATGATGTCTTCCTAAATGATTCCAAAGTGGTTCATCGCATGTGCTTAGCTGTTGCTGCGCTTTGGTAGACAGGCGACAATCCACTTCGGAGACAAATAAGCATGAATCCAAATACAAATATGAACATTTTATCTTCGTTGATTCACACAATGCTTCTGTAGGCAGCCGAAACCTGAATTTTCACAGAGACGGAAATCACGAAGCTCAACAAGACGTCTCAGATGCATTTGGCACTTTGCATCCTTCGTATCAAGGGAGATTAGACGAAAAAGATCAATATCTTCCGAATTCGGAATGTTGTATAATTTCACGTTCTTCCATCACTGGTGTTGCAATAACGAAGATTGCGCTGGTTTGGTCACGTTGTTCGTACAAATCCTGATGCAATCTTACCTACCGTAACTTTGGCTTGTCCAAATGCCGATGGGAAGAAAAGGAAAGGTGGTCACAAAACATACTTGGATGGATGCTATTTGGGACGATCTTGAGGTTATTTTTGACCGCGACATCATCTTGAAAACAATGGCAAAGTCGTTCGACTGATACATCTCTACACAGCTCCAAAAAACGTAAACAGTGGAAGGGTATTGTACGGGATGCTACGACAACTTGGAACTAATAAAGAGGTGACTTTGCCACAAATTTTTGTTGTTGTTGTTGTTGTTGTTATTGTTCTCAACGAAGAATTGTGTAACTTCTATTTGACTACCATTAATTTTGCATTTTTAAGATTGTTCTTGCTGATTTTTCAGACATTAAACTGGAAACTCGATCAAGCAGTTTTCATTGTCATGATGTCATGTAGGAGACGAAAATAAGGTCATCTCATAATTCTTTTGTCTGAGCTGCAATCGTGCCAACTAATCTTCACAATGCCTTGAAAACACCAGCAATAAAAAAAATCCGCCATCTTGCAAATATTGTCTGTTTGCTGTCGCGTGCTACTTGTGTGCAGAGAGCTGTATAAAAAGCAACTCATAAAAACCAATAAAGGCTTATTTTTAAATTCATGAAAACTATTAATTGTGGTAGCTTCATTTTATGCTAAAATGTTATTGCTTTTCTAAGTCCGGTTTTACTACATTTCATTATGGCTGGTGACTTAGTCATATCTTCATTATTTCTATATTTTTACGGTATATTAAATGATCAATTTCGATGGCTTGATAAGTGTAACAAACGTGGAAGAATAACGAAGTTTCTTCGCTGATAAACAGGATTTTTTATTAATGTTATTTCCCTTAGGTTGAAGACTGCATACGGTATACATATACCTTAAGATACCTCTTAAAGTAGTCTGTGTGTATGTTTGCATGAACACGCCATCTCGAATGTCCAGTTATACCACTGTGCAACTGTCTACCTGAAAAATGTGCCAAGGTGGTCTAGTGGTACAACGCTCGACTTGAACCTGGATTGGCATCGGGGTTCGAATCCCGCCACCGGTCCACTAGAATGCAACCCCACGTTGGATTTTGCTAAAATGTCCACTGCTGAAAGATGCGTTTCCCGTACAAACATTCAAAGTAGTAAATATAAATAAATAAATAAATATTACATGCTCATTTTTTATCATAACGATTTTTTACATCGAAGATAGATCGGATTTAAATAAAGCTTGTTATCGGAGTCTTGGTTTTACTTTTTCGTGCCTTTGTTTGCCAAAATGGAAATTTTTTCATTTATGTGACATTATCTAGTTGTTACAGACGTATGATTGCTGACATTCGAGTTATCCTGTATTGAATATTTATAGCAGAGTTGTTACAGCCCTACCTTTGTAAACATGTTTGTGGTGAAGAACAACATAAAATGAAATTTGAAAACATTTACTTGTTATCCGATATCATTTTAGAAACAATTAAACCCGATGACACAATACATAAGGTAAATGGGTGGCATAGCCCCACCTATTCGTTAATTCCAAGTTTGAATAGCTTGTCGAACTCCTCTATACAAAAAGGATGTCGGATGCGAATTAAAGTTGGAGGAATAAATGAAGTTTCTTGGCTAGAAAACCGCTTCCTCGAAAAGATGCTAGTGTTTACAGGAATTGACAAAGCGATCTTCTTCAAGATTGACGCCAGTTGACGGATCCACAAGCCTAACCGGCTACATGGCAAAACGTTACCTTGAGATACCTTTTAGGTATCTTGGGTGTATACTAGTATCTATTTATTAAAAGGGAATCCAGTAAAAGCCAGTTTTACCGCTGTGAACTCGGTCCCTCCTGTTATTACTCTAAATGCTTATTTGCACCTAGTCCAGAATGTACTACAGTCAGGAATATCACCATCATTGGAAGTTGAGACTTTATAAGGATTACTCACATCCTCAAGATCATTAAAATCCCATTAAACCTGATGTATACCTAATTATGATTATAACAAATTTAATGCAACGGTTTAAATCCATATGTTACAATTGTCTGCTTGTATAAAAATAATAAAATAATCTAATTAAAATATAATTTTAAAAATATTGTAAATTACAGATGTAGATACATTTTAAAATGCATTTTAGTATAAACAAACATTTACCAAAAATAATAATTAGCATATATAAAATTTCTAAATTTAAATGCCTATATATATATATAATTTACATCTCACCATTTCACTGGTTTGTATCAAACGTTTAGCGACAGTCAGCAAAATAACTGTAAAGCTTTTAAACGAATATGTAATCAATAAAGATTTAAAACAAAATAATCGATACAGAATGTGTACCAATGAAAAACCGTAAAATTAGACATTTTTGCAGCGTTAATAAAATGGGAGTTGGAGCGCTATTGTACAGACTGAGACGAATATGTGCACAAAGAACCCAAGTCGTACTCTAAATATAAAGGTTAAATGTATTACCTTTTTGGAAACAAGCAACACACACACACAAAGGCGTCGTATTACTTTTATGCTAATAGCCAGTTCCTTGGAGTTGGCCTTTGTAGCTTCTTTGTTGTAAAACGTACAACACTCCCCCAATGTAGCACTGATTAAAAAAGTGTAACTCAATGCAACAATTTGTATTATACAGGGAAAGGTGAGGGTTGCAAATAATCCTGAGGATTTGAGTAATGCTTATAAAGTTTCAATTTCCAATAATGGTGATATTCCTGACTATTCGTCCTCCACGTGGTGCATCCTGGACTAGGTGCCCCTAGACTTCTAGACTAATAACAGCAAAGTCCAAGTGCAGTGGTATAACTGGGATTCCGCTACGACGGGTGGGTGCGAACATACACTCAGGATACTTGAAAAGTATCTAAAGGTATACGTATACCATATGTAGACCTTGGGCTAAGGGAGATAACCCTAACAAAACATCAGGCTGCCTCGTCAATTTTTACGAACAGTGGCGACGTCACAAGGATGCCGTCTACCAGTCAAGAAACTGTTATTCTTCCACGTAGACTGATTACGATTTTGCTACTCCAGTCGAATGTCAGAGGCGCTATTTGCATGCAGTGAATTCGGTTATTGTAAATCCACAAAAGCAGTGTTAATGAGAAATACTCATATAGGTGGATACCTTTTGGTGTATCTTATTATTTTTTTTGTTAATGAACACGAATGCTGCCGTTTAGGTGTGCGTTATAGCAGATGCACTAATTTTTTTTATTTGTAAGACGAACAATTTGAATTGCTGTGTGCACTTGTGTTTGAATGATGAATATATAGTCGAAAGTGAAGTTTGGGAGTATACTTATGATTATTCTCGGCATCTTATATCGTTTAAGTCAAAAAGCAATAAAAATCCATTGAACAGGACACAACAAAATTTTAATTTTCAAAAGAGGTATAAATGTTTGAAAAAAATCACACAAAACATTTTTTTGTTGCATTTTCCGATCAAAGTTAGTTCATTACCTTGAAAGTATAGTTTAATTTGTAGAAAATCCTAATTCTAATAACATTCTGTTACATTTGGAAGGATGATTAGCGATAGAAAATGAAAATGCAGTATAATTAGTTTCGGTCACTACAAACAACATAATTTTACGCAAAATGTATTGTTTAATTTAATATCCAACAGAAATAGTACACAGGTTGTATTTCTTTAGCCAAATAAACAGCCTTGCTATAAAGTCAAACGCACAATTTTCGGACAATATAAAGCAAAGGGAAGGACAAACAACAACAGCCACCTCGTTATTAGTTGCCAGTTCGCATAGCATCCAAAATAATTTCCTTCCACTGTTCACGCTTTTTGGAGGTGTGTACATATATGTCAGTCGAACGACTTCGCCAGTTTCCAAGATTATGCCCAAGCCAACGTAAAAATCGTCCCGGATAGCATCCATCCAAGTACGCTTCTGACCACCTATCCTTTGCTTCCAATCGGCATTTGGACAAGCCAGGGCTACGGTAGGTGATATTGCATCAGAATTGTTACAAAGAACGTTTCCAAACCAGTGCAATCTTCGCTGTCTCAATACCAATGAAGGAAGAACGTGAAATTGGTAGTTGCTGATCTTTCTCGTCCAATCGCCCTCGATACGGAGGATGTGAGGGATGTTGATATGACAATTTTTGCAACATGCTCACTTGTTCATTATTACCTGAAAATTCTTTTAAGTCGATTGTACAATAAGTAAGAAGTAGTTTCTGTAAGTATTTATCATTCTTATACTTTATGAAAAAATTCTCGAACGTAATTTTTGTACTTTTATACAATTCCGTCTAAAGCGTATTGTTGAAAGATGAGTTCTACAACTTTGTGTGTAAATACACTCTTCATTTTCAAAAGCAAAATACGACAAGTTAATTTCAATAGCAAAATTAACATTTACACTTAACCATTTTTATCCCTAAACTAATTTATTACAATTTATGACATGTTTACTGTATTGACTATATTTATAACAATTGACATTCTACTCCATTTTGCTGACATTATTTGCACTACTACTTTTTTAGTTTTTGTTGTTATTAATTTTATATTGATGGTGAAAATATATCTCTAGTGAGATATTAAAGCTCAATAATAATAATAATAATAATTACAAGTGAAAATTCAATTTAACCTAAAAAATATTACACATTGGGTGATAAGGTAAGATCAAAGTTAAAAACAAACTCAGTAATTGTATTTTCAACTTATACCTCAAACAACCATAATCATTTTTAACTGTATTACAACAGTTTGTATTTACAACTAAGGTTTCTCAGTACATTTTTAGCATTAGATATAATTGAAATAATCCATCTTTTAAACTGCTTACATAAGGTAATCACACATCCAGTAAAATTGCAGCATATCAAAGATTGAGTTGTATTTGAATTTTGCTTCTTTGCAGTAATTATATAAATTGGTGTTTTTATGTTGTAGCCTTAGTAATACTTTTAAAAATGGTTAGGTTGCTAACCTTGGACTCAAAACCTCTGCTTTTCTCAACCAAGATTGGGACCGGTTCTCTCTCTCTCTCACTATATATATATATATATATATATATATATATATATATATATATATATATATATATATATATATATGGGATGCTAATAAACCTGAGGATTTGAGTAATGCTTATAAAGTTTCAATTTCCAATGATGGTGATATTCCTGACTGTTCGTCCTCCATGTGGTGCATCCTGGACTAGATGCCCCTAGGCATCTAGACTAATAATAGAAGGGTCCGAGTGTACAGTCGTATAACTAGGCTTTCGCTAGGGCGGGTGATTGCGAACATACACCCAGGGTACTTAAAAGGTATCTAAAGGTATACGTATCTCATTTATAGTCCTTGGGCTAAGGGAGATAACCCTGACAAAAAATCAGGCGGCCTCGTCAATCTTTGCGAACAGTGGCGACGTCACAAGGATGCCGTCTACCAGCCAAGAAACTATGTCATTCTTTCACATTTGTTACGCTTATCAAGCCATCAAAATCGATCATTTATATGTCGTATAAACATGGGAAATAATGAAGAGGTGACCACGTCGCTAACCAAAATGAATGTATGAATATATATATATATATATATATATATACATATATATATACTGTTAAGATCAATACTATTAAGTTGTCCTAGTAATGTTTAGAGAATCAAATCTACAATCCTCACTCCACTAATGCACTATGTACAATGTTATAAATAAAGGCATAACAAGTATCAACAAAATCTCGTAAACTATTTTAAATGCCACTCATCTGTAAAACGAACCTTTAAAAAATTGTAACCATTTCAGTTCAACATCTAAATACACAAAACAATTGATACATTGGTACAAAACACATATATTGATTCGTGTTATAAAATCTGATAATAAATGCATTCAATACATTCAATTTGTAAACAAAATTTCAACGTATAAAATACAAAGTGCACGTGCTTTCGCAAGCAGTTACTGGACATCGAGGCCATCGTCGTCAAACGTTTCGACCGGCGTTCCGTTGTCGTCTTCTTCGACATCCGCGTCGTCCACGTCTTGATAGTCATCTTCGTCGTTCAGGTAATCGGGCATATTCGGGTCGACGTTGACTTCGCCACTGTCTGGAACGTCTTCGCCCTTCAAAGCACTGTCAACATTGGACTGAAGACCATCGGCTCTGTCGTGCGATTTTAAACCGTCAGCTCGGATTGATTTTTTTATAAAAACGTCTTGACGATATTCTAGAATATTGAAAGGAGGGGGGTTTAAAAAATAATAGAACAAAAAAACTAACAAAAGCAAAACATAGACTAGACAGATAATTAATAGTAATCCCCAGCAGAACAATTCACAAACCAATACAATTGGCATCAATAGACGTACTCTCAAGAAACGTGTTCAAAACCGGCAAATAATGATCGAATTGCATTTCTTTCAGCGCATTCAAAATGTCGGTGGCCGTGAGTGTCTTGCGTTTCGACGATTCGCAATATGCGCTGGCCAACGACGTCACGTATAAAATGAACGAACTGGCAGATTTACTGATGGCCGAACGGGCTTCGCGACTGACTATTGTACGTTCGGGCAACTTGAATAGTCAAAAAATAAAATGATGGACATCAATTTTTAGAAAACAAGTCACAAACAAAAGTAAAATGGTGACTGATTATTGCATATCTTTGGTGTCAAAATCTGCAGGAATCAAATATTCTATTTTATTGAATAATATTGTTAATAAGCGTTTTAAATCCTTTATATACAAATACCACCAAGGATTGAAGGTAATAACACTCACCTATTACATTAAACTATAAACAAATCTAGATTCTGGAAAAACGAAAATTTACCTACACATGAAAGCCAGTACTAATCAATACAAATACTCATGTCTGCCATCCTTATCCAGAATATTAACCAATCCAGAATCTAATAAAACTATCGAAGTAGGAATCACTCTACCTATGCATTTAATTAAACTAATTTGGGTATCCTACAGCATAATGTAAGTGTGCCTTATCATTATAAGTATAGTAATTTCAAATTTTTTTGTATCACATGTTTACCATTTTGACTATATTTATATTCATTATTATATGACATTCTATTTCATTTTCTTCCCATTATTCCTACTACTACTTTTCTAACTCTATTGTTATTCATTTTTAATGATGATAAAAATGTATTTTACGCTGAATGTATCTCTAGTGAGACATTAGAGCTTAATGTAATAATAATAGTAATAATAATAACAATAATAATAATAATAGTAACAATAATAATATATCAAACGATCTTCTTCAACTGCAAAAACATTTCTATGTCAAACAAACGTAGGAAATTGATAGAATTGGTTACCTTAATAATCCGGTCACTATTCACAAAATTAGGCGACACTACCTGAATGTCAAATCTAACTCTTTAGTCAGACGGGTAGATACGTTATTAATGCACCTGTAAATACGTGTTCAATTGCTCAAAATGCATGCTTGTATCGACCCACCAACGTACGAAACTCAGACATGTCAGTGTGCTTTGGTCTGAATGCAAGATGAACGACGTTGAGGCCCGGTACAGGCAGTATCCCCTATTGTCGGAACTAGAGACTACATACAAACATTGGTGTGCTTTTCAAATCCTTAGAATCGCTAACACATCCGAATTGATGCCCAAATCCAAACCAACATCGATAAAACTGATATAATTTTTTGCACAATTTATAAACCTACCGAATCGCGAATAATTCGAAGTAAGACGGCGTTTGGCAAATACAAGTCGTCAGCTTTTTCAGCCATCCCGTAGTAAAAATATCTATCATTTCACATAGGCACAAAATGCATTCACATTTAACAAACATGGAAGTATGAAATAGCTTAATTAAATTCTAATAAAAAATAAAAACAATTTTTAAAACTATGAGAGTATGGTTGAGTAAACTGATGACACACGTGTAAAATATATAATCACATTGAAGACCTAATAGTTTACCATATGCATTTTCAATTTACAATTGAAATTATTGATTAAAAGTAATTACTTATAAGTAATTTTTATGTAATAATTAAATCGTTAACATTGACTGTAGCAATGTTAACACGCTTTAAAAGTATTGTAAAACAAAGTTTGTTTCATATTTTATATAGATGTTGTCCAAACATCACAATCATGTACTTTCAGTAACCAAAGAAGCAATCTAATGATCCAAATTTACACTACTCGTAATTAACAGACAGCACTTGAGAAAGGTTTTCAAAAATCACCACCAAACCCCCAAGAAAATTACAAATCATTAAGTAGAACCACACGTACAAAGGAAAAATGTACAAAGATAAAGAATCAATAATATATTAATCAATCCTCTCACATCCAAAGTTGCAGTAATATTAAACAACAAAAAATAATAATTTTTTTTCAATAAACAAAGTGTATTGTGTGAAAAAAATTGTTTCCATTTTTTTCAATATAAAAAATCAGTTAATAATAATTTGGAAAAAATAGGGTCGACAAAACCGCCAATCGCTAACTTGTCGTCAATCGGTGGGCGCATCCAAGCGGCGAAAGAAATACAAATAGCCGTGTCGGTAGGGTGGCGATTCGCTGCGGGCCACCTTTTCGTCGTTGAATATAATCCATTCGTGATCGGAACCGCTGCAAATGGGCGATCCCGAATGGTAGACTGGTGGATCGTTTGGCAACGATTTGGCCAAAAACGAACGCTTGATGTGCGCGACGTAGTGGCCATCCTGCAAAACCGAATAAAAGTATAATTTGCAAACTGGCAGGAAAAAGTCGACAAGCGTTCATTTGTGTGGGTATTGAGAAAAAAGGATGCATAACAATACAAAAAGTACTCTACCTATTCATTTATTGATTTGGTTGGTGACGTGATCACCTGTTCATTATTTTTCACAGTTATACAACATTCAATGGTCAAATTGGATGGCGTGATAAGCGTAACAACAACGTAGAAAAATGACGAAGTTTCCTAGCTAACAGACAACAACCTTGTGACGGCACCACTGTTCGCAAGGATCGACAAGGCCGCCTGATTTTTTCACAGCTGTTTCTCTTAGCCTAACAGCTACATGTAAGAAACCCTTCAAGCACCTTGGGTGTATGCTTGCACCCACGCGTCGAAGCGGAAGCCCAGCTATACCATTTTAATGATAACTTTATTAACTTAGATATTCAATCAGTTTGCGTCCAAAGTGCATAGTGGTCAACTTCATAGATTCTGACTCTAGACAATAAAAAATGTGAATTCCATTGCACGTGTACCATCTGATAGCTGGGTTAAACATGTACCTGCCAGTGTGGTCTAGTCGTACGGCACTGGACTCAAACGTAGATGGGTTCGAGTGCCACCACGGTCACTAAATGCGGGCTTTCGTTTAGCTTCGCCAAAGTGTCCATTTGCTGAAAAATGTTTCTCGTCAAGCATTTAAGCAATAATAATAATAATAATAATAATGAATGTTTGCTGCAAAACAATAATTTCAATTGCACAAACAAACAAATGCTACCATTCACTCGTCATGACATCGACAAACATCAACCTACATTGGTCGACTTTCCCATATGGCTGACAAAAGCAAACAGTTCGTAGACGGAACTTTTGCCGTCGGTCAATTGGTTTTTCAAGTCATGAACAGTGTTGCTGTTGTCGTCGGCAGCAAATTCACTTGCCATCGAAACGTCGTTTTTCGATGCGGCCCCATTGAAGTCGGTCACAGCGGACTCCAACTCGTCCGGATTGCCAAATGCCCAGTCGGCCGCGGCTTCGACGCTGTTGTTTGCGTGCGTCAAACTGACAACAGCCTGTGTTTGGACAAGAACGAATGCAATTTTGAAGCGAAATTGTAACCACAAATGAAACATCGTAACATATTCATGTTAATAGACTTGAATAACATCTATATTTTGTATACACCAATAAGCCTGTACCTCCATCAAGAAAATAGATGAAACCAGAATAGACACAGCCTGCACAACATTATATCCAAGCTCCCGGTTTGACGGATCGATGCAAGCATGCACACCCAAAGTGTTGAAAAGATATCGAAAAGTTAATCCAATATCATAATTGGCTGTTTGGTTCAAAAAGTTTGCCATTGCTTGTGTCGGCACTCAGTGGGTGAGCAAGAAAAATGTCGCTTTTTGGCCCAAAAATCGTGAACGTTTGAATATTGGTGTGGCACAATATTCATTCATTTTTGTAGGTGACGTGGTCACCTCTTCATTATTTCCCATATTTATACGAGATATAAACGATCGACTTCGATGGCTTGATAAGAGTAACAAACGTGGAAGAATAACAAGGTTTCTTAGCTGGTAGACGGCATCCTTGTGACGTCGCCACTGTTCACAAAGATTGACGAGGCAGCCTGATGTTTTGTCAGGGTTATCTCCCTTATCTCAAGGTCTACATACGGTATACGTATACCTTAAGATACCTTTTAAGTACCCTGAGGGTGTATGTTCGCACCCACACGCCTTAGCGGAATCCCAGTTATACCACTGTACACTTGGTTTCTGCTGTTATTAGTCTAGATGCCTAGAGGTACCTAGTCCAAGATACACCACGTGCAGGACGAGCAGTCAGGAATATCACCATCATTGGAAATTGAGACTTTATAAGCACTACTCAAATCCTCAGGATCATTAGCGTCCCTTTGGCACAAAAATAACTAATAAAAGTTTAAAATTGAATAGACAATTTCCCTCAACAAACTCTTGCGAACAGGTAGTTGGACGCATAAACAAGAATAAACAATTCGATATACAAAATCTCCTAGTCTTGTTATCTTGGCTAGGCTGAAGTTGTGTAGAGCCAAGTGGGTCACATTTACTAATGCAAGATTGTCTAAGTTGAAAAAGGAAAGCAATTTTCAAAAGATTGAACCTATTCCACTTCCAAATTGAAGGGAATGAGTCACAACAGTCACCATCATTCAAACCACGAGTATGTTGTGCAATAGGCACATATGTGCCAAATCAAACAAGAGTAATTAGTTAACTGAAAGGCCAAAATTCGCATCTCAATCAAATGATATGAACTATATTCAGTGCTACATTAGTAAAAGTATACAATCCAAATAATCAAATATTCAACCGGTTTAAAATAAAATTATGCCAAAGTTGAAGGTCGGTTCCTTTTGTCTCGAAAGAAACGTCGGGCAATAAGCAAACGTTGCCCATTTACACAGTGTCCAATACATTGTAATCGGTTTTCGTTGTTTCTTTACGGATAATATAGAATGCTAGTAGCACGCTTCAACTCGTCTTTCCTCCCCTTTTCCCTAAAACTAACTTGGGATAGGCTATTGCCAAGTTACAGTAACAATTGGGAATCAAAAAGCAATTGGCACACATATATACAAGCATACCTGAGTCCTACTAAATCCCATGCCCATCAATATTTCAATAGAATTCTCGTCGAGACCGGCAGACCCGGAAACTGGGGCGTTTTTGGTAGATTCGGGTTCGTTCAGCGTCGGATCGTCGAAATGTTCCATCAGCCAGTTGGTGGCCAGTTCTAGACTGGCATTGTTCGTGTGTTTGCACGCCTTTTTGCACGCTTCGAGTCCAAATCCCATCATCATGAGTTCGTCTACAATGGCCGAATTCAATTCCTCGTTGGCGGATTCGCTACCACTTGGATGAGCTAGATGAACCGAATTGAAATGACAACATTGACAAATGCATTGTACGTTTCAAATAGACAAACAAACCTGTCTATAATTACGTACTTGCTTTGTAACTGTACGACATTCTATCGTCTCAAGAAAGACATCAGACAATAGGACGACGTCTCTGAATTGTACAAATGACTGATCTTTCGCCCAACTGCATTTTCCTAAATCTGGCAAAGGTTACTAAACAAAGCAGCTAATCGACTGGTTTCTATTCTTGGTCCATTCCTTTCCTTTAATTGGGTAATCTCCAAAGCATGTTGAAAATCACAAATTATCTTCCCTTAAGTGGATTTCCAAACCAAGGCGATATAACGACCTAACAACAGCAAATGATTGTAAAGCTTAAACACCAAGCCATACAAGTAGGTCAGAAGTTGGGCTTGGTTGCCGGAACCAAGTTGACGTGTATGCCATGTGAGGATATTTTAAGGCCTATTATATCTAATGATCAAATAAGTTTTTATAAAAGACAGTTCGTGTCAAAAACAATAAGCATGCATTACGACTACAAGGTACGAAACCGAAGTATTTGACTAAGACTCTTCTAACAATGGTAACCTTGACAGAAAAAGAACCCTAACAAGCACAACTCACAGGATAAACACAGCAAACAAGTCCCTAGACTGCAGCTAGGTCGTATCAATGCTCAAAAATGTGTATGCCTTAAAAAGATCAAAAGCTTGCACTCCCACAAGTGCATTTCTGCTATTTCATACCCATTTTCATCCATAGTCTACCAATTTTTCAATATCTTCGGGCAAAAATGACCAGTGAGAAATGTTTTCCATAATACGGGGGGAACGTACCTTCATCGACAACAGGCATCGGTTGTTCGCCTGTTTGCAAACCGGCCACCTTTTTAAAGCTGCCCAAATCGATGCGAAAGTTCATCGGATCGCCTGAAGCCGACGATGTATCACCGAATTCCAATTCAATGTCCAACTTGCGAGGCAGCCAATCGGGACCGATAGCAAAGCGGCCCACTTGAACGCACAAATAGTCGGGATAATTGAGCAAATGACTCGACCGAATGGCATGCGTATTCTGACCAACAGGCTGACTTGCCGGCGACCGAAAATTGTCAATTCGCTCAGACTGGGCCCAATTTGAAAGACAAGCCTGTATGTGTGTGTGTGTGGCAAAGGAAAGGCTTGTTTAGGCATCAGTCGCACAAAATTAGCATTGGCTACTAACCGTCTTTTAGCAATCAAAATATGATTGCAAAATGACAAAGTTGCTTTATTAAGATTGCAAGTCCCAATCCTGCAATGTTAACAACCTTGTTCCAATTATATTAGGAGTGGAATTTGAATCTACGCCCACATCATCATGCACCAGTAGCTTAATATACCTGAAACTACTTGGTCCCTCTTATTAAACAATAATAATAATAATTATTATTAATTAGTAAATGTAAAAAAGAGTGATAATCCCCCCCTGTAAACTTGTGTCAACGAAACAGATAGATGCAATCTAAAAAATGGATTATTTTCTTCAATAACGCTGAATTTTATTTCCAATTTTATGGTGATAAAAATAGTAATAATCCAACCAAATATTTTGGTTAAACTCAAGTTTGGTAGAACCAACTACGCCACCAGTTGATACTATACACTTTCCATATACATTTTCCATAAAGTCTTGATCTTCTGATTCAGATTTAAGATTGAAATTCTTGGAATGTCTTAATTCCCAACACTTACCATCCACCAGTATGCAACAATACAACAATTATCAAATTGCGCAAATTTTATTAACTACAAAATATGCAGGGATAGTCTAGTGATACGGCGCTGGGCTCGAACTTGTGTAAGCATGTGTTTAATTGCCACCGCCGACATGAAATGCGGGCCGCTATACGGCTTCGCTCACTGTCCACTTGCTCAAAAATGTTTCTCGTAAAGTACGCAAACAACAACAATCAAATGATAAAAGTAATAGATAATAATAATAATATCAAAATTAAACCAATCTTGTTGCAACGTCCTAAATGAAACATTCACAACATTGCGGTATTGAGCTCGATTTGGACCTTGGTGGACATGGGGGTTCGAATCTCACTACCGGCCCACGCATTCGGCTTCGCTAAAATGTCCGCCGCTGCTGAAAGATGCGCGTTTCTCGTCTCAAAACATTCAAAGAAATAAACATTTTTTTTAAAAACTTGCCTCAAATGGAATACGAGGACGAACTATTTCTTCGGGTGTCAAACAAAAGCCACTTCGCTCGGCCTCCATACATCTTTCTTCGAAATTGCTAACTTCATCCTTATTTTGCATTGCGTCCAGTGGAATAGGGAGAGCTAGGATTAATTCATTGTGAGACGAATAGCAAACCTATGTTGAAAAAAAACATTTCCCTTTTTATACAAAAGCACATACGTCATTACAAATGTAACACAATTTATTGTTCACAATGATATTTTCAATACTGTGTACTGCCAATATGCATACAACATGAATAAATAAAGATAATTAATTGTAATCCTAGAATTAACCACCTAATTGCTTTAGAACTTAAATTATCTTTAAAAAATAATGAAAATCGCTGATCACAAAATAATCCAAGTCGAATACTTGAATAATCTTTAATAGTGAAAATTTGGAATATTACCTCGAAATCCAAACAATGACATTGAAATAGCTAAAACAACACTCAGCACCCATTGCTACTGCCTTAATTTGCCTGCAGCAGCCGTTCAATAGGCAAAACCTACTTTGTGAGTCAAGCCGCACTCCATGCGATCTTCGATTGCAAGACGGAAAGGAAACGTTGGCGTGCTAATTTCGCGCGTTTGGCCGTGCACGTTCGATACACGAACGACAGCGTTCAAATTGGCTTCCTTGTCCAACAATTCGAGCAAGTAGGTGAGAAATTCGGCGGCATCTTGCTGGTGTTTGCTCGAAAATGTTCTGCTGTGCAAACCCATTAAACGACGAAAAATTAGCGGGCGGATGCCTGATAAAATGTTGATTATATGGAAAACTAAAATTTAACCAATATTCTACAAAAGCAAATGACTAAAATAATAAAGAACAAAGTTACCTTATTACCAGCTTTGAAAATATAGCAAATAGTGTATTCTTAATTTAAGTGCACCAACTTTAATTAATGACTTACTGTAACTATCAACGAAACACATAACGCAGCAACGCTGTCATATAATAGTTACGCAGTAATAAAGTAATGCATACGCATAAACAACTCCATCTTTGTAAAAGTTAAATCAATCTAATTCTACACTCCTAAATTTCTATCAACTCCACCGTAGCCGCTTTCAAGTCCCGTCAAGTAAAAAGGGCAAGAGGACAATGTTGACAACTTAGTCCATTTCACGAAATAGGTGTTGCAACTAAAACCGACTGCCATTCGAACAAAAGTAACACGATTCGTGCGTGCAAAAAAGCCAAGTCAATGATCAACTGGAAAAGTGCAAAATCCGTTCAATATTGATTGCATGCACGTTTTCTATAAATACACCAAAATACAAGCCAACACAACATTGCGTCATCGAACCAATAGTTACCTGGTAACGAAGGAACAGGACCTTTGGTTATTTGATAAAAATTTTCAGGAGTCAACCAGGAACGAACGCCCGAACACATGGCATTGCCAAGTTTCGCAAATTGCAAGCCAACATCATCAGTTGGCAGTTGGAGTTGGTTTGCATCCTTACTTCGGTCAATAGCCCGTCTGCACCACGACAACAAATCGTACGCATAATACCAACGGAAATAGGGTAATGCGAATAAAACCTATTTTTAAATTTGAAAAAAAAGACAAATTAAAATAAATATTAAAATGTTAATAACCTTGACGATTTGACTAATGCATATAAAGTCTCAATAGCCGTATAGGGGTTCGAGATGCTATGGGAAGTTGGAATTAATGAAGAGGTGGCTCTGCCACCAACTTATGTTGTTTTTAAAATTATTTTATTATAAATTAATGCATAGATGCTAATGATCCTGAAACTTTGAGTAATATTTTTAAAATCATCATCATCATCATCATCATCGGGGATAAACATCCCCCACCGGTTATTATCACCCAGAATAGTCCAAATACCAAAACGTTTGCAAAAACGTCAACTTTTGTAATGTCTACTTAAAAAATGACATTTGAGGTGTGCTGACATTACATGTTAATTACATCCCGAGTTAAATCCCTCCAATGATCTATGTTGGCTGCATAGGGTAAACAAACGGACACCCAATTAAATAATGCATTTGGACGAGGGGGCTTAGCATAAATAAAAAGACTGAGTTCGCATGCTACAATATCCGTTCAAATTTTCCGTTGGCCGCCTGATCTTCTTTTCCATCCGGGTAATGGATGGGCTTCCATAGCTATTTTGGCTGAATGAGTGGGCGATCTACGTAAAACATGGCCAATGCATTTTAATCGTTTTTCTTTAACTGTGCTAGAGATATATGGCCAATAAATGTTAAGAGACTTACAAATATCTGGGAATGGTCGAGATATTTTACTATTTACTAAACGAGTGCGTTCAATAGAGGACAACAAGCGAATATCAAACAATCTCCTCCAATTGTTTTAAAAGAGTAACAAACGTAGAAAAGTAACGAAGTTTCTGGGCTGGTAGATGGCATCAGTGGCGCCCACTGTTCTCAAATATTACTTGTTGCCTAATTTTCTACTGGGAGATAAAAAACGTAAACTACACCAACTGAACACTTATCCTCATTTTTACAAATCAAACAAAAAAAATTTGAAACCATTTTAAAAATACAAACAAACCTGGATAACTGAATTCATATAGCATGTATTGCCCAGATTTAGCAAACCAGTCATTCCGGGACCATAGCGAGGTTCTAATTTGGAATTGGATTCTTGAATAGTGAGCCATTCACCTAAACGTTCATTTGCCGAAATTTCTAATTCAGCCAATGTCTTGTCTGTTTTCTTCATCAACATTATATCTATACCGAAATGACTCAAATGTTCAGCCAATTTTGGATCTGTAACCATGGAATCTTCAGCATATGAATATACATCTCCACCCTATAATCAAGCATTAGGGTTTGCAGAAAAATAATTACAGGTTCACTTTAAAAATAATTTCAATATGCATATTAATTAACTGTTGTTTAATTCCTTTGTTAATAACACCTACAGAAAACAACTATACTTGTTTAACAAGAAGGGGATAATAACAATCCTAGAGTTAACTAATACTTAGTTTCAATTTATTTAAATTTTAATACTCTTAATCCCATGCCTCATTATAAAGCATCACGGACCAGAAACTAAGTACAAAACGGTATAATTGAACTTCAGTTGTAACGGGTAGGTGTAAACATGCATCCAAAATACTTAAACTATGTACCAAGGTACATGTATACCAAATGTAACCATTGGGCTAAGAGTTATTACCGTAAAAATTCAAACGGTCTTGTTAATCCAAGTAAATAGTGGCTCTGTCACAAGAATGCCATCCGTCAACATAAAAATTCGTAATTTTCTTACGTTTAAACAGAAGATTATCACGGTAACAATAAATCAATTATTACAACGAACTACCCGTGAACGCCTCTGTGAATCGTGAACGGAAAAGAATTATTCAAGATACTATGCAAAATTTGAACTAATAAAGGTAACCCAGCCAACAGTATGTCTGTTGCGCATATAAAATTTCTACCTACAATTACAAAATAATAAGAGGTAACTACGTTTTTAACTATAAAACAATAGTGATTTAACAAAATCGGGATGATCTAGCGGTACAGCGCTCGATTCAAACCTTGTTGGACATAGATTCAATACGCACCACCGGTCATAAATGCTTAGCAAAAATTCCCACTACTGAAAGATGTTTCCCGTAAAACATTTAATGTAGTAACAGTAAAAAAACATTCTTTTCCTTTGGAATTGTTAAATTTCGTTTTCATATTGTTAGATTATCAAGGAAATTAATCTAATTTAACATGTAAACAAATGTAAACAGGTAACTTAAACAATCTGCACCTTTCTACCCTACCAAATTCAATATCTAATAAACGTAGGTTTTAATAATCAGTAAAAACCCAATTTCAAACTTACATAAAAAACATCAGGATTTTTAAAAAATGGACACCCTATCTCATATTAAAATACTATTTTTAACAACTAATCTTCTATTCACAAAAAAACTTGATTCAATATTGATTAGTATCCCAAATAGTAGTTTAAAAACCTAAAATGCTATTACTTACTTTAGGTGTAATGGTACCAAGCTTAACGGCAAGAGGATATTTTGTAGTTTCATAATGCTGTAATGCGTGATTATTACCACCAGTTCCATCCCAAAATTTCCGACCACAAAGTATGCTTCCGTCGGTAAGATTCAACCATAAATTTTCTTTTAAATCACATCTAGCGCATTTCCAACCGCTGTTTTAAAAAATAAACCAATGGATTATAGCTAATTAAAATTAAGATCATCAATAATAAAATTATAACTAATACGTAATAGACTATTAACAAATTATGTACCTAAATAAAATCATGGAAAATTTAAAACAATCACAACAATAATTAAGCTTTATCATTTCTTTAAATATAAAAACAATTTATAATTGCATTTTTCAAACAAATCATAACTCGTACAGTTTACCACCTTTGTAATAACATAATCACTTTAAATCACGTATTTTTGTATATAAAACTCTACCTCATCGTTTAATGATTATAACTTATTATAATTATAATAATTTCATGTAAATTACGGACAAAATTGTAAATTTAAGCAAAATAAATCTGTGTACAAATTACAATAAATATTTCGTTTAAGTTATTAAATACAATAACCATAAAAAATCATTTAAATTAGCATTATCTTAAGAATAGCTCGAGTATAAATCTAAAAAATTAAATGACTAACGATGGAGGTATGTGCACATTATTGTTCAGCTGAACAAGATCCAATGCATATGAAGAAATAAAACAAACATTATCGTCTTCCCAAGCTGATAAACCACTTTCATTTTCTTCCATAAGTAAAGTAGATTTTGAGCATTGAATTGCTGCGATAGAAGCAGCTAATACAGGAGGTAAATTTAAAGAATTCAAATGAGAAGTATCTGATGGCAAATGGTCTGGTGGAAAAGTGGGAATATTCAATGTATCACCTTCGGGTAATCGAAAAAGTTTCCAATGTTCCGTAATATCATATCGATCACATAGATTATCAAATCCACCTTCAATACCAATACCAAGTTTAGTAGGTTCTGTTGCTTTAACTATAATTATATATACATACATATAGTAAAAATATACATTATTTATTTACTTAAAAAAACACTGTTATTTTACATACCGTTATGTTTAAACTGTTTCTTTACTGTATAGTGTAAAAATGCACGACAACCGGTATTCTCATGATAAAAACGTAACATTTTAAAACTTATTGAATAAAAATTTTTCAGACATATGTAAACTCCGTTCTCAAAATCAGGAGAGTCAAAATAAAAGATGCACTCATCTTTAAAAATTTTGTCTCCTAATCGAGGCACACGGACATGGTCCACCAAAGAGTCAAAAGCCGACATCATAAGTAACAGCCTTGACAAACTTGTGATTTGTTCAGGTAATCAGGTAAAATCACGAGTTATGTAGGAGGACTGACTTGTTTAAATATTTTTATAAATAATTAAAATAATTATTTAAATAATTTTAATTTTAATAATAAATAACAATTATGGATTGTGTTTTAATTAGTAAATTACTTGTTTTAAATAACTATACGTACATTGTGTTTTAATTGTGATTAATTATAATTTTGCATTTTTATAATTTTAAACCAATTTATTTTTGTAGCTATTACTGTTACACATACCGTAAGAATAAATTGTTATAATTTTGTTTAACATAATTGTTAATATTATTGACGACGCGTTTATGTTAATATAATTTAAATTTCGGTTTGAATGTGCGTGGTTCCCTTACTTTATGTTTTAATTTTCTCAGATTTACTTAAAACGTTTTACCATTTAATAAATTATTTATTTTTAGTCAGACTCCATAGTTAATATATTATCAATGCAATTTATTTCGATTTCGTAACAGTTTTTGATAATCTCCTTTTAACTGAAATAAGGTCTTTAGACATTACCGAGTCTTTCTTAAACTGTATCAACTAATTTTTGCTAAACCATTTTCTTAAATTAAATTTTTTTTATATTAATAAATTAACTTATAAATTGTTGTCATTTGTTATGTTGCGATTGTGCCAAAATTGGTACTGATTTAAGTGATGGGTAGCCTTTAATAAAAAATATTGACAAATGTTAAATATATTGTTTCTGGACATTTAAAAATTTTGTGCATTATAATTTGAAACAAAAAAATGGTAAATAGAAAAATAGTCTGAGTAAAGAACTCTGGTTAAGATAATTGTAGAAGTTAAACAACTAATAACCAATCAAAATTATTATCAACGGCTGTAATCTACAATAGACCAATTATGTTTAATCAACTAAACGGTAAACCCAACCTTTACTAAAATATTTGATATTTGTAGATGCTTAATATAGTAAATATTTGAAGAATGTTAGTTAAATAAGGTTATCTAGGAGTAAAACAGATAAATTGACAAAAAAGGTGTTTGCAATAAAATTGTTCAATTTAATCAAGCAAATCAATTATAAAATATATAATTTTACATGGTTTTTGAGGGTTTAATTTGGTTTCAATTTGTTTTTCTTGCAAGATTTCCCCAGGGAATTTTTAAGGTTTTTTATTGCTTATCTTATTCATTAATAGCTTGCATTTAGTTGTTTATGTATATTGTTTTAAGTAAATAACGTTAAAATTAGTGTATTTAATTTTAAATTTATGCAGCAAAATATAATCAGGATACACAGTTTGTTAATTAATTATAACCTACCATTCAACCTATAAAAGTGTAAATACATTTCTTTTGATAAGCTATCAAACAACGTTTACTTTATTTTATTTCCCAGTATAATACAACCGTATGTAAGAAAAATCCTTGAGTTTACTAATAATCCACTTTTCTATTTTGAAACTAATTATGTTAATAACAACTCATACTCGTTTTAGCCTAATTAAGGTTTTTAGAAAACATTTTAAGTAGAATTATTATCACCTGCATCTTTATCCTTTAAATGTCGTACAATAGATTTATTTAAAATATAGTGTATCAAAATTATATACATATTTTTAAGGTTAGATATTTTTAAAGTAAAGAAAATACTGCTACCAAATTACACAAAACCGTACGCCATTTAAAAAAAAAATTAAGTCTTTTGCAAGGTCATTTGTGAGGTAAGGCGCGCGTCACGCTACACGTCCATTGGAGCGTTATTGATCCTTTTCCCTTTTCTTCTTTTTTGAAGATTATTGCAGTGTTTTTGCATTTTAATACATACTTCTTGATTTTATCATAATTTCAAAATTTTTTTCTCTGACTGAACCCCCTTTACCTCACCATCCATTTCATATTTTCCCCCTGAAAACTTGAGACAATTTGAGAACCAAGTGCTAAAAGGCGTTTTGGCCTACTCAACTCGTAAAAAATCTTGAAATCTTTAGAACCATTTTTTTCGCATAATTGCAGGTACCAGTTTTTAAAATTAAATGGAAAACTTATTTACCCAGAATTCACCCTTGTCTAAAACAGTACCGTTTTATATACAAAATTTTATCAATTTTAAACAACAGTTCTTTTTATATAATCAGCTCCCTGTTTTTCAAATTATTTAATTCATTCTGCAATGGTTACATAATATCTGCTTAAAAACAACACTATCTTTTATTAAAAATGTTTTTCCCATATTAAATTGTGTTAAATGTTTTTACCCATATTTAAAAATACATGTAAAATTAAATAATAGTTTAAACACGTTTATCAAAAAAAGTTAATTTAATTATTTGAAACTGGAAAAAATATTTAATATTTCCAATTACCTATTTTACGTGCTTAAAAAAAACAATTATTTTTTTAAAATTAAAATAAATTGTTTTATTTTAAGTGTAAAAATATTTTTTTTTTAGAATTAACTTTAATGCAAACTGGATATTTTGTAAGGGCGCTTTTATCACCGCGGCTATTATCAAACGTGGTCATGTTCTCTCTTGATTGCGAACCAAAATCCAAACCTACGGGTTTAGTCTCCTGTTTAGCTAAAACAGGAAATTTTTTACGTTTGTTCTTTTATTATGGGTACATACCATTTATTATTTATAATGGTATTACGAACAAGGGAAGTTCTTTCGACCATCATATTTCACTTTTGAGTGTATTCATCCCGATGCCAATTGGACAGTCCTAAGATGCTTATTTATTAATTTTATTCATAGTTGATTAAATAATTAATAAAAATTGTATAGATATTTGCTTTGCTGTATTTTTTAATTGAACATGGAGAGGAAAGGTAAAAACAACAAGACGAGGAGAAAAAGATGATGGGTAGAGTTAAATTTGTTTGAAATATAAAGTCGTAATGGTTTCTGAAATGATTTAGTTTCTAAACATATATCTAGAGTGGTGATTGTTTTGTTCTGTTAGATTAGTCGAATATTTTTAACTACAATATTAGAATTTAAAAGTTTTTTTAAAATGGATTTTGAATAAATAATTTTAGGCCGATACTATTATGAAAAGAATTAATTGTTGTGTTTTTAATCTTTAAAGTTAGTATGTCGTTTAGCAGAGTAAGAAATTTAACATTTTTATTACTAATTCGTGTTAGTAATGAAGTTTGGAAATGTTTTTATTGTATATTTAGAATCGACATTCAGGTTATTAAGATCCTACTACGAGCGTATGTTCTATCCCCATTCCTGGTGATTTTATCAAAATTAGTAACGTTTAGGTATAGAAATTGCGATTGCTATCAAAGATTTGTTATTTTGGAATAATTTAATGTTTAGATACTTCGAGGGATATTAAGACAATGAAAAATTTTACTAACTACTTTTCAACAATTTTTGGGACTAATAAAGTGTTTTATTATTTTGAAACTTTTAATGATTTATGAGAAACATCTTTCTCCAATGCACATTTTAATAAAGCCAAACGTGAGTCCATATCTAGTGTAGGTAGTGGGGATCGAATCCAGGTTTAAGTCAAGCTCTGTACTACTAGTAGAGTTGTAAGTTCCATTTCTGAGTACTAATAACCTTGTGCAATTATATTGGAAGCGGTATTGGAATTCACATTACTACAGGATAGTATTATGGTGTCAACTCAGTAAATATAACGAGGAATTTCTAAAGTGGGGTTAATGTCAACATCTGTTTTTTCTGTTACACATTTAATGATCATTGCCGCGTTTTGTATCACTTATACTTTAATGTTATTCGATAGTGTATTAACTTAACCAAATTTAAACAGGACAGTTGACAAATTGGAGTCGGCGGATATTTGAGTAATTTGAATTTGCTGTGTACAAGTTCGAGTCCTACTATCGGCGCTAAACGGCCGAGGTCGTTGTTTACCTTTACTTAATGTTCACTTGACGAAAGATGTTTGTCAGTAAACATTTAAGCAATAAACCCGAGTGGGGCTAGCGTTACGGCGTTGATTCCAACCTGAGTGGGCATATGTTCGATTCCTACCACCGGTAATAAATGCAGGCCCCCATTTGGCTCTGTTAAAATGTCCACTTACTGAAAGATGTTTTCCGTAAAGCATTCACAGTAGTAACAATCAATCAAATATTATGGATCGCTATGATATTGGGGCGGACAATTATTTTGATTCAATATTCAGAAAGCCCTTAACCTGCTTTTATTATTTCTGCAGTCGGTATATTTGATAATTATATATAAAATATAGTTTAGTTTTGAAAGTAATTTGTCTATTGTACGAATAAACAATGGAGACAGTTTTTGTATCCCGTTCCGATAGCTGCATATGTGCAATAAAATTGAAGAAGTCATCACAACAAAACAGTAGGGTTTAATTTTTGTATCGTATTAGAGTGATAATGTTTGTTGGTTCCTTTGTTTCAATTATTACTGATATTTGTATATTTCAGCAGTACTAATCTTCAGCATAAATGTAGCGTAATTGTTTGAGGGCTAGAAGGATTTAATTTTTAAGATTAAAATACTGTTGAATAAACGTGGGGCTCTTGTTTATGTTAAAAGAGATGAAAAGTAAACATTGTATATCCAGGTTATCACTTGTTATGTAATCTAAACTTTAAAAAATTGGGGTGCATGCTGCTTAGTCCAGAGGTCAGCGGTAAGATTTATGATATTCAGTTATTTAGCAGGATTTGACTATTAATTTCTACAGCACATTGATTGATAATCTAACTAATAGTTAATAAAAATTCTCAAATTGTCCTATTACTCTGCATTTAGTTGTAAGTTGAATATTCGTATGTGGCTTTTCAAAGTTGTATGAAATCCATCTATTGCATTTGTATATATTAGGTAGTTGAGTAGGTGTAAATACCTGAGGTTTAAGCCATCAAACAATGTGCTCAATATATGGAACTTATAAGTGAGTTATGATATTATGTTTGGATCATATTGCTTATTTCACATTAGCGGTTTGGGAAACGTCACCAAAAAGAGACTAATAACTATAAAACATGTTCACCCTAATAACAACAAACAGGATAGTGGAATGCTAATGATCACGAGGATTTGAGTAATTTTAATAAAGTGCTAATTTCCGATTGTAGCAATATTCATGATTTCTCATTTGTACGTGGTACATCCTGGACTCACTAATACAAATCGGGGATGAAATACCTACCGTTGTAACTGAACTTCCGCCCTCGCGGATGATATCTTAATGTATATGCATACCACATGTAGCCGTTGGTCTAAGAGAAACAACTGTGACAAAAAATTAGATTGCCTCGTTGATCTTTGTGAACAGTGGTGTCGTTTCTAGAATACCATCTATCAGTAAAAAAACTTCATTACTAATGTTGCTCGTATAAAATTACCTTTACCACTTTGTGGTGTACAAATATAAAGTTAAAAAAGTAGCGACAAGACCAACCGCGTGTAATGCAATGTAGAGAGGGTAGTAGAAATAAATAAGATATTCATTGTACGCTAAAACTATACGGCAAATGCAGTTAGTTTAAAATTTTCATTAACTTGTCAAGGTAGTGGTATAATTGAATAGATTCCAATATTAAATAAGCGCAAATGAATTATTTTAGCCAAAAATTGTGTCAGGCACAGAAAATTGAAAATATCTTTTTTATGTACGTAAATATCAATTCAAAAAATATAATGTTAGTAATTACACAATACGGCTTTTATTTACAAATTTGTTTACTTTTAGTTAAACATGTTGCTGCTTCACTAAATGCATAACATAAATCGCCGTAGTGTGTATTTCTTTGGACAAGATCCAAAACAGTATCACCAAGTTTGTTTTTAACTTTGAAGGAAACATTCGGTTGAGACAATAGCAGAAAAAATGTTTCTGGTCCTTGATTATTAGATATAGCCAAATGCAAAACGCTTTGATTGCTATTTGTTACTAAAAAAATTTAAAATGGTAATCATTAATTTTTGATTATTACATTTATAGGATGGCATAATTTTACATAAGAATTGTCACGATGACTGAATAATAAATATACTTATAGGAGTGTTGGTTCGAGTATGTGTGAAACTCGAAAGACAAACTACTCATTTTTCCTAAGTATGTTTATCATTAAGCAAAACTAACAATTCCAATATAACAAATAATTAATTTATCAAACTATCATTGTATTTACAATCTACTTACAACAAAATATCCATAAATACTTAAAAATTTTAAATACAAAAAATGTATTAGAAAATAATACAGAAAATAATATCTAATTTTAAAGGTATTAAAACTATTAACCAAAACTAAAATAAAAATTAATTAAGTTTTACTTATCGTTTATATACTGCAAATTATTAAATAATTTAAATCTAAATAAACTCACAACAGTGAGAATCAGCTCCTGCTTCCAGTAACAGACGAGCAACACCCAGTTGATTCCAAAATGCAGCACTGTGTAATGGGGTCCAATCATCTTCAGTGAGATTATTCATATTTGCACCTTGTATAATCAAATACTGGATAAAATAAAAAACAACCTTTCATAAGTAATTTAAAATATATACCCATAATTATAAAAGTATGGGTAACTTTACGCTAAGCAAATCAAATAATAGAAACAGCAAAAATCTTGATAAGTTAATCATTATGCATTCTTTATTGAGAAAACGTCATTAAATAAAAATTGAATCTAAGTTTTTAATGACTAAAAAACAAGTTTTAAAAATTAAAATAAGTTATGTTATGCTTAAGCTATAGATTACATAAATAGTTAATAAAATTGAATAACCCATTATTATTGCCTATAAAACTATAACTTTAAAAAATTAGTATATGAATAAATATATACATAACTAAAAAACTTACTTGAAGCACGTTAGTATGACCTCCATAAGCTGCACGATGCAAAGCAGTGTAACCATCTTGATCCCGAACTGTTAACAATTGGTTTATATTTTTAGAACTATCAGCATTATTTTCATGGAATTCAATCATTTTTCTAACCGTTTCTAAATCTCCATTTTCAGAAGCTACAATAAACTGTTTATTAGGATCAGCTAACAATTTTCATCTATTAAAAATCGTTTTTACCTTTAATCTGAACTTTACTCCAAGAATCTATATTATTTTCATCAGCTTCCCAGGCGCTAACAAACATACCAGGGTTATTACGTTTGGCAGTCATCACCTGATACAAAAATTCATCAGTAACTCATAAAAAATTCCAACGTTAATATAAACTGGTACTTCAATTAAATTCTTTAAAACAATAATAATGTTTAGAGCACACAAAATTGAACAAACATTGATTAAAATACGTTCAAACTCAATAAATTTTAAACTGAATATTTAATAATAACCTAATTCATTAACTAAGCTTTTCATTAAAAAACTTATATATTTATTTTATTTTATATTGCTACTTGAATGTCTTACGAGAAACATCTTTCAGCAGTAGACAATTAGCGAAGCCAAACATGGACCTGCATTTTAGTGCCGGCAATGGGATTCGAACCCACGTCCATCAAAGTCCGAATTCGAGCGCTGTACAGCTAGACCACCCCGGCACATTCAATAAAAATTATTTATCGTACACAGCCTTCAAAATAATTTAAACAAACTAACATTTATCTAATTCAAGATTCAGGATTTTTCACGAGTTGAGTAGGCCAAAACGCCTTTTAGTACTCGGTTCTCAAATTGTCTCAAATTTTCAGGGGGAAAATGAAATGGATGGTGAGGTAAAGGGGATTAGTGACAGAAAAAATATTTGAAATCAAGATAAAATTAAGGTAGATAGTGGAAGTTAACAATTATAGAAAACGAGCAAAAAATATAAATATGCAAAAATAATAATAAAACAAGTTACGTACTACAATGCAAAAACACTGCAATAATCATCAAAAAAGAAGAAAAGAGAAAAGGATGAATAACGCTCCAATAAACGTGTAGCGTGACGCGCGCCCACCTCGCGTATTAAAGTAAAATTTTATTAAGTAATTAGTTGTATCCAAAATAGTCAAAAATGCAATCAACGTTACTATTTCTCCTACATCCAATATGCATTCAATATTTATTTCACACAAAACAATAAAGGCAATCGTTTAAAATGCTTGAAAAATATAAAAATACTAAAATCGTGACCATATCACCAACTAAACAAAATATGCATTCAACTTCAAACTAATAATTATTTCATTTATAAAATAATATAATTCATTTACATATTCCAAAAAATGAATCTACCTGATCAGCATCAAACTGAAAATCATCAGCGGACTCATCCTCGGATTGGGAACTCATGCTATAAAAAAATTATTATAATAAAAAAATAATATATATATATATATATATATACTAAAAACAAACAATAGTTCAATATTTTTTATTTCTACAATTGTTTAGTACTAGTTCCATAGTCGTTTCATTCGTATGTATCAAATTTCAGACAAATATATTCAATAATATCATTCGGAGTACGAAACCGTTCATAATCGCATTCAGGAATTTCAAAGACTTTAAAAAAAATTAAAAAAGTAATAATTACTAAATTCTTCTTCTAGGTACACAATGAGTTCAACCATATCTAAGCTATCCATACCTACATCATTATAAAAATCGGAGTCAACAGTTAACTAAAAATCAATTTTAAAAAATTAAAAACAACAAACTTTTTCCGGATTAACTTTATCATATAATTTTAAATTTAACAATACTCGGTCAGAAATCATTTGTTTACTATATTGGACCCCATGACCATAAACTCGATAATGTGGAATAAATGTTGGCATTGAGCATGGTAATTTCAAACGTGAGACATTACGAAAACTTAAAAACTAAATAACATTATTTATTTTTTAAATACGTACACAATTGTTAAGATTACATATATTTCTGATAAACATAATTATCTAAGAAACGTACAATTTTATTTTGCCACTTCGGCAATATAAAGTAATTAACTTAATTTAACATTATATTTATATGCATTAAATTAAATTAAAACTAAGTTTTTATTTTTATAATTAAAAAATTTTAATTAAAAACAAATTTTAAACTATTATTTTATAAAAAGTGATTACATATTTTTTATAATATATTAAAAATCCTATTTAAATGTTTAAAAAATATATTATTAAAAAAATAATTTTATAAATGTAAACTTTAGCAAATTGTTGTCAATTATTAAAAAAATTAGACTTTTCAAAACTTGATATTTAATCTATACAAATTTATTGAAAACATTTTTATTAATCTATAATATAGTACATATATATATAGCAAACCCATTTTTGAAAAACTTAGGGTACCTATTTAAACAAATTAGTATAAATATTTATGCTAGTCATACTTATTCAGAGTATTAACTAATCTGGAATTAAATATAATTAAACTTTTAATCTGGTTAACAAAATGGTGACGCAGTTCATTTTAACTTCATAATTAATTTTCTTTACACTAAACTACACTTAATAAACACCGTATTCCATAATACTATTATATAATAACAACTTAAAAATTGTTTTTTTCTACACTTATACACAGTAGTCACGTGTATAAATATAGAAATTATTTAAAAAAATTGTTTTTAATAATTTTTTTCTCATTATGTATGTTTTCATTTGATGACTGATCATTAAAATGTTTATGTTTTTTGTACTTATAGTAACTTATTAAATCTTAGTGTAATAACACATTTTGTTTATAAAGGCTTTTTGCAACTTGAAAATTGGTTACAAAAGCAAATAAATAAATATGTGGAAATAATTATACATTGAAAAAATATTGAATTTTTTCTCTTTGTTTAATAATTAGTTCAATAATTAGTTACACAAAGAACGTTAAAACCATATTAGATTTTTGCCATGTTTTCTGTGGTATAACCTCATTAGTGATAGTAACAACATTAGTGTTAAGTTGATTGTATTTTTCTTTGATACACAATATTGCTAACATAATCCCATAGAAAACGTTTAAGAGAGTAATATCTGGGAAATGAGGTAACCAAGAAATTGTATATCCTTTTTAATCTATAAATTTAAAAATATTTGATTTAGAAATCTATTTGGAAAATTATAGTTAGTTGCAGATTATCCAGTTGTGGCATCACATATCTAATGAAACGTACATTATCAACGGCTTTTGTAATGCATCTATTAAATTCTAAAGACTTTATGTTAATTTGTATAATAATAATAATAATAATAATAGTAATAATAATAATAATAATAATAATAATAATAATAATAATAATAATAATAATAAAGTAATAAAAACAACAAATTTCACTACCCTTTCTGAAAAATAACAAGGGTTTATTACTAACTAGACCCTATGCTTGCAATAGTTTTAAATATTATTTTAACTTGGTGTTGCAATAGTCTAAAACTCTCCCTTAGCCTTTTTTATTATTCCTTTTATTTTAAATGTCTAAGCAGTTTTCATACAGCTAGTAAGACTCAAATCCTCCTGCTGTGCTACTGACTGGGTATACCCCAGAGTTCTAAAGAATGTGCTAAAATACTGGCGCCTTATTTAACTCACATTATTACCCTCTCCTCAAACTCCGGTCATTTTTCAGTCATCTGGAAGTCAGCATTTACTACGCCAATGTACAAATCGGGTTCTAGATTTATTCCTAACAGCTGTAGACCAAATAGTGTCCTTTCTACCCCAAGTAAAGTAATGGAGAGGTTAATTAGGATTTATTTCTTAGATTTTATCACCAAATACAAAATAATCAATCTTGCCTAACATGGTTTTATGCTCCATAGATTCTGTCTCATTAATTTAAGTACCTATACAGATAGTATTTCTAACTTACTGGACTCAAGGCCATTAGTAGATACTATTTATTTTGACTTTGCAAAAATGTTTGACAAAGTAGCTTATGATCACTTTTAAATAAACTAAGATTAATTGGCATCACTGGGCCAATCCTTACTTGGATTTCAGATTTTCTTACCACTCGCTCCTTTAGTGTCCGAATAGGCACAGATCTATCCCTCCCTTAGTTCAAGTGTACCCCAAGGGTCGATACTAGGACCTTTATTGTTTATTATATTCATCAACGATTTACCAGCAGTCAGTTCGACGTTTTGCTTTATGTAGATGATGTTAAGATCTGGGGGTCCAACCCCAATCTTTTGCAGGTCGATATCACTAACTGTTAAAAACTCTCTTCCATTAAATTTAGCTAAACATAAGCATATGTCCTTCGGTAAACCATCCAAGAACATCTTCTCAATGCCCCATCACGACTCCCAGTCGCTAGAATTGGTTAAATTTATAAAAAATCTAGGAGTATTAATGGACTCTGCACTTAAGTTTACAGGACATCATGCTAGAGTAATTCAAATTTGCTATCGGCCAATTAAATTTTTAAAAAGGAATTTAGGTAGCCTCTTATTGGGATGTGTTTGTCTGCTATATATGCTATATATCAGGCCGCACTTGAAATACTGTATCCAGGTTACTACTCCTATTCTAAAATCAGACTCATGCAATCTCCAAAAAGTACAAAAAGCGATTTCTAAATTACCTAGGTTTTTAAAGTATCTGCCCTATCAAGATAGGCTACTCTCTCTAAAATTGTTTTTTTTATGCGATACAAAGCTTTAAGGGGATCTTATTTTGGTATATCAATTTTTATCATCTGGTACCTTTCGACCTTTTATTTGTTAGCCTAGAACTTATGCAAAAATTATAATTTTATACTGAACAAACCCAGAGTGCATTCCAAGTTGAGACTCTATTACTTCTCCCAGAGAATTATTAACGCTTGGAACAGTTTGCCTTTAAAGGTAATTACTGCCAAATCTGTTACATCATTTAAGGCTTCATATAATTTCTATGCCCTCTCTAATTTCACATAAATTTAACTCAATCTCCCCCAGTTGTTTAATGTTTTATTTATTTTTAAGTTTGTTTAAATTTCGTTTTCTTTTAGCACGATATTGTCGATATATTTAAACCGAGGATTAAAAAAAATTGTTTCCTACTCAACTCGTGAACCAACTTGTAACCTATAACAACAACAACAATAATAATAATGTTAGTTTTTTTATATTGTTAAACATTAATAATGTTAATGTTTTATTGTTTTAAGCACATCAAAATTACATTAGTTTAAAGTGTGCTACTAAAACAGATAACAATGTGTAAATGTTGAACTTTTTAAGTTACAGGTTACAGGTTAATACACGAGTTGAGTAGGAGTAAAACTTTTTTTGATTTTTGGTTCTATTTATTGATGATACCAGTAAGATTCAGAGAGAAATATGAAATGGATGGTGAGGTAAAGGGGGATTAGCTACAGAAAAAAGTATTTGAAATCAAGATAAAATCAAGGTAGATAGTGGAAATTAACAATTATAAAAAAGAGTAAAACTTAGTAATATGTTAAAGTAATAATAAAACAAGTTACGTATTACAATGCAAAAACACTGCAATGGTCTTTAATAAAAGAAGAAAAGAGAAATTGATTAATAACGCCACAATGGACGTGTAGCCTGACGCGCGCCTCACCTTGCAAGTTTTTTAATAAATAAGGTTTTTTAACTTTAAATAACATAAAGTTAGTATTCAAAAATGTTATAATATCAATTGTACATATTTTTAAAAATTTTATTTATTACATTTAAAACAAAATAATCTGTATTACACATGTTAAAAAATAATTTACACTACACTGGAATTTAGACAAAAGTAAAAAATTAAATACAGCGCCTATAATGTATAATTAATTAGCACTATTTACAAAATACAGAAATGATTAAGTTGCTAAACTTGTAGTTAGGTAGGCATAAATTCGAATTTCCCTACTAGCACTTAATGCAGACCCTGGCTTAGCATCGCTAATACCTACTTTCTAAAAACGTTTGCTATCAAACATTAAAACAATAAAAACAAATTTACAAAAAATTGTAATGTTTAGAAATAATAAAATAGTACATTTTTGACAATTACGTAGATATTGCATATTAATAAAATTCAATGATCGTTACTGAACGATAAACAGTTTATAGTTACTTCTCTACATAAATTATCATAACAAAAAACAAACAAACGCAGACCGCATTTATCTAGTTACCTTATCTATGTTATGACATTTGTAGCAATAACAATTTGGAAAAAAAAATAGAAAAAATGGAAAAAATAATATACAATATTATTTAATTTCTGGAGACAATATGTTAATAATATTAACAATTTTTGTTTAAATGCATTATTAACTATTATTGGTGAAAACGGCTATATACAAATTCAGTCTCACACCATTCACATGCTAACTCCATTTCAGTTTTCTCCGCTTTTTTTCTTGATCCCCAGTTGTTTTCCATGCGTTTCGGTCTTGTGATTTAGTAAATATACTTTTTTTGTATCTCGTGTTATTATGTATTTTTTATGTCTGGGTAACTAACGCAGTTTTAAGGATAGTCGATTAGTCCAATCTACGCAAGCGACGTCGTTTGCTTTACTATAATCTTGGATATTTTCAAAAGCTAAGACAGCTTAGCGAATTAAACCTGTAAATATCAATTTGACATAATCATGCAAACTAAAATAATTAAATCAATTAGTGATTGCAACTCACAAAATGCAAAAAGGTTATGCTTGTTTATTTGAAGAAAAAATTAATTATTAAAATAGTTTATAATCTTTAGCTAAAAAATTTTTAAAAATTGGATAGTTAAATTAATAAATGTTTATCATTTGAATTTTCTACACATATCCAGTTATTTTAACTCGTAACAATTGATAATTAAAAATGTGCATAATACTAAGTATTTTTATCTTATAAATTCAGTATAATTTTAATATGGTAACATAAATCTAAAAAATATTTTTATTAATTTACATAAAATACAAATTACATTTTCATTTTGCACAATATATTTTATTTCATTATTTAAAGACAAACTTGTTTTAATGACGCAATGTATAATATTTAGATTTTAATTAAAAATTTATTACATATAAAATGTAACGTCCTGAATACCCTAAAATATCATAATAGGTCAAGTTTGGATTCACTTTTATATCCGGCTGTATATTATTTTCCAAATCAATAATTAAACAAAGTCATTTATTTTTGCAAACTTGTCAGTAATTAAAATGAACAAAAATATTTTATTAATGAAAATAAGTCAATATTTAACGCACTTTTAGAAGTTGAGTTGATGATTTAAGTTAGCCAAATCTTCATTCTAATGAAGGCAGGCATGCATCGCTTTTCTAAATTACATTTGAAACAAGTAACCAACTAATGACACTAATAAAGGATAGGAAACGTCTATTGACATAAATTACAAGGGTCGAGACCAACAAAAAAATTCAAAGAAACAATGGAAGACCAGAATCGAAATTTTAGAAAGAGTAGATAGATAAATGAATGGTTGCATTATTATTATTTATTTATTTATTTATACTATTTTGAATGTTTTACGGTAAACATCTTTCAGCAGTAGACATTTCAGTGAAGCCGAACGTAGTGAGATAAGATAAATCAATCGAAAAGAATTATTTTCACATTAAAACAAAAATGATAATTATTGGAAAAATATTATTTCCAAAAATTAATTGTAATTTTTATAATAAACAATATTTTTGAAATCCGATTTTTTTCGCAAATTACATACTCGTAACAGTACTTATTACATACTTGTCTATCTACAAAGCGAGTGGTGTTTTTATACAATACTAGCATTTAATTTTTCAGATTAAAGAAATGAAAAATGGAATGAATTATAAAAATTTTATCAACAAGTTATATTACTTTTTTATTTAAACGCTATATGAGCTTAAACACCCATTCAATAAAGATCTTGTAGAAATTTATTATTATTTTTTAAAATATTTTTTATATTTATTACTTTGAATGTTTTACAAGAAACATCTTTTAGCAATGATATTTTAGCGAAACCGAACGTGGACCCTCATTTTAGTGCCGGTGATGGGATTCGAATTCATGCTCACCGAGGTCCAAATTCGAGCGCTGTACTATGAAACAACAAAATTGTTACACGATTACATTTTGAGCACTAAAATGGAGCTTTGATTTGGATTTCACTAAACCGTAATAATCGTAATCATGTGTTCACATCTTTGTTGTAATTTTCCTGTCGTTTCTTTGGTAATACCTATTTTTGAAAACGACCAAGATGCCAACTTCGCGCTCTAATCCTCCATCATTATCAAGCGCATTTGGGAGCGGTTATTGTCAAATTGAATATGTATGTAAACATATCCATAAAAATAACAACACATAGAATCTCATGTCCAAATAATATACATTTAGTCAATGCTCTGCCTTAGTTACAAACCACAATGTAATAGACGACAATACGGAATGATGTGTGTGTTACCATCATCGAAACTACAAACTTTCAATATCTATTAAAATCCCCAATAAATTTGTCTAAAATAATACACAATGCAAACATTTTACCACTCCCAATGTCCAAAAAACCAAAACACGAGTCAAACTAGTCGCCGATTTGCGCAACTTGACGTCGTCTTCGAAAGTGGACTAGCGTTGGGCCAGTTAGCGCATGGCGCTAAGTAAAGCGGCGAAAATGTTAATTTGAACCGATTCTAGCCTGATCGACTTGGCAAGCCGAATGCAATCGGCAAAATGGTCGAGCATCTGGATACGATGGCGCAGTCGAACAAGCGACCGAACAAATCGATCGAGGCATCGATTACGGCGACACCGATGGGCAAAGGATTGTTGGACAGGATGAAACCCGATGGATTCGGTTGGATACCAAAGGGCTTGACAAGGATTTTTAAAAAAAATGTTGATCTTGGTTGCGAATTGACCGAAGGACTGTAGAACAAACCGCCAGACGTTAGAGTTCCTGAGTCAGTCCGACTGACTCAGTAAGTTGGGAATTTGCACATCGGTGGTTAAAATTCTGTTTATATATTAGTTTTATATTTAATCATTATTTATTAAATAATTGATACATATTAAATTAATAATTTTTGGAATAGTTTAAAAAACATGTATTAGGAGTACTGGAACAAATTTGTACATTCTTGCACCGACGTAGTATTTTTGGCACATATGCAATAATGAATGAATTTAAATATAAGGAAGTTCATACTAATTAATTTTTGCAGTATTTTGCATTAAAGTTTAAATATACTTACATTAACTGAGCAGTTGATTGATGGACTAAGCCACACAAAATACTCGGGCGACAGAGAAGTCAATTTATATAAAAAATATTATTTATAAGGAAATGATGTTGTGACATCGAAAAAATGTTTAAAATAACAATCAAGCTAACAATGTTCTACAACTCAACAAAAGGTTGTGCTTTACTCAACACCCAGTCAGTCAAAACGACGTTTTTTGCCTCCTGTTGCCTCTCTATCAGTTCACTTGCACTTCGAGTGACAAATATGATGGTCGGACAACTCGTCACCAAACTAACCAGCTAATTGGATCAATGACGTGTCGGATAGAGACTTCCAGCGGTACAGCGCTCGAATTCCGACCTCGGTGGGCATGGGTCCGAATCCCATCACCGGCCCACTAAAATGCGGGCCACGTTTGGCTTCGCTAAAATGTCCACTGCTGAAAGATGTTTTTCGTAGAACATTGAAAGTAGCAAACATAAAATAAATAAATAAAATAAATTTAAAAAATTAGCAAATTAATTCGGATAATTGTTTTAAAATTTCCCAATATGTTAAAAATAGCAGAATTTGTTGGAATTTTCACATTAAAACCCATTTTATGTGCACAAAAATTGCTTTCAACTTTGTTAAAGCTCGTTTGGTAATAATCCATTCTATATGTATGTGTACTCGCTAGTGTGTTCATAAATTAATATTTTGTAAATTTAAAAACTGAAACATTGAAATTTTATGTTTATGACTTTTAAGAGAATATAAAAAATAAATTCATTTTATAATTTACATTTTCCACTATTCATAATTAGAATTTTATTTAAAAAAAACTCAATGCTTTAAGTGAAATTAGTTTTCATTATCATAATGATGACGGAGTGATCTAGCAGTACAGCGCTCGACTTGTAGCTGGCTCGATCACCACGACTGGCACCAGTTGCGGGTCCACATTTGGCTTTGTTAAAACGCCGACTACTGAACGATGTTTGCCGTAAAAATGCTTGAAAGTAGACTAAATTACCACAAAAACTAAAACGTTCATTTTTAAAACCAACTATATTTGCAGCGGTGACAATTGATGAAGATAATTCGAATTCGCCAATAATAAACAATATTACTTTATTTCATCAAAAATTAACACTTAATTTTTGGAAATTAATATTCTTTGAATATTGACATTTTTGTTCGAATGGGTCAACGGTGCATACTGGTGGGGGAACGGACATAAAACAAACATTTCCGCGCCGTTCAACACTTCCGTCTTCCGTCCATCCAACTTCCATCCGTTTCCATCTTGGTTTGGCAATAAACGTTTTTCTTGTCCAGTTTTTGCGTTCTTATTCATTACTCCACGTAATTAGTAAAGACGCTAGATATTGGGGGGGGAATTGCGACTAGGTAAAAATTATGCAACCTTTAACGACAAGCAACGTTGCTTGTTCGATTAAACCGGCCATGGGGCTATATATATTATATTATATTAGTATACAAAACCCTTTTGCATTAAGAATAAGCATGGGGCAATAAGACAACAATTACAAGAAAACAACAACAACAAAGTCTTGTTGGCATTGAACATTCTGCAAACCGAAGATTGATCTTCCTTTCGGCTTTCACTCAACCCTGTCATTTGTGTAACTCCGTCATCCAGATACGTTGCCGTTGTTTGCTAGAATAAAGAACAATCAAACGTAGTAGTTCATGTTAAAAGAAAAGGATTCAAGAAAAGTGGACTAGGTGGATTCAATAAAGAAAAAAAACTAAAAGTTATATATATATATATATATATATATATATATATATATATATATATATATATATATATATATATATATATATATATATTATACAAACTTTTGCTTTAAGAATAAGCATGGGGCAATAAGACAACAATTACAGCAAAACAACAACAACAATAACAAAGTCTCGTTGGCATTAAATATTTTGCAAATCGAAGATTGCGCTTTCTTTCGGCTTTTACCCAACCTTGTCATTTGGTAACTTTGCAATCTAGAAACGTTGTTGTTTACCGGAATGGCGTCATTTTTTATTGTTTCCGCAGCAGTATAAATTTTTACAGAGGCCAGGTTGCCAACCTTGCGCTCAAACTCTTCTCCTTTATCCAGGCTTGGGACTGGCTAGATTGAATCATTTCTAATCCAAACTAGGTGGAGTTGAAACGAGGCTACGTAGCCTTTATTGGAGTCAGTTCACTCAATATATTACAATTCCACTTTGTGTTGCTATCGAAATATCTTTAAAGCATTGTACTTTTTTTAAGATCCGTTTCAATATATGTTGAATATACTTTTACTCTGCTAAATATACAACATAAGGACATTTATTATTTTTTTAAATTCAACACAAAATAAAAATTCGCTTATTTTCGTTTGGTGGCCCAAAAAAGACAAAATAAATTTTAATCCACCACCATTCCATTCCATTCATTAGCGTCCAGCATCAATCTTCTTTTTTTCGTTGTAAAACAACCCAAATTACTGTCAGCCTTGGGTTAAAAATAGTTGTTTTTGAGAATTACAATTAAACAGTCAATAATTGGCGTCAAAAATAAATAAAAATTGTTGAAAATGTCATAAATGGTATGTATATAAACGACAAAAACCCAAACCGGATGTCACTCATCAATTTACAAAATCGCACTAAATTACAACATGTAGAGATACACACTAGAACGTGATTTGTGCATGCACCATAAACACTTTATACGTAAGTCATCAATTAGCATATATATATATACACATATATATATATATATATATCAGCCATATATTTTGAAATTATTAATACTTATTTGTGAAATGAAATAATGCTATTTTTGATCGTTATTCATCTTCTAGTTGTGTCGCATCGTGGCGTGTTGTCACGTCACGACTTTGGCGAATTGTTGGCCTACAACCCGACCAAATGCTTTCATACAGACTATCAGGGTACAATCAACGTGGCCTACGACGGTTCGGAATGCTTGGAATGGATCAATCACAAATCCTTCTACATACCCTACTGGACCAACGAAGAAGCCAAGCGCCATGCCAATTATTGTCGAAATCCGTTCAACGATTCCAGTGGTCCCAAGTGTGTTGTCAGTCCAGGACAATTCAAACACTGCGACGTACCCAAATGTGGTAATTGGCATGCATTTTTAGTCATGTTTGGACATATTTTAGAAACCATGTGAAAATAATATCGTTTTTCCTTATAAAATGTACAAAACAGTTGGTCAAAATTTAAAAGTTGTATTTAGGAAAAGCAAAATGCAAATTAGAGCATTTCTGTTAAAACGTTATGTTAAACTTTGATCTTCTAAAAGGACATTTAATAAATTGATGTAGTATATTTTTGTACTACATTAATTTATTGATTGTCTGGCATGAAAGTAAAAATACACTATAAGGTTTTGTGGAAATTAATGTTTATATTAACATTTATTCAAAGTTGATAGTATGCATCAATACTGTTCATAACGGAACCAATTAAGTTTACCGTTTGAAATTTATATTGGAGGTTATTTATAAAGTTCACTATGTATGTTATTACTATTGTTTCAGTTATATTTGTTTAAATTATTACGTTTATTAATCGAGATAAATTTTTTTTGCATCTTTATATTAATTATATAAAACACTATTTATTAAATAACCCAAAAAGCATAAATATTTTTGTTTATAAAAAAATGATTAATTAATTAATTGCTTATGATTAATAAAAGTTGAAATAAGGGGGGTCCAGATGATATTTAAGTCAGTGCAAGTAGCTAGCATACACAGTGTATCCAACACCACTCCGAACCGGGTACAACCACCGACAAAAAGAAGCCGGTTTACTTAAAATTGCCACTCAAAGGAGACGATATTATGAATTACCTCAAAATCCGGTTAAAAGCAACCTTTCCATCGATCCAACTAAGAATGCTGTACACTGCCACAAGTCCAACATTAAACCAGCTAAAGAAACATATTCCGCCTCACATTGCATTTATCAGTTCACTTACAGTTGCGTCGCTTAGCTTATCGGGCTGAAGAACACATTCCCAACTAGATTAACAAGAAGAGGTCAAACGGAAGTGAACACTTATACACTTCCTCCATATTACGTCATCTACTACAAACCAAACATCAAATCGATTTCAAAAATGGTTTTAAACTGATAATTACTTTTCAAGCTTCGAATATATTAAAAATCCTCGAATTTGTTTATATTCACACATTGAAACTTACTTTGTGTGCACAGAAAAAGTTCGTTACTACATTGAACGTAGCTTGGTCGTAATGCTTGCGTTTGTGTGTGATTTGTACAAACTTAAATCTCAACTGTACCCCCTTTTTGTATATACATATACTACAATTTTATGTTTATGACTGATGAGAATATACGAAACGAATTCATCTCACATTTTACGCTTTCTTATATTTTTATTTGGTATTATAAAAGGACCCCCCCCCTCAATGCTTTAAGTGCTTAGTTAAACCGTCACGACTGGAGAATGTTAAGTTGTTCTTAATACATTTTCATAAATCGAACTTGGCAACAGTTCGTTCACCTACTCTGTCTATATTTAAAAACTGTAGCGCCTAATAAAAAGCTTTTTTTTAACTTAGCCATTTTTTAATTTTATCGACGTTGGTAAATTTAAAAAGTGTTTTAGTTCAACCCGAGTGTGGATTTTGGTTTTTTCGCTTCCAAACGAACAACGAACACCAAGTAAACGTTTGCAATTTGCATAATTTCCATTAATCCTTATTGCGGTATATTATTGTTTCTTTATTGACAAAAAATTACTTGTCTCGATTGGCTACAGTGGAATTTGAAAAGAAAATGATAAATTTTGAAACTGAACATTTATTAATTAATAATGAATCGGCACTAATTAGTGAAATGAAATCGATGGTCAATTACCGCTTGGATAGTCTACTTAATCGAAAGTTCACTTTTTATTTTATGTTTGCTACTTTGAATGTTGTACGGAAAAACGTATCTTTCAGCAGTGGACATTTTAGCGAAGCCGAACGCGTGGGCCTACATTTTAGTGGGCCGGTGGTGGGATTCGAACCCCGATGGCTACTCAGGTCCAAATCGAGCGCTGTACCGCTTGACCACCCGGGGCAAAATAATAATAAAAATAATAAATCTATTAAATTATTGCGGACTTTGCTAATTGTCCACTGCTGAAAGATGTTTCTCGTAAAATATTGAAAGTAGCAAACATAAAATTAAAAAAAAGAAATTATTATTGCTCTATAGAACTTTTACAAAACATCGTCTATATAAAATATTAAATAAAGAAATTAAATCTTATGTAGTTAAAATTCAATATTAAGATGTACGTGTTAAATAATGGGAATATATAGTAACTAATTTTTGAAAACATTTCCAATTTTATCGGGGTGGTCTAGCGGTACAGTGCTCGACTTGGACCTGGGTGGGCATCGGGGTTCGAATCCCACTACCGGCCCACTTCCAGCTTGGTTAAAATGTCCACCGCTGAAAGATGCGTTTTTCGTAAAATATACAAAGTAATTAAAGAAATGCAATAATTCGTAACATAAAATTGTAATAACTAATTGTGAAATTGAGTGTTTCTTAAATTGAAGCATTTTCCCATAATTTCTATAATAAAAAAGTGTCATTGTTTTAAATCTATATTTATTCATACTGAGTTTGTTTAAGTAACAATAAATGTACCGTTTTTAAATTATTATTGCTAATACTTGTTATCAGTTTATTACTTTAAATGTTTAACGGGGAAATATCTTTCAGCAGTAGACTTGTTAGCAAAGCTAAATGTGGGCCGGCATTTGGTGCCGGAACTCCGCCTAGTTTGGATTAGAAATGATTCAATCTAGCCAGTCCCAAGCCTGGATAAAGGAGGAGGGTTTGAGCGCGCAAGGTTGGCAACCTGGTCTCTGTAAAAATTTATACTGCTGCGGAAACAATAAAAAATGACGTTATTCCGGCAAACAACAACGTTTCTAGATGGCAAAGATACCAGATGACAAGGTTGAGTGAAAGCCGAAAGAAAGCGCAATCCTTGATTTGCAGAATATTTAATGCCAACGAGACTTTGTTATTGTTGTTGTTGTTTTGCTGTAATTGTTGTCTTATTGCCCCATGCTTATTCTTAAAGCAAAAGGGTTTTTTTTAATATATATATATATATATATATATATATATATATATATATATATATATATATATATATAATATTTGGTGCCGGTAGCAGAAATCGAACCCATGCCCGCCTAGGTTTGAGTCGAGTGCTCTACTGTTAGATAACTTGAAGATATACTGCCGAGAAAGTGGAGTGTTATTTTGGAAATTTTTGTCAATATCAATATAAACGTTGTGTAAAGCAACTTAATTGTTCATTTTCAATTTTGCATCAGCTGAATACGTAGAATGTTACGAAGGCAATGGGCACGATTACGTTGGAGATCAAGATCAAACAGTGGACGGTCGAGTATGTTAAACTGCGAACAAATATTTTTAATTAACTTTTTTTAAACCTAGTGAGCTTTTAAATAAAAGGATTAAAAAATGTAAATTGTAAAATAAATTCATTTCATATATATATATATATATATATATATATATATATATATATATATATATATATATATGAGATGCTAATAATCCTGAGGATTTGAGTAACGCTTATTAAGTTTTAATTTTCAGTGATGGTAATATTCTTTATTGATTATTCTCCACTAGGTGCTAATAGGCATCTAAATTAATAACAACAGAGACCGAATGCACAGCGGTATAACTGAGCTTCTGCTACGGTGGATGGGTGCAATCATACACTCATGGTACTTGAAAGGTATCTCAAGGTATTTGTATACCATATGTAGCCCTTCGGCTAAGGTAGATAACCCTTAGAAAAAATCAGACGGCCTCATCAATCTTTGCGGCCAATGGTGCCATCACAATGATGCAGTCTACTAGACAAGACACTTTGTTATTCTTCCATGTTTGTTACGCCTACCGAGTTATCGAAATCGATTGTTAAATATGCCGTACAAATATAAAAATAATGAAGAGGTAACTACGTGTCACCAACCACAATTAATATATATATATATATATATATATATATATAGTACGTAAACGGGCTGTTGTCAAAATCACTGTAGTATAATTCATTTGCTTTTGTGACACTACTCAATTATATTAAGCACATCCAAGTTTCACTAAGACATTTTTCAAACATTACTATTAATAAAAGATTGCATAAAAACTAGCATTTCCTACTAATTCAATTATAAAAACGACTACAGATTTGTTCTAATTCGATGATTGCTATACTTAATTTCATAATATTTCTTTTTAATTTTAATTTTTTAATTTTTTTAACTACAAACTAGCATCTTTAGGCAGTAGGGACATTTTAACAAACCCAAACGTGGGTCTACATTTAGTGCCGTTGGTGGGAATCGAACCTATGTTGATCTATGTTCAGGTTGAGCACGTACCGCTATACCACTCCGGTACAAAAAGCCGTGCCGTATAGTAGCGGATACGGAATGTCCCTTCTGGAATCACCTTATCCAACCTTGTGTAGGAGACCGTCAATTATAATAATGATAATACTCTGTACAAATATTTTATAATATGATTTATTTTTATGCAAATATTTGCCTATTTTTTAATTGAAAAAAAATATTTGCACTTTTCTTGTTGGTCTAAATTAGAATTTTATAATAATATTGGTAGATGTCAGTTTTTATTCAACTTTTTTTATTGGTATTACTAAATTAATGTTTGAAAAATCGCTGAGGAAAACGTAGATGTGCTATATATATATATGCAAAAAGTGTTCAAAGTTTTGCATCGGGACTGTTACAGAGTAGGTGTGTTATACAAGAGTTCTCACATTCACCGAACATACATGGTATGAGCCATCCACGAGCACTGATAATTAATACGAATAAAACAGTAACAGAGTGTTCCCGGTTGAGTTTAATCAAGTAAATTTATTAGTTGTTAAGCGTGCCAATTCTAATTTAAATTTTGTTAACCTAGTAGATAAAATGACACACACACACACACATGGGTTATGTCCAAGCTAAGTTTGGTGTATTTATAATATGTGGTGTGGACGCAAACTGGGTTTCAATGTGTGAATGCAAAACGCAGTCAAGGTATGTTAACCACATATTGGAAACTTCAAAAGTAGTAGTCAATACCTTGACGTTTTGAAATCAACTTGGTAACTACTTTGAAGTAGATGATGACGTTATGTGTATAATTGTTCACTTCCGTTAAAAACCTTGTCAATTTTCACTTTACTACAGTCATTCATTCGTTTTATTTCATTTTGGTTGGTGATCACGTGATCACCTCTTAATTATTTTCCACATTTATACGTCATATAAAACGATCGACTTCGATAGTTTGATAAACTTAACAAACGTAGAAGAATAACAAAGTTTTTTGGTTGGTAGACGGCATCCTTGTGACGTCGCCACTGTTCGCAAAGATTGACAAGACTGCCTGAATTTTTGTCAGGGTTATCTCCCTTAGCCCAAGGCTACATATGATATACGTATACCTTAAAATACCTTTTAACTACTTTGGGTGTATGCTTACAGCGATCTGCTGTAGCTGAAACCCAGTTATACAGCTGTGTACTCGGACCCTGCTGTTATTAATCTAGATCGCTAGGGGCATCTAGTCTAGGATGCACCACATGGAATATGCCCATCATTGGAAATTGGGACTTTATAAGGATTGACTCATATCATTAAGATCATTAGCATCCCTATCCTACAGTCATCTACTTCAAACCAATTAGTAAGTTGGATTCAAAACGGACTTTTCCATCAGGTTGAAAATCTTTAACTCTGAGTTACATTCACCCATTACAGTCCAGTTTTTAGGCAGACGACATTAAACTTAACTTGGACATAACCCATCTATCAATAAACTTTTTTTAACTTTAATTTTTTTGGTATATACATATTTTAACAATATTTTTGGTGTAACTGCTTGAATGTTTTACAAAAAAAAACATTTTTACCAAGTGGACACTTAGCGAAACCAAATAAGGGCCCGTAGTAAGTGTTATTGATGAGACTCAAACTCATGCCTACTCAGTTTTCAAGTTTTCCGCTAGTATTCACTATGTAGTTTGGAAGCAAATAATTTATTCCATTGGTACATATAGCGAGAATAAAATTAATTTAGATGCCGTCCATATTACACAAACATTTCAAGCTCTTAAAATGAAGCAAATGTCAAATGGTATACATTCATTTTCCAGCACTTAATTGCTATTTTAATAGTTCTAACAGAAGTCAGATATGCATTAATCACTGACTATCCACTTCTAAATTTAATAAATTACAAACAATAACTAAAACATTTATTTTAGAATAGAAACAACAATAATTGCCGTGTAAGCTATTATTTTGTTCATGGCAAATTATGTTTTCTATCTATAAAATAAAATAAAATAAAGTATTTAACAAGTACGAGGATGTTACATGATAATCGAATCCAATACTGGTTAACTGGCAATACTTAGTCTTAAGTCTTTCGCTTGCGTAAATTGTAAGCAAACAAATTAAAACTAGCGTTTATTATTATTAATTCAATATAATTGTACAAACTACAGTATTTAAACTGCTGGTGATTACAACTCACAAATCACGAAAGTGTTTGTTTAAACAAAAAATCAATAATTACAATGATTCATAATTGGTCAAGATTTGAAAATGTCGGGATGGTCTAGTGCTACAGCGCTCGAATTCGGACTTGGGTGGGCATCGGGGTTCGAATCCCATTACCGGCACTAAAATGTGGGCCCACGTTCGGCTTCGCTAAAATGTCC
>JAKXYG010000020.1:165000-350000 GCA_025895645.1 Cardicola forsteri
TTCCTATTGGGAATTGTCAGCAGTTTTGCACTGACCTGAATCTACATCCATGTCGTGTTAGTGGTTTACATATAGTTGCAATTGATCCTGTAAATTTATTATTTATAGTGAATCTGATCAACTCTAATCGTCCAATGTCCTCAAATGCTGTACGTCACTGCCGCTAACAGGCAAGTAAGTGAGTGATCCCTCCCACTGGGACTTTATCATCGAGGTCCTAGTCCAACACGCTTTCGTGTTGGACTGAATTAAGCAACTTTAGTATACAAGTAAGACGACCACATCTATTCCATTGATTATGATGTAAAAGTATACTACCAAAAAGTTGACTTGTTTTAGAAATGTTTTAAATAAAATAATATATTTTTAATGCGTTCTATTTATTTAACATTTTTAGTATGTTGAGAATACAATTGTTATTTTCAATATGTGAAACACTCATATATATATATATATATATATATATATATATATATATATACAATTTTTATTAAATTAAGCAGAAAGTCAAGTAACACTATTGGTAAATAGTTTAACTTGTCCTTATGGATTTACCAAATTGCCAACATCTCGAAAGGATATGTATATCTTGGGCACCACAATGAGCGTATGCTGGCCAAATGAGACTAATTGGAATCAACAATTTCCACAGGGCAACTACTGTATGATTGTTAGAAATAGCAAATGGAAGGATGTCAAACACGATTACGCCAGCGACGACAAGGAACATCAATTTACCTTTTTCGGTTGTCCCGAAGGTAATTTTGCACAACAGAAGTGCTTGTTGTGTCGGTAGGACGTTTGATTGTTGATTAAAAAAGGACGAGTTTGGGATTATTAAACACGTGCTAATCAATTGGCTAATTAATAAGAACCAACTGATAAATGATTACTGGTCTAACAATGATAAAGTACAGAGTTTGTAACAAAGTGGCCTTTTTTACCGAATGAAATCGAGTAGCCATTATCAACGTTTTCCCCTGTTTATAATTTGTACAATGTTTAAAATATGCATTCGTGTAGAACAATTAAAAATAAAATACCCAAATAGGAACATGATTTGACATTATTTTGTATTTATTTATTAAACAATAAACAATATAGCACAGTAGACATGAATGTTTAAGTGTTGATTTTGTAAGAATCAGTTAAAAAATTAGGTAGGGTGTAAGTTAAAGTGGGTTACATGCACGATTGATACATATGTAACAAAGTCAACGTAAAGTGACTACAATAGTATTTGACATTATTTAATTAGTGTTGTAATTTTTATGGCATTGTTCCTTATTGTAAAATGATACTTGGCATAAATGATCTATTGTGTGTGTACATGGATCAGCAACACGTAAATAACATTTTTCAAAACCAAATACATTTGACTGGTTGTTAGGATTTAGGCCCAATGAAATACGCTTCATCCATCTCAATTATCGTCTTCAATTGTGCTGTTCGTCTGCTCCCGACCATGACAACGTCCAAACAAAATTGAATGCGCCTTTCAATATTCCCACTTCGTTTGTCGTTATGGTCAATGGACCTACGTGTCCAACTTTCTACAATGACAATAAAAAATTTTTAATAATAAAAGTAAGAGTATTTATTAGTTAGTGCAAGAAAGGCAATTGATTGTATATTTCAGTTTGGATGTGCATATGATGCCAGTTTTATAATGGAAATGGTCCTACTGTTAACTATTAGATACAATCTAACAAGCAGTAAAACGTTTTATTTTTTAAATTAACAGATTCTAACTTATTGTAGAATTACAAAAAATGGTAATTAAAAGTAATAATTACTAGCTTACTCAATAAGCTTTTTTCTAAGCTTATTATCTGAATAATTTTCTGTAAACAAGGCTAGTGAGATGAAAACTCTATGTATGTACTACCTCACTACATGGTGTATTATTAATGCCTAAGTATTATTCTTGTACATCTAATTGAATGCACTGAATACATATTATTATTATTACTATTACTATTATTATTATTATTATTATTATGCTTACTACTTTGAATGTTTTACGTGAAACATCTTTCAGCAGTGGGCATCTTAGCAAAGCCGAACATGGGCCCGCACTTAGTGCCAGTGGTGGGATTCGAACCCCGATGCCCACCCAGGTCCAAGTCGAGCGCTGTACCGCTAGACCACCCCGGCGTATTATAAAATGTAATGTACAATAAGATATAAGTTCAAAATGTAACAACATAGAAAACTAACGTAGTATTTAGAGCTCTACTTTGCCAATCAACAATTATGCATAAAGTGACGATTTTTGAAGTATATGTGCAACAATGAATAATCAGGTTGATAAAGTAATGTATGTTCCAAACAACTCCACTGTAGCCAGTCTCATGTCCGGTTGAGAAAGAAAGATCGTTTGAGACCAAGATTAGCAACCTCGCCTCTGTAAAAATTGATAGTGTTGGTGGGAAAATAAGTGGACGCCATTTCGTTAACTTGCGGCAAAGAAGTGAAAGCAGCACAAATTGCGCTGACGGGGTTAGACGAAATCTCAACAGAATTTCGCACCTTCGATATGCACAATCTTCAAAGTCAAAAATGCAATGTACATGCACATCGAGCAATCTTGTTGCTCTTCAAGGTCGAATTTTTATAAACAATTTAACTGCAATATTTTAAACATTGTCAAGTCAACAATTATAATAATTTGATTTTTTTTCAATGTAAGACTATCACATTTTTGTAATCCGTGAACTATATTCAAATGATAGTTTGAATTCTATACTTTGAATAATTATATTGAATTGATAATGTTTTGACGTGACTGAATGAACTCTGGTGTTTGTTTGTTCTCTTTCTGTTATTACAATTCATGTGGGCCAATAAGGAAAGACCAAGCATTGCTAATGAACGAGTATATATATATATATGCATACAACATTATTATTATTATTTACTATTTCAAAACACTTTCGCTGATGGAAGCCTGGGGCAACAAGATTGTTCCATTTCATTGAACATTCAATGTTTGGCTTTTGACAATCGTTCATGTCAAAGTTTGAAATTATATTCAGATTTCGCAAAAGCACGTCATCGGAATTGTGCTGCCTTTACGCCGTTGTCGTAGTTCAGTGAAGTGGCATCCTCTTATCGTTTCCTTAGCAATACTTTTTCCAAAGCCCGGTACCTCAAACCTTCCTTCCTCTTTAACCGGACTTGGAAGCCACTACGGTGAAATTACATGCTTGCGCGCATATATGTATGTGGGGCGCGGGTGGTTTAGCGGTACATCGGTCGATTCAAAACTGGCTTTGCTGAAATGTCCCCACTGCTGAAAGGCATGTTGTCCGTAAAACATTGAAAGTAATAAAAATAAAATAATACACATGTGTTTATATTTATATAGCACAATCGTCCCATACCCCGCCATCACAGTAACCTGATGGAATTTATTGGACCCGATAGTCCCAACAAATTGGATGGATTGTCGTATGTTGTATGGTGCAAATATTTGAATCCCGAAAGTAGGCTTGCATTTTATTTTATCAAATAAAAACAAAAATTTTGAAAATTTCCAAATTTGTCATTGTAACAACATGAAGATATGTATTGCACACGGTAGATAATTTTCAACTATAAGAAATGCCAAAAATTAGTGACCAACCAATTGTCGTAACAATAATTGACTTACATGTAACAACCAACTGACAAAACTTTTCGACTATTGGTCAATAATTCGTACCACCCAATTTTTAAAAATTTATGTCTGCAAAACACGCATTTTTCAGCAGTGGACATTTTAGCCAAAGCGATCGTAAGCCTGCATTTTAGTGCCGATGGTGGGATTCGATACCTGCTACGTTACGTCTAGTATATAAATAGCTCAATTTACCTCATTATATTATACAAAACCCTTTTGCTTTAAGAGTAAGCATGGGGCAATAAGACAACAATTACAGCAAAACAACAACAACAATAACAAAGTCTCGTTGGCATTAAATATTCTGCAAATCGAAGATTGCGCTTTCTTTCGGCTTTTACCCAACCTTGTCATTTGGTAACTTTGCAATCTAGAACGTTGTTGTTTACCGGAATGGCGTCATTTTTTATTGTTACCGCAGCAGTATAATTTTTTACAAAGGGCAGGTTGCCAACCTTGCGCTTAAACCCTCCTCCTTTATCCAGGCTTGGGACTGGCTAATCCAAACTAGGCGGAGTTATTTACCTCATATTGGCGGTTAATATGCGTAATTGGATAACATAGCGTAAATGATAAAACCAACCAAGAAAAAAAGTTGCGAAAAAAGAAACCAATAAGAGTTAGATAACCTTTTGTGAGTGTGTGATCACTAGTAAGTTGCTGATGGAAGAGTTTCTAAATGTATGATTAAATTTGCACGATAACGCAATACAAATCGTATAGTACTAGCTAAATATTGATTTTTCCACCTTATCTACATTTTCAAGGTTAAGCAATCCCCTTTTAATAAAAGAATACACACTACGGAGGTTGACCAATAGGATTTTTTAAATTAATTTTATTGGTCACTCTTCGTGAGTAAGTGTGAGTCAAGTTGATGCATTCGTCTATCAAAAGTGGATTTCTTGACCTTGAAAATGCATATAAAGTGGAAAAATAAATATTTAGCTAGTACCATACTATTTATATTGCGTTATCGTGCATATCATCATCATCATCATCATCATCATCATCGGGGATAAACACCCCCACCGGTTATTATCACTCAGGATAGTCCAAAAAACCAAAACGTCTGCAAAAACGTCAACTTGTGTAGTGTGTACTTAAAGAACGACATTTGAGGTGTGCTGACATTAAATGTTAATTACATCCCAAGTTAAACCTCTTCAATGATCTTTGTTGGCTGCATAGGGTAAACAAACCGACACCCATTTAAAAAAATTATTTAGACGAGGGGGCTTAGCATAAATAAAAGGACTGAGTTCGCATGCTACAATGTTTGTTCAAATTGTCCGTTGGCCGCCTGGCCTTTTTTTCTATCCGGGTAATGGTTGGGCTTCCATAGCTATTCTGGCTGGATAAGAGGGCAATTTACGTAAAACATGGCCAATCCATTTTAATTGTCTTTTTTTAACTGTGCTAGAAATACATGGCCAATAAATGTTAAGAAACTGACAAATATCTGTGAATAGTCGAAACATTTTACTAGTTATTAAGTGAATGCGTTTAATGGAGGACAGCGAGCAAAACCATATAGATCTTAAACATCTTTGCTTAAAATAAGCAAGCTTTTGCGTATCCGCTTGGGTGAGAGTCTAAGTTTCGCATGCGTAAACAAAAATAGAACGCACTAAACTCTTATATATTCTAATCTTGGTTTTGATAGAAATATTACTTTTGTTCCATAAAGGTTTACTTAAACGCCCAAAGGCTGCAGTAGAGAAGCGAATACGACGCCGAATCTCTGAAGAGCTTGATCCTTTACTATCTATAATCGAGCCTAGGTACGTAAATTCATTGACCTATCGTGCATAATAAAGTCCGATTGTATGACAGGCAGCCAATGGACTGGATAACCAGCCCATTCTTATATCTTGTGTCTTGTTCTTGTTTTGAACCCTGGGTCTAGTGGGTTAGCGGGTCAAAGTATTCAGATAATAAGGAGCTTACTTGAACGCTAATCCACCTAACAGCCACGCCCTACAGGTGTTGCATTAGAATTGACAGATTTATTCGAATAATAAATCTACTTGGTTTAAGTTAACTATTTCATCCTTGTTTGGAACTATCATTATTTTGGTTGTCAAAAGATTGTGCGTATTGTGCACACAGTTACAGCTTTTTCCATCATTGATTGACTTGGAAAGCGGATGCAGATTATAAACAATAGCATTATGCGTTATGCGTAGTACGTCTTAATTTGTAGCAATTTAAACAGTATAAATTCGATTGTTTTAAAAACGGACTTTTACCAATTTTACTATACACGAAGATTTATTTTGACTATGTATTTTTAAAATGTAGTGTCAAGGTAGTCGAAAAGTTACGATAGTTCGGAAATCCAGTTTACCACGTTATTATAATGTGTACTACATTGTTGCATTAGCTTACTATTAATAAGTTGAATTAATAAGTTGAATATATACATACATGCATATATATATACATACATATATATATATATATATATATATATATATATATATATATATATATATATATATATATATATATATATATTATATATATAATTTTTTATTTATGTTTACTACTTTGAGTGTTTTACGGAAAACATCTTTCAGCAGTGGACAATTTAGCAAAGCCGAACGTGGGCCTGCATTTAATGCCGGTGATGGGATCGAACCCATTCCTACCCAGGTCCAAGTCAAGCGCTGTACCGCAAACTACTCCGGCACACACATATATATATATATATATATATATACTACTGTAGAGTATATATATCACTCAGAAACCCCATTTATTACTGACTCTGTGTTTTCATGCTAAATGAAAATTACGCGTAAGTTTTTACCAGTTTTTCAAACGCGAATTAGATTGTTTTCATTTCGGGCAATAGATATGCTAGTCTTATGATCACGTCTGCTTGAGTTTGGCTTCCATTATGGCTTCTAAATGCAGGTTCTTGATTGGTTTTTATAAATATCCACTTGCTAAACAATATTTTCCATAAAGCAACAAAAAACAAATAAGTAAATAATAATGACTACTGTCAATTATTTATTTATTTTTATTGACGTAGACAAAATTGAGTAAATGATGGAATAATTTCAACATTTGCATAAGGTCGATTGATATACATTTGATAATGGGATTTTGTTTCGTTTTAGCCAAACTGGGAGTCAAATCTTTGCGCTTTGGATGCGAAGGATTGGGACAGCGAGCCAGTATGAATTATATGGGAGCAAGTTGTGCATTTAAAGTAAATTCGTCAGTCGTATTTCCGCCTGGTCGCTACTGTTTGTTGCAATTGTCGGAAAATTGTCCACCAGGTAAGCAACAGACTCCGCCCGTCTGCCTGCCTCTAAAACGAAGAGCGCCAAAGTCGAAACTGGGTAGATATTGATTTGGGTTTCATTGCTGGCATTAAACGCGGACCCGCGATTGGCGCATATGCCTTTTCATTAATTCCTTCCACTGTTTACGGTTTTGGAGGCATGCAAGGATATGTTGGTTCAAGGAATTGGTCATTGTTTAACAAATAAAGCCCAAACCAAAATAGAGTAAAGATTGTCCTAAATAGCATCTATCCATGTACGTTTGTGATCACCTTTCCTTTTCTTCCAATTAGCGTTTGGGCAAGTCAAAGTTACGATACGTAAAACGACATCAAGATTTGTACAAATTAAATGTCCAAACCGGTGCAGTCTTTGTTGTAGCGACATTAATGATGAAATTGGAAGTTATCTTGAATTTGGTATTGGTTACGGTGTACATGATTGATAAGTTATTTAACATTATTATTATTATTACTATTACAAAATCCTTTGCTTTAAAAAATAAGCATAGGGGAATAAGATAACAATTACAGCAAAAATTAACATCAAAGTCTTGTAATTCAAAGAGAACATAAGACAACAAAATGTTTCCATGTATTTGAACATTCTGCCAAACATTTTGCTTGTGCCCATGAAACATTTATTTTAATTAGATCTTCCCGAATAGTTCTTATCCAAGTTTTCTTTGGTCTGTCAACCTTTCTTTTACCATTTACAACTGTTCATTCCAAAACCGTTCTTGCTGGTTTTTCGGGCGGTAAGCGTAGAATTTGACCAAGTAATTTTCTTCGTCTAATTGTAATGATGTCATAAAGTGAACGAGAGTCAGTTCTTTCCATGATATTATCATTTAAAATGTGATCGCGCCAGGTAATCTTTAAAATACTTCTAAGACACCGGCAATGGAAAACATCCACCATCTTATCAATCTTGTCCCAGATATGTAAAGGAATCAACTGTATCAATATTTTGATAGGCAAATCATTGTTTGACTTTATGCATAACACTTTTGTCTTTGAATAATTAATCCATAAGCCAATACGAGAACTGATATCACTGAGTCGTGTTGTCATATTTTGCATCATTTCTATATTTTTGTTATTTATGCATACTACTGTCTTCATTAATTTAATAAAAGTAGTTTATTACAATTTATTAGTTACAATTGATACATTTTAAAGACTAATATTTTGATTTAGGTTTGGACTCCAATTTGCTTAATTTGGAGATTAAGGTTTTAACTAATCGGTTATCGTTGGCTATTGTTTAACACTATGTGTTAAATGCTTGCAGGTTTCAGATCAAAAAGCGGCATGTTACGTTTGGGAAATACTTTGCGAACGTCGGAAAATTCGTGTTGCCGCTTTGAAGAGTCTATTGGAGCCATCGAATTTCCGCTTAAGTTTGAAGTACCATTCAAACTTCCAGCTGTCTATAGGCCATGTCAGGCCCTCAAAGGATACAATGTTGACGCCGAATTATATCAATGTGTCTATTATCCCAAAGGAAGTAAGCACCACTTATTATTATTATTATTACTATTATTGTTATTACTGTTATTACTGTTATTATTACTATTATTGTTATTATTACTATTATTGTTATTATTATTATTATTATTATTATTATTATTATTATTATTATTATTATTATTATTATTATTATTATTATTATTATTATTATTATTATTATTATTATTATTATTATTATTACTATTATTGTTATTATTATCGTTATTAATAATAATATTACTATTATTATTACTACTACTACTATTATTATTATTATCCTTACTATTATCATTATTACTATAATTATTGTTATTATCATTATTGTTATTATTATTATTATTATTATTATTATTATGATTACGATTTTCAAAGCATCATCTAACATCAATTGTAAGTGTTGTAGAAACGTCTAAAGCACCTGTTTTAATTTTGCCTTTTCGAATTTAACACGAACGTTTTTAGATCAATCGCACATAATGCTTACGTGGCCTCGAATTGTCTCTCATCCAAATACTACTACAAACGACGTGTCCAGTTCGATTCAAAATATTGTTCTCTTATGCCAAGACGGAGTAAGCAATATAATAATTTTGAATATATATGTATATATATTTATTCAACTTTTAACAAATGTGATGCATGCTTAACGAAAGTGGATTCACCATTTGAATGTTTTTTTTGTTTAAGAAAAAAGTAGTGAAAAAAGGACACCTTGGTCGTTTGTCTACCTTATTTTTTCCGTATAAGTAAGTAAAATGCACAATTATTATTATTATTATTATTATTCATTATCATTATTATTACTATTATTGTTATTACTATTATTATTATTATCATTATTATTATTATTACTATTATTGTTATTATTATTATTATTATTATTATTATTATTATTATTATTATTATTATTATTATTATTATTATTATTATTATTATTATTATTATTATTATTATTATTATTATTATTATTATTATTATTATTATTATTATTATTATTATTATTATTATCATTATCATTATTATTATCATTATTATTATTATTATTATTATTATTATTATTATTATTATTATTATTATTATTATTATTATTATTATTATTATTACTATTATTATTATTATCATTATTATTATTATTACTATTATTGTTATTATTATTATTATTATTATTATTATTATTATTATTATTATTATTATTATTATTATTATTATTATTATTATCATTATCATTATTATTATCATTATTATTATTATTGGGCAGTATTTATTTGTGTTATACTAGTGATTTTTGATTTTTCTAATCGTTTTTTCTATAATTTCGAATTTTGCAGTCCAAGACCAATGGCTGACGTACAAACGTCAACGATGGACATCAAACAGTCCAGACAATGGACAAATTTGTTTCAACGAGTTGCCTTCACACAGTATGCCCGAACGAGTGAACAAAAACGAAACTTTTTGCATAACGGCATTTGGAAGTTGTCCAGATAAGTGTAAGTTGTCAATTTACAATTAGGCGCTACTCTATATAAAAGTTGAAAACAAAATAAAATACATACACGCTTGTTTTGGCAGACTTTCAACAAATTGGTTCGGCTCCCTACATGAATACGGTCATTTGCTGTTCGACAGTCGACTATACGAACGAATTTGAACAACAACACCCTGTCCGATCGTTCGTCACTTTGGGTCGGGCAACTGCCGAAGAAAGGAGACTCTTGGGCTACATTAAGAATTCGAGCGTCATCCATACGCAGTTGAACGAAACATCGACCAATGAATTGGCCGGTTCAGGTTGTCCCCAATTTGTCAATCTTCAATTGAGACGTCGCGTTGTTGAAGTTCTACAAATTGCTGCCAATACAACGACGAACAAGTTGTCGTTCAAATACCTATTGGCCATGTTCAATGCGGTTGGTTTGGATAATAAAATATTCGAGGAACATGTTGGTATATGGCGCAACAATGACTTTGTTTATATTATCTATTGCGAATTTGAAGCCACAGACGAATCGAAAAGAGAAACGAAAAGAGGTATTTTGCTATTTTGAACAATATTTATACAAATTTACATTCTCCATTTTCTTGCAAATTGGAACAGAATGTCAATATTTATTATGACGTTTCTGAGGATAATGTTTGAATTTTCATTATTTACTGCCAAGATCATCTAGCGGTACAGCGCTCGACTCGAACCTCGGTAAGCATGGGTTCGATCTCTGCCACCGGCATCAAATGCAAGCCCACATACAGCGTCTCCAAATGTTCGCTGCTGAAAGACGTTTATTTCCATAAAAATAGTTTGAAAAAAACCAATTTAGTTTGAGCCAATCAGGAGCGCTGTAAAGCTGTTTTATTCTTGTTTGGAATTATTGAAAAGTCAATAAATATTCTACTCAAGTCAAAATTAATAATTTAAACTTCACTTGTCGTTATTAAAAACTTCCAATATATAATTTATTCTTTTATTTTATTGGAAAACAAATCAAGATAATATCGTTATAATAATATAATTATTTTTTTACAAGTAAACAAATTATACAAAAATATTTACTTTTAACATATTTAATTAGTTTAAAACTGGTACGTTTTCAAATTTTTAAATTATATTAAACGTGAAATAAGTTCATTTTATGTTTCAAGCATTTGTTCAAATCGATAACCATTAAGCAAAAGTGTATTTGACACGGATTGTAAAAATTGAGAACTGTTGTTTTATTTCGTGATTGAATATTGGTATGTTTTCACATGACAAAAATGATGCATGTGTGTATCTATTTTGTAGCTTGGCCTACAGCAAATTACGCAATTCCCAAAGCTTTAAATGATTGTCCCAAAGGATCGGTAAATGCGGAAATTAATCACAAACAGGAAGGTCAAGGATTTCATTATTCGCGAGTAAGTCAACATTTACATACATAAAGAATTACTATAGTGACGGGATGGTCTATTGAATCGATGTTTCTGGTCACTGGTTCGATGAAGAACCAATTGGAAGCATTAGAGTAAGAGTAGGTTTCCTACTGCCGACTGCCTTTCCTGCCGCAAACTCTCATCCTTTATTGAGGCTTGGGAATGACTAGTTTTGTTCATTTCTGATACGGTTCAGATCGAATTACATTTATTCCCATTTATTTTTAATACTAAGTTTGTCAAAAACAGACACAATAAAATAACTGATGGGGTTGACTTAGAACCATCCAGTTGTTTTAATAAATAATTGAAATGACATTTACTTCATGTCAACATTATTCAAACATTTTATACTTGAAAAAGTTGCGAAAAAGGGCGAATGTGATCACTCGTAAGTTGGGAATGGAAGAGTTTCTAAATGTATGACCAAATTTGCACGATGATGCAATATAAATAGCATAGTACTAGCTAAATATTGATTTTTCTACTTTATATACATTTTCAAGGTCAAATAATTCAACGTTGACCAATAGGGTATTTTAAAACCGTTTTTTCTACAAAAATGTTTTATTCAATGTTTACACACACACATGCATACAATTTGTTTTTAATACCAAATAACGTTTCGTTTTTTCAACTTTGAGCCAATACATTTAGATGGATCGTATTACGTGCGCAAAAGAGACGTTACATTTAACTACTGCGTATTTACGGATGAAAACAATGTTGGCGGAAGGTCATCCAATTTTGCGTCCAGCGAACCGTTGCCTGCTGGACATTACTGCGTTTTGCGCGTCAATCGTCAGTGTCCAGCCGGTGAGCGGGCCCATTTTGTTGTAGAGTTTTTTAACGATGACATGTTGCAATTGTCAACTACATCGACTAATGAATTGACTTAGTTTGAGCTTGCCAGGAACATTGTACAGCTGTTTCATCCTTAAATGGAATCATCATCAGTCCATGCCTTTCAACTCTCACCCTAACTTAAATCCATACTCTATGTAGTTTTAGTGAGTTACGTGTGTAGTGAATCCAATCAATGCTAATTGACTATTATTCTCAAAAGCTGTGTGTTACTGCTACTAACAGGCATGTGAATAATCCCTTCCACTAGAGTTCTTATTACATAGGTTCTCCCATCCTACATATAATCGGTTTTAACTGCCTGTAGCTCAGTAGCAAAGGCTTTGGTTTGACATCCGATCGGAAGTGGGCTTAAGTTTGTGTTAAATTTGAAAGTTATGAACTGTTGACGTTTCCAAACAAGAATGGAACAGCTGTATAGCACTCCTGGTTGGCTCAAACCAAGTGAATGTATTATTTAGTCAATTTAATAATACTAATATATTAATTTTAAAACCTCCACAATAGTTTTCATTTATTCAAAAAGGAGTTTCCTTTTATTTTCACATTCGCCCGGAGTGGTTCCGGGGTGGTCTAGCCGCACAGCGCTTGATTTGCACCTCCGTGGGCATCGGGGTTCGAATCCTACCACCGGCCCACTAAAATGCGGGCTCCCACGTTCAGCTTCTCTAAAATGTCCACTGATGCGTTTCTTGTAAATCATTCAAAGTAATAAACATAAAATTAAAAAACAATAATGTTAATTGGCTTGCATGCATTGTAGAATTTACCGAAGGTTTGCTGACAATCATGGAAGGCTTGAAAAAGCCCACGGGTCAAACGTCGAATTCGGACGGTGAAGATGGTGACGACGACACCAATGAAGCGTTGATGCTACTGGAAAATACGACTTTGTTTGGCCATCAACACGTCACGCCAGACATTATTCGAACGAAAAAGTTTGTCAATCAGACAGGAGCAATGTTTGATCGATTGAATTACTACTTTTGTTGTCGGACCGATTCGCCTGGATCGAATATTCCGATTGAAGGATTTTTGCCGCCCGATTCCGAACCTTTCTATTTATACCGGTAATTGGGATAGGTTTTTTTTAGTTATATATATATATATATATATATATATATATATATATATATATATATATATATATATATATTTATGTTTTCTACTTTGAATGTTTTACGAGAAACATTTTTCAGCAGTGGACAATTAGCGAAGCCTAACGTGGGCCCGCATTTTAGTGCCGGCGATGGGATTCGAACCCATGTCCACCGAGGTCCAATTCGAGCGCTGTACCGCTAGACCACCCCGGCACGTTAATGTGTGTGAGTTTTGGTTGAATGCTTTTTTTTGCGTCAGAAACACATTTTGAAAAGTGGTAAAAGCGGGCATTTAAAGTGTTGACCAAATTGTTGTCCTCTAACTTAATCGTTGTTGCATCTCAGAATGAGAGAGAGAGAGAGACTAGCTTGTAAATCTGTTAGTTGTCTTTTCTAGACCCTTGGTTTCCTTTCGCTTCCATCAAGTCCAAAATAAAAGTCAACGACGTAGTACAAAAAGCATTTGGAGCGATTATTATGCCAAACCAATGTTATATTTAGAAATGTTATATTAGTATCGTCAGATTCACTTGAATAATAAATTTACTAGGTTTTCCAGTCAACCAGGAGCACTGTACAGCTGTTTCATCCTTATTTGGAATCATCAGCAGCGCATACCTTTCAAGTTTTACACACATGAACTTGAACCGACGCCCTATCTGGTGTCAGGCCAGCGCCTTAAACCACTGAGCTACGGGTGGATGACCTTCGACCTGTAAATTTATTATTTATAGTAAATCTAATCAATTCTAAATGCCCAGTGTCCTCAAATGCTGCTACGTTACTACCGGTTTAGCAAGTGAGAGAACCCTTTTACTAGGACTTTACCATATAGGTCCTGCATACTGCCAGGTTTAATAGCCTATATAGTACGGTTCGGTTATATTTAAGAGATTATGTTTTTAGAAATGTTATATTAGTATCGTCAGATTCACTTGAATAATAAATTTACTAGGTTTTCCAGTCAACCATGAGCACTGTTATATTTTATTGTACAAAACTAAAAATGGTTTGTAGGGTTGGCGACAAATGTCAACAAATTGCCGAAATGCGTGTCAGTGAAGAATTCGTCTGTTTGGATGCGCCCGATCGTACCGATCCTCGCTGGTGGGCTTTAGATCGCAGTCAAATTTGGTCGCCCTACGTCATCAAGGGATTGACCCCAGCTCGAGTTCCATTCCATGATCAGTGCGAAGTAGAAATCAATTTGTGCTATTACGAATCGGGTAAGCAATTCGTTTATTTCAAAAAGAATAGAGTTATAATTTTATTAGTGTTCAGATGCTATTGTATTCAGTTTCCTTTTTACCAAAAACACATTTTGATGTGCGAATATTTTTGATTGGACTCGAAGACTTGTCCGCCCACGTTTGAGTTCAGTATTCGAACTGTTGGTACTATTTCGGTACATCAACTTGAAGTTGGAAACATTTGTCAATAAGTACATTTTGCAAACATTGTAGAGGTAACAATTGGCGGAAAAAATAATAAACAATGTTATTTCATTTTGATACAAAAATAACAATTAATTTCTGGAATCAATATACTTTGAATATTGACATTTGTGTTTGAATGTATCAATAGCTCTTATTGGTGGAAATGGCTATATAAACAATCATTCCCACACCATTGATCACATCCCCTCCCATCCAGACATCTTCCGTTTTTGGGTTTTCCCTTATTTCGATCTTGTCAATTTGGCAATAAATGATTTTCCTTCCTGTTTTGCGTTTTCTTTTATTACTTTAAGCAATCAGTATAGAGGTAGATATTGGGGGCAAAGTTCAGACTAACATCCAACACCGCAACCTTCTACCATAAGCGACGCCCTTTGTTCAAATCGCCCCACTGTCCAATGCGTGATTTCAGCTACGCGCCTTATTTGGAATCAAATTTACTAGAACTAATTTTAAAAATTGTTTCGTTTTGCATCTGTACTACAAATAATCTCAAAATAAATTTGTTATTTTGACTAGCTATTTTGGATGTATTAACAAATTTGTTTTATTCCAGTTTTTAAACAACAACAACAACAAAAGTTAGTGGCATTGCCAAATTCACATAGCATCTCGAACAATCCCTTTCCATTGTTCACAATTTTCGGAGGCGTGTAGGGATATGTCAGTCTATCGACTTAGCCATGTTTCCAAGATAAAGTGCCGGCCAAAATTGCGTAAAGATCGTCCCGAACAGCATCCATCCAAGTACGTTTTTGACCTCCTTTCCTCTTCTTCCAGTCGGTATTTAGACAAGCCAAGGTTACAATGCGTGAGATTGCATCAGGTTTTCTACGAAGAACATGTCCAAACCAGTGCAATCTTCGTTGTCGCGATACGAGTGAAGGAAGATCATGAAGTTGAAGGTCATTTCGAATTTGGTGGTTACTGATTTTTTTCGTCCATTCCCTTGATACGGAGGATGCAAAATGGGTGTTGTGCCAAATGTATCTGAGACATCTTGCGTCAAATTTATCAAGCTGCTTGATCTCTGACCCTGTAAGGGTCCATGTTTCAGCTGTGTACAGAAGTACTGTATAAACCAGTGAAGAGAAAATGTTTATTTTTGTTTTTGGGTTGATGGACTTACGTCTCCATAGTGGATCGACAAGCTTTCCAAACGCAGCAGCAGCTAAACAAATTCGACGATTTACTTCATTGGATGAACCACCGTCAGAAGTAATTGAGGAGCCCAGATACGTAAATTCTTTTACATTGGGGAGAACAACATCATTTAATACAATCCTTGCATCAGGAGCTTGAGACGACATGATGACTGATTTTTTTTGGAGTTTTTAAACATATTTACTATATACAGTAATCGAAAAATCAAAAAGCGTTATATATATATTATTGGCATAAACTTTTAATAATATTTTTTGAACATTAGTCATGACTACTTAATTGAATATTACTGATTAGTGTAATAATCAACTTTTCCTTTCAATAAACAAACATCACATTTCTGTGATTTAGGAGTTGTATTTACTTGCTGGTTTAAACACTCTAAATTGTATAATTATATTAAATTGATTTTAACGTAACTGAATGAACTCTGGTTTTAATTTGTTTGCTTTTCGGTATTACAATTTGTGTAGTGAGAAAACAACCGAAGACTAAGTACGGCTGATCAACAAGTAATAGATTTGATTAATACGTCACAACATCCGTGTACTCGTTAGACTAGTCATCACATTCAGTCAAACATAATTTCTACTTTTTATCTATTTTACACACACACACACTCTCTCTCTCTAATGTATGTATATATAATGTCAAAATATGGCTATAACTTATTTTTTGTTTTTTTTTATTAAACAGCTGCACCAGAAATTGAAGAAGAAGAAGAAAGTAAGCAAATCGTTATTGAATTTTAATCCGTTTTTAACTTTAAATTGATAAATTATTTGTAAATAGAACGGTAGTGTTGAATTAAAAAATATTTACGGACTTACCAACAATTTTCTCCTGTTCGTTTTTTACGAGGAAGTTAATTTTTTCCTTTTGATTTCAGACTAAAACCAATATACTAACTCAAGTATTAAAGCTACAATTTCATAACAACAATAATAATAATAATAGTAATACTAATACTAGTACTAATAATAATAATAATAACAATAATAATAATAATAGTAACAATTAAAAAAATAATAATAATAATAATAATAATAGTAATAATAATAATAATAATAATAATAATAATAATAATAATAATAATAATAATAATAATAATAATAATAATAATAATAATAATAATAATAATAATATTGAGCTATAACCCAAATGTTGTCCAATTTTATTCAACCTAGTTTTTGAATTTCAAACGGAATGGCCCATCGGTCAGTATGCTTTGCCCAATGTTCACCGGTCTAATTTGGATCGAGCTTGTCCGCCTGGTTTCACACAGCACTACATGTCGCTTATCAATCACCAAACGACCTTTTTCGAACTCGAATTGATGCCCATGAGTTTGGGTCCGTATTTTCTCGAACTAATTGGCCACAATTACAGCGCTTTGAATGTTCACTACTGCAGTCGCGACAGTGTCGGTCTGAACGAGACAGTCAACGTATCGATGAATTACGATCGGGCCACTTTGGAAGCGCAATGGCCCAAAGGAGAATATTGTGTGTTGTCTACTGCTCCCGACAGACAATGTCCGCCAGGTTTGTTTGTTTGTTTTCTATTTCCTCTTTTTAAACAGGGTCGATTTGGCGATACTATGCTCGACTGGAATTATTACTATTTATTTATTTAATTTTACTATTTTGAATGTTTTACGGAAAACGCATTTTTCAGCAGTGGACATGTTAGCAAATCCGAACGTTGACCCGCATTTAATGGGCCAGTGATGCGATTCGAAGCCAGGTTTAGGTCGAGCGCTGTACCGCCAGACCACTACCGGCATCAAATGAGGGCCTACGTTGAGCTTTGCTCAAATGTCCACTGCTGAAAGATGTATTTTGCGTAAAATATTCAAAATAATAAAAATAAATAAACGTTTTGTTCAAGGTATTTTTTAACCAGTGTCGGTAGTGACATTTGTGTTTATGCAATATCGCGCAATCCCAGCACCCAGTCAAGTTTTGCTTATTTATTATCAATTGTGGTACAATAAAATTAAAAAGTAAAGACTTTGATAAAATATAGGCAATAATTGTAACGCATGATGTGGATTATGTAAGACATGGGCTGATTTGGTGGTACAACGTCGGAGTCAAACTTGAGTAGGCATAGGTTTGAGTACTGCCAGTGGAACTAAAATGTAAGCCTTCGTTTGACTTTTCTAAATTGTCCATTGACTAAAAATGTATTTTTCTGAAGCAATCAAGCGATAGTGATAATAATAACAATAATAATAATAATAATAATAATAATAACAGTAACAGTAATAATAATATTAATAATAATAATAACTTTTAAGAATTTAAAGCATTGAGTTCCCTTTATAATTCTAAATAAAAATATAAGAAGACGTAAACTGTGAGATGAATTCATTTCGTATATTCTCGTTAGTCACAAAAATATAACTGGATCAATAAGAGGTCAAACGGAAATGAACACTTATCTACATCCTCCATATTACGTCACTTACTACAAACCAAACATCAAATCAACTTTAAAAATTGTTTTAAAGTGCTAATTACTTCTCCAGCTTCGAATATGTTGAAAATTCTCGAATCTGTTTATATTCACACATTGAAACCTGCTTTGTGTGCACAAAAACAGTTCGTCACTACATTAAACTTAGCTTGTCGTAATGATTGTGTGTAAATGTTTGAGTTGTACTAATTTGGATGTTATCTGTAACCCCCTTTTTTGTATATATATACTAAAATGTTATATGTTTGTGACTGACGAGAATATACGAAATGAATTCACCTCACAGTTTACGTCTTCTTATATTTTTATTTGGAATAATAATAACAACTATAATAATAATAATAAGTCATAATGATAATAATGATAACAATGATAATAATAATAATAATAATAATAATAATAATAATAATAATAATAATAATAATAATAATAATAACAACAATAATAAAAATAACAGTAATAATAATATTAATAATGGTAATAATAATAATAATAATAGTCATAATGATAATAATGATAATAATAATAATAATAGTAATAATAATAATAATGATAATAATAGTAGTAATAATAATAATAATAATAATAATAATAATAATAATAATAATAATAATAATAATAATAATAATAATAATAATAATAATAATAATAATAATAATAATAATAATAATAATGTTAACAGTAATAATGAGAATAATAATAATAATAGTAGTAATAATAATAATAATGATAATAATAATGATTATAATGATTATAATGATAAATAGTAATATAAACGTTTTGAAACAAAGAACACAACAGTGAAAAACCATCATTATTCACATCTATTTTCATTCAACAAAGTCAATCAAGCTTTTTGAACGCTGCTGTCAATTTAAAAATTGGTTACTGTTATTTATTTTTCGTTATACAACATGAAACGCTTTTTTTCTTTATTAATTAATTAAATAATGCTTTTAAATTAGTTCAAATATGTCTAAATTTAGTTTTTTAAAGAAATACGATCGGTTAACAAAATTGCTTTTTGACTATAAATTGCCAAATATTGTTTTTATTTCAATGTTGTATCCAATTGGATAAAATAATTTTCTTTAAATTTGTGATTGACCATTGCATTTTGTATTTATTCCTTTCGTCAATAAATAAAATTTCGCACTGAAAAAGATTTAAAAATTGGGAATCACATAAAGCAGAAATAAGTTCCATTATTGCACACTTTTAAAAATGTATTTGATCAACGTGCATTTTTATAATGTACAAAATAATTATTTACTTAAACGCTACAAAATAAATGCATGTTGACAATAAAATTAAAAAACAATTTTGTTTTACATTATTTCACTATAGCACTTAACGAACTACGTCATATAAAAACACGGAAACGTAGAATAATTTCTTTTTAATTAGTTACGAGTTACGCTAAGAGTAAGGGAAATATGCCACTTCTACTGTTTGATTCGTTTAGATATTTTTAGCAAAAGTGCATTTAGCAAATATAATCCGAATCTGTGCCGGGGTGGTCTAGCGGTACAGCGCTCGAATTCGGACCTCCGTGGGCATGGGTTCGAATCCCATCATCGGTACTAAAATGCGGGCCCACGTTCGGCTTCGCTAAAATGTCCACTGCTGAAAAATGTTTCTTGTAAAACATTCGAAGTAGAAAACAAAATAAAAAAAATAAATATTTGGAGTGGCCTAGCGGTACAGCACTCGACTTGGACCTGGTGGACGTGGGGTTCGGATCCCTTTATCGGCACTGCAATGCGGGCCCACGTTTGGCTTCGCTAAAATGTCCCCACTGCTGAAAGATGTGCGTTTCTCGTGCAAACATTCAAATTAGTAAAAATAATATTTTTAAAAATATTTCAATTATTGGTTTAGACCATGTATGTATGTATGTTATCTAAATATGTCGCTGTTTGTTAATTGTATTCGTATTCAATCATTTCATTGCTGCCTACTTAATGCACTTGAGGTACATTGATCGTATAATACAGATAGATAGCCGTACCCACACATCGCACCAACAACATTTTGTTGTGCTTTGAACTGCAGAAATCAAACCAGTCGGTTACCTCTGCATGTGCATTGTTATTTTTAGGCCTACATCGTCACGCTCGATCGCTGACCGAACTCTGTTGCCGCAGTGATCAGGTCAAACAGGTGAAACCAGTTAAATGGCCTTTTATTGATGACTTTTTCATGTTCGGTGGCAATCAATGTTTGCCCATAGCGGATACTCATGTACGTTCAACGGTTTGTGTGTTTGGTGTACTTTTTTGTTTATTTTTTACTACTTTGAATGGTTTATGGGAAACATATTTCAGAAGTGGACGTTTGTGCAAAGCCGAACGTGGGCCCGCATTTGGTGGGCCGGTAATGGGGAAATCGAACCCATACCTATCCAGGTTTGAGTCGATATTATCTATATGAATAATTTTTTTTTCCCAATATTTTATCGACAAGGTTGAACGGTATTTGGTTGGTTCGGTTTCGGTAGCCGAATACGAAGAGGATCCCCACTGGGACATATTGTGTCACTATTTGCCTGTATCGTGGATGAATAAATCGATCGAATGGCCGTCGGGCGAATATCTGTTGCCCATTGGTCGTCGGAGTGGCTTGAACAGTCGTCTATTTACAAAAGTTGTCCAAATTGACGAAAACCATCCTTCGAACAATTTAGACGCCACCAGTGGAGAAGCGAATCAAAATGGACAATACCATTGTCCCGATACGTTCAATCGCACTCGATTTACGTTTGTCAGTATGGATTCCGAACAGCAGTCGTTTGGACAGTCGGACAACGACGAAGTTGTCATCAATGTAACAACAAGCACGTCTATGGAATTTTGTCTGCATTCAGATTCGTCGTCTCAACGTTCCAACGACGAATGGCCTGCTGGCGACTATTGTGTATATACCATGAATTCCAATTGTCCGATTAACATGCGTAAGTTGAACACATATTGTGTTTTCTACATTGGCATACATATACACCGAAACAAATCTATAAAGCATATGTAATGGTGTTTTTTGGTCTCATTTAGGAGTAGTCAAGGAAATACCATTCAAAATACCGCGATATTTTCTCAAGTCGATTCATTTTCTCAATCCCGACGGTTCAATTATACCGAACCAATTTTGGCACCAAGAATTAGACAACAAATTGATTTATTTTATGCTATGTTGCCGCGAAGATAAAAACCTTTTGTTGCGACTACCGCCATCCAAAGATGGCTTTTATTTGGTCAGCAGTTCGGGCTTGTGTTCGAGTGTTCCGGGAACCGTGTTGGATCGCGAAAAAATAACGACATATTTGACATCTCCAGCGACTGCATCTCGACAAAGCAGCGTTTTAAACAAACATCACATGGTACTCTATCGCGAATTGGTGGCCTTACGTGAAGGCCTCATGTATTTGTGCTACTATCATCCTGTTACGGGAATCGATTATTCAAAATCGATATTGGGAACGGCTTATTCAATTAGTCAGAATATATCCGAACACGACTTGGATGAAATTGCACGTGCGTTTCTACACAACTTACATTTTACTTTAATGAGTTCTAATTACTAATAACTATGCGAAATACAAATCAAATAAATAATTTCAGGTAGTAAAATCACAGTTAAATAATAATAATAATAATAATAACAATAACAGTAATAATAATAATAATAATAATAATAATAATAATAATAATAATAATAATAGTAATAATAATAATAATAGTAATAATAATAACAATAATAATAATAGTAGTAATAATAGTAATAATAATAGTAATAATAATAATAATAATAATAATAATAATAATAATAATAATAATAATAATAATAATAATAATAATATTAATAATAATAATAATAGAACAACAATAATAATATTAATAATAATAATAATAATAATAATAATAATAATAATATTATTAATAATCTAATTAGGCTATTTTTCTTTTAATGTCTAGCGTTTGAAACATTTCTAACTTCTCAAAACACACACATTATAAGTAACTTTCAGGATAGTAATGTTGCAAATTTAAAACTGGCCGTGTTTGATTTTATTAAAAGATGACAATAAAGTTGACTTTGTCATAATTGCATCCTAGATGAATTATTTTAAAAACCAAAACTCTGGTCGCTGCGTGAATTTGTTGTTCTGTTAAAAATGACATTGTATAAAATAATCCTGTGAATTTGAGTAATGCTTATAAAGTCTCAATTTCCAATTATGGTGATATTCCTGATTGTTCCTCTTCCACATGGTGCATCCTAGACTAGACACCTCCAAGCATTTAATAACAGCAGGGTCCGAGTGCACAGCTGTATAACTGGGCTTCCGCTTTGGCGGGTGGGTGCAAGCATGCACCCATGGCACTTAAAAGATACCTTAAGGTATATGTATACCATATGTAGCCGTTGGGCTAAGGAAGACAACCCTGACAAAAACTCGAATGGCCTCGTCAATCTTTGTGAACAGTGGCGACGTCACAAAGATGCCGTCTACCAGACTAGAGTCTTTGTTATTCTTCTACGTTTGTTAGGCATATCAAACCATCGTCGTACAAATGTGGAAATTATGAAGAGATAACTACGCGTCAACTACCCCAATAAATGGACTAGAGTTGACTGTTATCTTCTACATTTGTTACGCTTATCAAACCGTTAAAGTCGATTGTTTACATGCCGTATAAATGTGGGAAATAATAAAGAAGTGACCATATCACCAACCAAAATAGAAATAAGACTACATTAACAATGACACAATCGGTATACCAAATTGCCTAGACTAAATACTTAAGGCAGAGTTAGTTATGTTGAATGTTACAAGTTTTGCAATGTGTTATCGATGATATTATTTGATGACTAACAATTCAGTATGGTTTATTTTCTGTAAAATGCTACACAATGCTATTTTTAAACAGTGTTTCTCCAAAAAGTATGGAACAACATGATTTTTCCACTGGAATTTTTGGCATATCAAAGATTGACCTTTTATTTGTATTTTGCTCAATCCTGTTATTGAAATCATGTTGCTTTCTCTTCTTTGTCGTAGTTTTATGGAATTGTGTCATTTTGTTGTTTGTTTAGAACAATATTGTTTGCACTCTAGCCTTCCTCTCATTTTTCAACCGGACCGGTTACAGTGGAATTGACATCATGTTGTATGTAAATTATTTCATTAGACTGTTGATGATAAACGGAGTTACACTTAACTTATAACTTATCATTATTAAGCAAAACTGTGAATGTATAATATACTGTATTATTATTTTGTTGTACGCTAGTATAAAATATTAAGTGAAAGATGACATGCATACTATATAGACTATATTTATATTCATTATTCATTTTGATCCCATTATTTGTACTACTACTTTTTTATATTGATAATAAAAATGTATTTTACGCTGAATGTATTCCTAGTGAGATATTAAAGCTTAATAATATATATACAACCCTCACAACAATTACCGCAAAAAAGGAATTATTTAACTAAAGCCTCTCTGACAATAACATAGCGTACAAGAGAAACGTCACTTTAATTCTAAAATGTACAATACTATATAATAATTGAAAAAAAAACTATAATTATATATACATATATATTATAAGTAAAAAAATCGTGTAAAATATCAACTGGTGCAAAATCGAAAATGGAGTAAAATAATTAACATGATTAATAACGACAACTATTAATAAAAATACAGATTGCATGCAATGTTTTCAGTTACCAAATAATTAAAGACATTACAAAGTTCAAAAAATTCAATAATTTTTGGGATTGCCTTTCTTTTGAACAACTTGATCCAGGCGTGTTGGAATGCTGTCGATGAAAGTGTTAATACATTTTTGTTTCATCTCATATTAAACAACAAACCGAATGCGTTCACATAAATCCTCAATTTCAGTATGCTTATTGATGTTGCGCTTGAGCATACTAAAATTTTTTTTAATAACATTATTCGGGCTGTTGCGGTAATTGAATGAAAGAAAGCTTTTCAATTTTATTATTTTATTTATATAGATTATAATAATAAAATGTTTATTTTGATAATTATTATGAGATCACAGTCAGAGCACATTTGAATGCACGTTTAAACATCAATTTTTTAAGAATTACTATTGTTCATTTTTAATGAAATTAAGACAAAATAATAATTTAATTATTATAAAAATTGTGTAATTTGATCTATTATCCACGTTAATATAGAAGTAGCTTTTAAAATATGCTATTTTGACCGACTCAGCCTTCTTAAATAAATATTTCTTAAGTATATATAAAGGTCTATTAAGCACTAGATATTATTTTTAATTCCCGATATTTATTTTTACGGAAAAACAATTGGACATAACAAATTTATTTAGATTTAATACCTTTGTAATTTTTTGCGTTAATTTTTGAAATGGGTATATACATATATATATACATATATATATGTATATATATGTATATATATATATATATATATAATTCAGGACTTTGTGGATGTGCCCCAAATGCATTCTGTTTGTTACACAAACAGGCCGAGTGTATATGCAAGCCCGGGTATTTTGGTGATGGTCGCTACATCTGCAAAATGATTACACCACTCACCGATGAGTGCGCAGATATGTGCGATCTCTCAGCCGTCTGCGTCAAACATTTGGACACGAGTATAAAAAAAAAACAAGTATGTGGGCTCAACACGTTTAATAGATACAATGCATTTTTACAGCATTTTAATCACGTTATGCAGTATGGCACAATTTTAGGTCAGATTATATTTAAAATATGATAATATCACAAGCTTATGTGAAAATGTGATAATAACAGGTCTAAATTTTTCAAACTTAATAACGGCTTCATAATATTTTGGAGGTAACATAGAAAGTTATAGTTAGCTTTATGATTCTAATAATTCTGAGAATTTGAGCTATGCTTAAAAAGCGTCAATTTCCAATAATGGTTATATTCCTGACTGTTTGTCCTCCACGTGGTGCATCCTGGACTAGATGTCCCTAAGCATGGAGACTAATAACAGCAGTGTAGGAGTGCACAACGGCATAAATGGGCTTCCGCTACGGCGGGTGGATACAAGCACACATGCAGGAATCTAAGGGCTAAGGCAGACAAAAAAATCAGACGACCCGGTCTATCTTTGCAAACAGTGGCGACGTCACAAAGATGCCGAGAAACTTCGTCATTCTTCTACGTTTGCTACGCTTTTCAAACCGTTAAAGTCAATCGTCTATATGGCGTATAAACATGAAAAGTAATGAAGAGGTGACCACTTCACCAACCAAAATGAAAATAAAAATGAATGTTTATACGGTAAAACTACAAAATTTGAATCAGCAAGTTGATCATTTAATTTCTCTGTGTTGACAAAATAACTGGGTGAAGTGTGTGCAGCGTCGTCCGGCGTTGTCATTGCAAGTGACATTTATAGACTAGAGAAATAATTAAATTTTAAAAAATGCATTTTTAAAAGTATTATTGGCACATTTATAATTTGTCGTAATAGTCATGTTTTAATGGGTCTGCGGACGTTAGGTGACAATCGAATCCAATACTCGTTAATTAATCGTTATTTGCCTGTATGAATTATGATAGCAAGAAGCAAACAAAATTTTATGCATTCACATTAAAATATCATCATTAATTCAATATATAAACTAGAAATTGACAAACTCGCAAATCTTTTAATTATGTGGTGATTGATTATTTAAAGGCAAAATGATGCTTAATTAAGTAGTCATGAATTTAAAATGTTCAAAACTGAATAGTTGAGTTGTCCTTAATAAATTTTTATAAATCGAACTTGCTACAATGTCATTTTTTTATATTTATAGCATAAGAAAGAACTATTTTATGTAGTTTTACCGATTTAGGGCTCTATAGAATACAAACCAGGAAGTGCACTTAGTGCCGGCCTTGGGGCTTAAACCCATGCCTACCGATTTTCAAGTCCATAGCGTTACCAGTTCTGCAACCCCGACACATTAATAATACTAATATTTTTTAATATCACTATGGGGTATTGTTAGTATTATTATTATTATTATTATTATTATTATCATTATTATTATTATTATTATTATTATTATTATTATTATTATTATTATTATTATTATTATTATTATTATTATTATTATTATTATTAATATTATTATTATTATTATTATTATTATTATTATTATTATTATTATCATTATCATTATCATTATTATTACTATTATTATTATTATTATTATTATTATTATTATTATTATCTTTACCATTATTATTGTTATTATTATTATTATTATTATTATTATTGTTATAGTAGATAATTGTTTTATTAAGACCAGTAAACATTATTTTGCTTTATCAACAAAAAGTATATATTGGCAAAAGTAATTTCAAATTTAAATGACGTTATTTTTAGTGTATATTTGAGCATATGTTTTATGGCTCTTGAAAATCAAATTAATTTTTAATTGAAGTTGTATACAATTTCAGCAATTTTGGCAATATGCAACTTTATTATTGAAAATTAACTTGCCATAAAATTTAAAAATATGTTTTTTTAATTATATAGTATAATAAATCGTTTATTTTGCTTTTAGCTGCTCAGCCACATTTGCGTATGTAGACAGGGCTTTGTGGGTGACGGTTTTACCTGTCGTCCTGACTGTGCCACGAGGGATTGCCAGCCATTTAGCCGATGTGTACATAATACAGCCAGGGGTGAGTATTTATTTTTAGTTGTTTTTAAAAATAATTTTATCGAAACCTTGATCATTTTAATTCTTACGAAGAACCTGTTTTCAATTTTATTTTAATTTAAAAAAGCCATATATATATATAATATTTTACATCTTCAATACAACTATTCTGAATTTACTACAAAAACACTACAGGTACAACAAGCTGTGAGTGTATTCAAGGTACAATCAAATCAGGCTCCAGATGCCATCTAGATGTGTTCAAGACATTGCAACAAGAAAGAGATTTGCCCACATTCCTTGTCGATCACGACAATTGCCTTAGCCGCGAAACGCAATACGCCTTGCGGACGCTTAGACTATCCAAATTCTTTTACATTTTTGCTCCAAATAATGTAAGTTGGCTTGACTGTATATTGACAGTGATACAAACAACAATTTTTATTTAAATTGACCGATTTTTCCATTTTTTGTTGCAAGCTCCACATATTCATTATTGATGAATTTTTAAGGGATTATTTTTATTTTAGAATTCTCAGATTCACTTGAACAATGAATCTACTTGGTTTTCAGTCAACCAGGAGCACTGTACAGCTGTTTCACATCCCTATTTGGAATCATTAGCTGCGCATACCTCTTTCAACTTTACACACACACACACACACAGACGTACACATGAACTTGAACCCACAACCTATCTGGTGTCAGACAAGCGCCTTCAACCACTGAGCTACGGATGGTTGAACTTGACCCTATCGATTTATTATTTATAGTAAATCTGATGAATTCTAATTGCCCAGCATCCTCAAATGCTGTTATCGGTTACTACCGATTTAGCAAGTTGGCGATATAACAGAATGTTAACAACTGATAATAATAATAATAATAATAATAATAATATTGTGTTGTTTCACTTTTTCTAATTGTTCCACCTTTTTTGCTGGAAAATTGTAGATAAAAACGTGTCAAGATTTGAACGAACATGTTGTAGTTAGATCGAACGAACTGACTGAATCCAAAATTAACGAAGCAACCGAACATTTGCCAATTCAATTAATTACAGAAAATCAAACAATTATTGAAATTTATGTCAAGGTTGGTCAATTTGATAATGTTTGGAAAATATTTACAGAATGCATTATTATTATTATTATTGTTATTATTATTATTGTTATTATTATTATTATTATTATTATTATTATTGTTATTATTATTATTATTATTATTATCATTATCATTATTATTATTATTATTATTATTAATATTATTATTATTATTACTATTATTATTATCATTATTATTACTATTGTTATTATTATTATTATTGTTATTGTTATTATTATAACTATTATCATTGTCATTATTATTATTATTGTTATTATTATTGTTATTATTATTATTATTATTATTATTATTATTATTATTATTATTATTGTTATTATTATTATTATTATTATTATTATTATTATTATTATTATCATTATCATTATTATTATTATTATTATTATTATTAATATTATTATTATTATTACTATTATTATCATTATTATTACTATTATTATTATTATTATTATTGTTATTGTTATTATTATAACTATTATCATTGTCATTATTATTATTATTATTATCATTACTCTTATTATTATTATCATTATTATTATTATTATTATCATCGTTATTATTATTATTATTATTATCATTACTCTTATTATTATTATTATTATTATTATTATTATTATCATTATTATTATTATTATTATTATTATTATCATTATTATTATTATTATTATTATTATTATTATTATTATTATTATTATTATTATTATTATTATTATTATTATAAATAATTTGTTAAACATATTGACCATATAAGCTATTAAACCTATAAAATATGCCAGGACATATATGGTAAAATTCATAGTGGAAGGCATTACCGACTTTCTAAACTGGCAGTAACGTAGCAGCATTTGAGGACGCTGGGCAATTAGAATTGACCAGATCCACCAGTATATAATAAGTTTACAGGACCAATTTCAACTACCCGTATCTCAGTGGTTAAGGCATTGGCCTGAGCGTGGTTTCAAGTTTGTGTGTGCTAAACTTGCAAGGGGTATGCACTGCTGATGATTACAAACAAGAATGTGAAACAACTGTTGACTGAATCCAAGTGGATGTATTATTCAAGTGAATTTGATAATTCTAATAATTCATCATTAAAAACCCATGAATAAATATTATTTTTATTAATAGTAGATTGAATCTTTCAATCAATGAATATAGTTATAATGTGAATCTTTGAGAGTTTGGAATATCGAATGTTTTTTAAGGGCTGTAATAGTGGTGGCTTATTTACATTCAAACAGGACCCTGTACTGAGATCCTAAACTGTCTGATTTAAAGATCCGATCCTGATACTTTTCTTCTGTAAAAGCTTACAACAGTAAATTAATAAGTAATGTTTTGTGTATAAATGCTATTAGTCCACGTAAATTTACACACATGCTTAATTTACGGCAATTTATTAAGTAAAGTTTCCATCTATTTTTATTAATAACGGATTTATTATGTAACACAGGCAAATTGTACCAATAACACAAACTTTATATTAAAAAATGGGTGCTTCCTTTTAAAATATTGAAAGGAAGATGAAAGACAACTTTCTTTTTATTCTTAAAAAAATATTATTCCTAGACCACACTTGCAAATATTAAGAATAATGGGCTATTCTTTAAAAGTTAATTAAAAGTTAAAAATCATTTGCTTTATTATTTTCCATTATTATTGTAAGTGAGATCATCTATGTCACATTAATCACTAATATTTACCGTTTTTTATTTAATTTTGTGCGCCTTCTTTAAAAATCATGCACATGAATATTTTTGATTTGCAGCAACAGAATTTTATACGTGTAAAGAAAATCTGTATCATTCTCAAGATTTTCCGAATTTTTGTGATAGAAATCTGTATAAGTTTTTTTTCAAATTCTTTGAGATCTTTTTCAAAATTAGGCCAGCAATCGTAATTCTTACTGAAGCAGCTCATACTAACGAATTCAGTCGAAAGATGACGCGGGGGCCAAAATTTCAACATTAAATACCTCATCAAAAATAGAACAGCCAATAAAAAGCAACAGCCAATGAAATGTGTCCTTTATATCAACCTATCAGATTTATCAAAAAGTGGTATGGTTAAGTCTTATCCATAAATATTTTTTAATGATGGTTGTTGCTAACTAGTGGGTAGAATAATAAAGCTTAAAGCCAACTGTTCTGTTGTAGCAAGTTTGATTTATGAAAATTTATTAAGAACAAATTGACCTATTCAGTTTTTGACATTTTCCAGTCATGACCACTTAATTAAGCCACATTGATCATTATGATTATCGATTTTTCCTTTGAATGAATAAAAATTACACTTTTGTGAGTTGTATTCCCTTGGTGGTTTAATTACTGCAGTTTGTACAATTATATTGAATTAATAATGTTTTGACGTGACTGAATGAACTCTGGTTGTTGACTTTCCCTTATTATAATTCGTGTGGGTAAATAACTAAAGACTAATTGTGAATGATTACCGAGTATTGGATTCGATCATCATACACTGCCCGTGTACTCGCTAAACTATTTTCATTCAATTAGCTACAAACGATTTCAGTTTTTAATTAACAAACTAAGTAAGCACTAGAGAACACAGGATAAATTGATGTACAATATTGCTTAGTCTGTCTGATTGTATACTATTTACAAACCTGAAATGTTACATTTATTTAATATTTACAATATGTTACAATATGTTCAAACACTACATTGAACGTTGTGTAATATAGTCATTGGTTTCAATTATTATTATCATTATTACTATTATGCCAAGTAATAATTTGTATTTTGTTAATTTCAATTAAAGTACATGTATATTGGTAACCATATAAAAACAGAATGAATCGCTAGTCATTGACGGGGTGCCAATTAGACAAGCTCCTGTGCAGTTTGTAAATGGCAAATTATTCTACTTGGCCGGACCATTAAAACGAACTCAAGTAAGTTATACATTTTTGGATAGGGATTTCCAAGCTGGAATACAACTTAATTAATAACATGGTCATTTGTTTGAACCCAATCGATTGACTCAGTAGTTTTCAAATGCACAAAGATACGTTTGTGCCTAATTGTACTAATAAAATCATTGGTCATCGCTTATCGGTTTTGTGAGTTGCGATCTTGCGTTGCAGTGTAATTTCCTCGAAGGTCTCTAAATTGACATCACCAATTGCGCCTGGACAGTCTAGTGTTATAGTGCTTGACTCAAAATTGGGTGGGCATGGGCGCGATCGCCACCACCGGCATCAAATGCGGACTCTCGTTCGACTTTGATCAAATATCCATTTGCTCAAAAATGTTTGCCGTAACAATTAAAAGATCAATCGATAAATTAAATAAATATCGTTATGTTAAACTGTTTTGTTGAGACGTTGCAAGTAACGACGCCCTTAAATCTGTATACTAACGGACAGGTTTTTGATTCCATTATTGGCACAAAACTGGGATTCTTGTTTGGCTTGCCCAAACCGTTTCCCGTAAAAACAATAAATTACAGTATTTATATGTATAATGTGCAAAATGCCACATTTGAATGTTTCTTTACATCACCAGTATGTGCAGGCTACAAGCGGTTGGATTTACGTACTCATTACAGCGTCAATTTTGGTCGTGTTGGCTTTGATAGCATTTTTGTCGTACAAATTTGTTCGACGCAATCGTTTTGGCAACTTTCGACGATTTCATACGGTAAACATTTTCGATTTAATAAAACGATGATGTAACATACGACATAATGAATATTTAGTGCACAATGAGTTCATGTTTTACATGTCAAATACATGGTTAATATTGCAATAACAGCCAACTCCAGACCATTTATTGGGGGTAGTTGACGCGTAGTCATCTCTTCATCAGTTCCACATTGGTACGACATAGCAAACGATCGATTTCGATGGTTTGATATGCCTAACAAACGTAGAAGAGTAACAAAGACTCTTGGTTGGTAGACGGCATCCTTGTGACGACGCCACTATCCACAAGGATTGACGAGACTGCCTGATTTTTTGTTAGGATTATTTATCTTAGTTCGACGGCTACATGTGGTGTGCATATACCTGTAGATGCCGTTCAAGTACCTTGGGCGTATGCTTGCACCTACCCGCTGTAGCAGAAGCCCGGTTATACTCCTGTGCATTCGGTCCCTGCTGTTATTAGTCTAGGCCGTAGTCCAGGATGTACCACAGGGATGGGAAAGACTTAAGACTATTGCCATAATTGGAAATAAAGTCTTTATAAGCATTACTCAAATCTTCAGGATCATTAGCGCCCCACCTCTAGTAATTGGTAGTTATAAATATGAACTTACTTATCCATTAACAGTAGATAGTTTGTAAAGAAAGGAACAAATTAAGACTAGTCAATAATGCTGTTGTGAAGGTTGTTGAACACAATTATTCTGCCGACGTGATCTAGGGGACGGGCATCGGTTGGAATGTTGCCACCGGCCCTAAATGCGCACTGCCGTTTGGCTTCGCTAAAATATCCATTTACTGTAAGATGTTTCTTTATTTTTACTTTTATGTTTTACGACAAACATCGTTCGGCAGTGGACATTTGTTAGCGAAGCCGAATGTGGGCCCACATTTTAGTGGGCCGGTGGTGGGATTCGAGCCCTGATGCTCACCGAGGTCCCCGGCATATTCAAACAGTAATACAAACAAATAAATAAATAGGAATAAATTTTAAGTTAATATTGTTTAAATTAGTAAAAAAATGTAGCTTGTAAATGACATAAATATTATAGACTAGGCACAATTATAAAATATTAATTATTGGGCATCAGTTGTATTGTTTTAATCAATATCCACAACGGGGTTTTGCTACACGCCTAACCGATTCATTGTATTTCATATTTTGAACACATAGTTACGCAGGTCACCGCTGGTTCATAAGGCATTTTGGAAGCAACAGATGGACGGAATTTTGGTCGAAGAAAACGAAGAAAATTGAAACAAATGATGGGCGTCAAAAGAATTTAAACAAACAATTTGATATATATATATATATATATATACATATATATGTAGAAATTTAGGTGATTAACCCAATTATTTGTCAGTGTACTTTTACAGCTTTGTCATACGTTTTTTGAGTGTATCATTTTTCCAATAAAACCATGTCATACCGCTTGTGTTCAACTGACCAATTATTGTCGATCAGGACAGGTTGTACTTTTAAACGTTCGAATTGAAATTTGGTAAAAATAAAATGAACCAAATTTTATTCAACTTTATCATCATCGGAGATAAACAACCCCCACCGGTTAATATCACCCAGGGTAGTCCAAAAACCAAAACGTCTGCAAAAACGTCAACTTTTGTAGTGTGTACTTAAAGAACGACACTTGAGGTGTACTGACATTAAATGTTAATTACATCTCGAGTTAAACCCCTCCAATGACTCTGTTGGCTGCATAGGGTAAACAAACGGATGTCCAATTAAGTAATTCATTTGGACGAGGGGGCTTAGCATAAATAAAAGGACTGAGTTCGCATGCTACAATGTCTGTCCAAATTTTCCGTTGGCCGCCTGGCCTTCTTTTCCATCTGGGCAATGGATGGGCTTCCATAGCTATTCTGTCTGGATGAGTGGGCGATCTACGTAAAACATGGTCAATGCATTTTAATTGTCTTTCTTTTACTGTGCTAGAGATACATGGCTAATCTGGGAATGGTCGAAATATTTTACTAGTTATTAAATGAGTGCGTTCAATAAAGGACCACGAGCGAAACCATATGGATAGTCGAAATTTTTTATGCTTAAAAAAAAGAAAGAAAGATATAAGAAACAGAAAAAAAGCAAAATACATTTATTTTGACATTGTCTGTTATGTAATGCAGCGTTTTTAAACAAGTTGCAGATAGTAAAATGATTACTGAAATGACAGGATATTTATTTGTGAAAAAATAATTTGCTACAACTTAATATTTATTCGTATTATTATACAATGCTTATAAGTCTTTTAATAAAACTATTTGTTAGTCACATGAAATGGTATTAATTTATAAAGTAATAAAGTAAATTTCATTTCATTTTGGTTGGTGACCTGATCACCACTTCATTATTTCCCATATTTGTACGACATAGCAAACGATCGACTTCGAGGGCTTGATAAGCCTAACAAACGTAGGAGAATAACAAAGTATCTTGGTTGGTAGACAGCATCCTTGTGACGTCGCTACTGTTCGCAAAGTTTGTCAAGGCCGCCGCTTAAGGGCTACATACGGTATACGTATATCTTAAGATACCTTTTAAGTACCCTGGGTGTATGCTCGGACCCACCCGCTGAAGCGGTAGCCCAGTTATACCGTTGTGCACTCAGTCCCTGTTGTTATTAGTCTAAATGCTTTTCAGCACCTAGTCCAGGATACACCAATGGAAGGACGAACAGTCAGGAATATCACCATCACGGGAAATTGAGACTTTGTAAGCATTACTCAATTTCTCAAGATCATTAGCATCCCAATAAACTATATAGGATTAATGAAAAAATATATTTAATAACCAAATTTCTAATATAATGTGGTTTTTTAGCATTAAAAAGTAAAAACTTAATTTATGTACAATTTTTATGTAAATGTAAATGTTAACTGTAGGTAAAATATTTATACTAGTCAAGTTGTAGCATTTTCAATTACATTTATCATGTAACACACGTATCTGATTAATTTTGCAGCATACATTTTTTATTGCGTCATAACGTTACTTATATTTTTTTCAAAATAAATTAACATTTATTTGTATTGAATTCATGTTTTTGACATAAAATATACTTCATGATTATATATATATATAGGTTTTGTGCTGTTATTAATATATTTTGTGACATTAGTAAATATTGTTTTAACAGCATACAAATAGTTAAAGCTTTTGTTGAATGGCAGCTTAACGTTAAGCAAAACACTATTCAATTTTTTATATATTATATTTTGGTTGGTGACGAGGTCACCTCTTCATTATTTCCCATATTTATACGACATGTAGAACGACTGATTTCGATGGCTTGACAAGCGTAGACAAACGTGGAAGAATAACAAAGTTTCTTGGCTGGTAGACGGCATCCTTGTGACGTCGCCACTGTTCGCAAAGATTGACGAGGCCGCCTGATTTTTTGTCAGGGTTATCTCCCTTAGCCCAAGAGCTACATATGATATACGTATACATTTAGATACCTTTTAAGTATCCTGGGTGTATGTTTGCACCCACCCTCCGTAACGGAAGCCCAGTTATACCGCTGTGCACTCGGACCCTGCTGTTATTAGTCTAGATGCATGTTGGCACCTAGTCCAGGATGCACCACGTGGAGGACTAACAGTCAGGAATATCACCATTATTGGAAATTGAGACTTTATAAGCATTACTCAAATCCTCAGAATCATTAGCATCCCATTATTCAATAAGCTATTTAAAAGTATGCATTATATTGTCAGTAATTCATTATTATAAAGCAATCTACTTTGTAGCAGGCTATTCAATTTTAGAAATCAAAATAGTAAGCACTTTTAAAATGAACTGAAAAACTTTAATACATTAGATTAGAGTGTGTATTTGTTTGTAAGTGTAAGTATATATATATATATATATATATATATTGTTTTCAAGTGTACACATTATCATTTCTCATTATTTACCATTGGAAAAATTTACTTCTTTTAAAAAAATGCAATTTAATTTGGAATAGTGTACATAATTTCCAGTTTCAATTCATCGAAGTGATGATTGGAGTTTAATTGACGAGCCTGAAAAATGAAATAGGCCGATAATTATCTTCATAGTACATTGATGCAATCTGTATCCTATAAAACCCATATTATCAATGTCACAATAATGCCATCAACTACATACCTGTATTGATATGTCGCCATATATTGGACCGTGAGCTTCGACTTGTATAAAATCTTGATTCGCGTAATTTCTGCGAAATGTAAATTCGGTGCCCAAATATACTCGTTTCAATTCAGTTCCAATTGGGGCATTTTCACCACGTATAAAAAATTTAAAATTAGACATGTCAGACAAACCTGTATATATTTTTAAAAATAACGAACTTAATGAAACAATATATATATAGCATTACTTTAAACCATTGTTTAAAAAAATTGAATTTTAAAAATGATTATTTTAGTTATATTTTTTTCAACTTGAATACTTTAGTATTTTTATTTTATGTTTGCTACTTGTAATGTTTTACAGGAAAGGCATCTTTCAGCAGTGGACATTTTAGCGAAGCCAAACGCGTGGGCCCGCATTTTAGTGGGCCGGTGGCGGGATTCGAACTTGGATGGTCACCGAGGCCTGAATTTGACACCTGTACCACTAGACCACCGCCGGCACAATTGTAACGCGGAGTTGATTGTTGAGCCATGCCAATTGTGTTTTTCAAAAATTGAATAACAGTCGGCTGCTTCTATTATATCTATCCAGCTGTGATTAAAATATTAATCTTCTTCAAAACAAAAGTAGAGCGTAAAATAATCATGTTGACAAAACTATTATTAGTATTGTCAGATTCACTTGAATAATAAATTTACTAGGTTTTCCAGTCAACCAGGAGCACTGTACAGCTGTTTCATCCTTATTTGGAATCATCAGCAGCGCATACCCTTTCAAGTTTTACACACACACACACACACATGAACTTGAACCCACGCCCTATCTGGTGTCAGGTCAGCGCCTTAAACCACTGAGCTACGGGCAGATGACCTTCTCGACCTGTAAATTTATTATTTATAGTGAATCTAATCAATTCTAATTGCCCAGTGTCCTCAAATGCTGCTACGTTACTACCGGTTTAGCAAGTGAGAGAACCCTTTCACTAGAACTTTACCATATAGGTCCTTGCATACTGCCAGGTTTAATAGCCTATATAGTACGGTTGGGTTATATTTAACAATGGGGTTGAAACAGATGTACAGTGCTCCTGGTTGACTGGAAAATCTAGTAAATTTATTATTCAAGTGAATCTGACAATACTAATATAACATTTCTAAAAACATAATCCCTTAAAACCCCATTGTTAAAACTATTATTATCATTACTATTTTGAAAGTTTTGCACAACTTACCGAGAACGTGATTTCCAGCATTCTTTTTAATTTTTAAATTTCGTGCCAATTTTGGTATAATGTAAAGCATTCGATAGGTTTCTTTTTGTAATACTACAAGTTTTCGAAAAATAATTAAAAATAGTCATTCGGTTTAAAATTAAAAAAAACGAGGTGGTGCAGCGCTGGACTCGAACTTGGAGTTGGCTTGCGTTTGAGTGTTACCGCCGCCACTAAGTGAGAGTTCTTGCTTATCTTCACTAAAATCTTCACTTTCTGAAAAACGTTTCTTGCAAATTATTCAACCAATGACAATAATAATAGCAATAACAGTAATAATAATAATAACAATAATAATAATAATGATAAAGATAATGATAATAATAATAATAACAATAATAATAATTATAAATGGGACTAATTAACAAATTTCTATACTTAAGGAAGCAGTAAAAATGGAACCAAAGTACAGTTTTATAACAATTAATATTAATTAGTTCAAACGATTTTGCATTGTAAGTGTAATTAAAGATATATTTTAATTTGCAGTGGAAAACCTTATACTATGCTCCCTAACACTGGCTTAGGAGTGAATAACATGCGCTTCAATACTTGTAAAAGTCAAACTATACTACCATTTCAAAAATTAACGCAAAAATTTATAAAAGTATTAAATCTAAATTAATTTGTTATGTCCAATAGTTTTTTCGTAAAAATAAATATTGAGAATTTATAATAATATCAAGTACTTAATAAAAATATTGAGTCAACCAAAATAACATATTTTAAAAGCTACTTCTATATAAACGTGGATAATAAGTTGAAGTTACATAATTTTTATAATAATTAGCCTAATATTATAATTTTGTGTGCTTAATTTTAGTAAAAATGAACAATGAGTAATCGTCCAAATTAATATAAAATGCAAATTCAACTCTGCCCTAATTGTAATGTCATGATCATTATTAAAATAAGCATTTAATTATTCTAATCTAAATAAAGAAAAATAATAAAAATAACTTTTAAAATATTTTAGATAAAAATTTTAAAACAAATTGAATAATTTATTATTTACGTTTAACCTTGAGATTCCGCTCATATGCTTATTTTGCCTTCTGATTGGATTGTTTGTGAAATGGACAATAGTGATAAAAAAATGTTTTCATCTTACCGAAAATAAATATCGTGTTATCAAAAAATAAAAAATAAGGGATTTTCACCAAAAGAATTAACGAATTTATACAGAGTTAACCTTTCAACATTATTAATTGTCAAAAACCACGAAATTATGATAATGAAAACGTGTAACAAGCACTACGGATGATTAGAAAATTACTATAGAGTTAAAAAATAATAATAAACCTATTTCAGAAACTAAAAGAATTAGTTTAAACAATTTTACTTATTCAAAAATTAGAAACAGAGTCACAGAATCTGGTTTAACGCTTCAATTACCAAAAATTAAGCCATTTATTACTAAAAAACAAAAAGATAATGGATTAACTTTTTGTAAACAGTGGATTTTATGACACTTGTGTTATTGGCGTTCTGTGTACTTCTCCGATGAAACAAAGATTCGGGACGAACCATTTGGCTATAAAGTCAGTGTTGTGTGGGTCAAGTTTACAGAAACATTCAATCCCGGTTGTTAGAAAGGAAGCCCACTCTCGACAAGTAATGTGTTGGTTTGGTGTTAAGTACAATCAATCTATCAAATAGAGAATTATATCTGCCGTGCAAAAGAATTCGGTTCAATACGTAAATCACAAAAAGTTAAACCAATTATTAATGAAAAAACAGAAAGAATATAGATTTATCTTTAATAACAAGTGCATTAAACGATGATTTTGTTATTGGCGCTCTGTATATTTTGCTAATGAAACAATAATTAGGGACAAACCATTTGCCTATAAAAACAAAGTGTTTTATGGATCGAATTAAAAAAAATAATACTTTCGGTTGATAGAAGGAAAACCCACTATCGACAAGTAGTGTTGGTTTGGTATTAAGTATAATCAACCTATCAAATAGAAAATTATATCTGATACTTCAAATAGTGAAAAATTTGTTTCAGTTATGAAGGATGCTTTTACTATGAAATCTAGCACACTTTCACCGGAATTACTACTGTTTTTTAGGACAATGCTCCATGTCATACGTCCAAAAATGGTAACGGCATATTTACCTAAGTTCACATTATTTGTTTTATTTTTACATTTAGTCAGTAAAGGAGCTAAAATCAATTACCACCTAACAGCCCGGACATTAATTTTATTGAAAAATTTTTCAGTATGCTAAAGCGCAACATCAATAAACATACTGAAATTGAGGATTTATGTAAACGCATTCGGTTTGTTGTTCAATATGAGATGAAACAAGAATTTATCAACACTCTCATCGACAGCATTCCAAAACGCCTGAATCAGGTTGTTCAAAAGAAAAGCGATCATATAGACTATTGCGTTTTTTAACCTTTGTAATGTCGTTAATCAATTGGTATCTGAAAAAATTGCATGTAATCTGCATTTTATGAATAGTTGACGTTATAAATCATGTTAATCATTGTACTCCATTTTCGATTTTGCACCAGTTGATATTTTATACAATTTTTTATTACTCACAATATATATGTATATATAAGTATAGTATTTTCCAATTATTATATAGTATTGCATATTTTATAATCAAAGTGATGTTTCTCTTGTGTACTATGTAGTTGCTAGAGAGGTTTTCGTCAAATAATCACTTTTGTGCGGTATTTGTTGTGACAATTGTACACCCTATTTACATATAATATTTTAAAACAAAAATTAATGTTACAGTAAAACTTGAAAAAGCGATTACAAATGTTTTTCCGATTGAAACCAATGAGTACATTATTCTGTCCGCTCGAAGAGAAAACATTTTATATTCACATTAATTATTATAACCTACTGTTCTATACAAAGACAAACATGGAAAGAAAATATGGTTTACAAAATAATATTAAATATTTTTTTATTATTGCGAAGTGAACAATAAGATCTTTAAATTAGTTAATTTTCGTCCACGACATGACATCATCACAATTCATCGAAACCATTACTTAATCCAATTCTATTTTGATCATCCAAAAAACCCAATAAGAACGCTTTCGACATAGACAATTGAAGATGGTGACAAGTTGTTAGACCTTGCTAGGAGGATACGAATGAAATACATGTTACGTAAAAAATTAATGAAAACTTTGGCAACAAGTACGATAATATGAAACAATACTGTTGCCTAATTCTTTTTTATTACGAACGGATTTTGTAATGCAATAATAGAACAATAGTTGGATTCATGTAATTGTTCCAATGGCACATTCATAAGTTTGAGTACCGCGACTAACCTTGTCAAACATTTGAACAAAGCAAACCAAAGCAAAAGTTATTTATAATGTTTTTCGTGTCAATGAAAACTACATTGTATGTTACAAATACGCCAAGTGATCGAGCAAGTATAAATGATTCGTTTGTACAACATTAATTATTTAATTACAATAGAAACAATTTAAACATTAACAAAACATTGTTTGAAACATCAATGCATTGGCAAATATGTGCTCATTTAGAAAATTTAAATTATAATGAATTCTAGTATATATATATATATATACATACATATATAGCTAAATAATAGTAATAATAATTCAATTTATGGTACAAAATTGAACCGTTCGTTGCACATTCAACACTTACATCGTTTCGTCATGCGATGTTTGACATTTTTGCACGTCGAATTGTCGCCTTGACATACTCCGCACATATCTCGACGAGCCGTTCCATTAACTTCTCCTAAACAATCAAAAGGCTGTTTGTGGTTTTATAAAAATGGAGTAAAAATATTGGATTTTAACTGGGATTTTTAACGTGATAAAAGATAGATAAACTATAGCAATTTGTGAAATAAAAATTTATGTTTTACACTATATACATTGATTCATTATATTGATTCTTAATATATCTGGTTATTGCCGGAATTGTTTAGTAGTACAGCGCTAAATTCGACCTTAGATTGAGCATGGGTTCGACTAACAGCCCCCGCCGACACGAAATATCGGCCCACGTTTGACTTCGCTAAAAGTGTCCAATTGTTGACCATGAAATAAAATATGCACGATGACGCAATACAAATTGTATAGTACTAGCTAAATATTGATTTTTCCACCTTATTTTCAAGGTCAAGGAATCTCCTCACAAAGATTGACCAATAGGATTTTTTAAAATTCTTTTTACCTTGGTTGGTTTTATCATCTACCAATCAAACGATTTGTTGATTATTAGGGATTTTAATTTAAATATTTCAACAAAAGCAAATGGCCAATGAAAAACAAACAGCATTTTACCAACGTCTGCTTACTACACATACGGACTGGACACACATCGAATCAGCGTCGTCGTACGAACACAACGTTCCGTCTCGCACGGCAACAGCTGCATCTAAAATTTGGCCATTTTCTTTCGAATAACATCCCAAATGACACGGTTCTTTTGTTTCACAAACCAAAATTGAAAAAAGTGTGTTTTGTTTTTAAAATAAAGGATTTTTGATTATAGACGCTATTTTATATATACAGTATCACATGACTGTAAATTAATTTGTTCAATTTTATTAAAAATAAAAATGTAATATATATATAGCAAAAATGATTCAATCTAGCCAGTCCCAAGCCTGGATATAGGAGGAGGGTTTGAGTGCACGAGGTTAGCAACCTGGCCTCAGTAAAAAATGTATACTGCTACGGAAACAATACAAAGAAACGCCATTCCGGCAAACAACGACAAAGAAGTGATCGCACGTATCCGGATAACAAAGTTACACAGGTGACAGGGTTGAGTGAAAGCCGAAAGGAAGCTCAATCTTCGATTTGCAGAATCTTCAATGCCAACGAGACTTTGTTATTGTTGTTGTTGTTGTTGTTTTGTTGTAATTGTTGTCTTATTGTCCCATGCTTATTTTTAAAGCAAAGGGTTTTGTATAATAATAACAATATAATAATAGTAATAAATAGCGCATATTGCTTTAATAATAAAAGTAGTAATTAGGATCAAAATGAATCAATATTTATTTTAATAGACGTATTTACGTAATTGTAAAAAAATTCAACTAAATTTGTAAACATGTACACATTCTTCTTAATTTATAAATGTAATATAAAAACCTACTATTTGAATTCATGTATGGCAACCATGTATAAAACATTCCATTTAACTTGAAATTGTTGAATCTTGCGCACTGTTCTTCGCGATAATCCACAGCATTGAAGCAGTCATCACTGCTCTTAATAAAAATAAATTTAGTAATTTATTATAAATGAGAAAGTTTTTTGCTTCTAACAGCCAGTGATTATTTTAAAAATAACTTATCCAATGTTCCTATGCAGACAAAAAGATTGAAACTGAGATCATTTAAGCTAAACCAGTCGATTTTTATGTAAATTGTATGATAATAATAATAATAATAATTATTATTATTATTATTACAAAACCCTTTTACTTTAAAAAAAGCATGGGGCAATAAGATAACAATTACAGCAAAAATTAACATCAAAGTCTCGTAATTCAGAGAGAACATGAGACAACAAAAAGTTTCCATGTATTTGAACATTCTGCCAAACGTTTTGCCTGGGGCCATGAAATATTTATTTTAATTAGATCTTCTCGAATAGTTCTTAGCTAAGGTTTCTTTGGTCTGCCAACCTTTCTTTTACCATTTACAATTGTCCATTCCAAAACCGTTCTTGCTGGTCTTTCGGGCGGTAAACGTAGAATTTGACCAATTTTCTTCGTCTAATTGTAATGATGTCATGGAGTGAACGAGAGTCAGTTCTTTTCATGATCTCATCATTTAAAATGTGATCGCGCCAGGTAATCTTTAAAATACTTCTAAGACACCGGCGATGAAAAACATCCACATCTTATCAATCTTGTCCGTACGTTTCCACGTTTCACTCCCATATATTGCCGTAGGAATGATTATTGATGCGTACAAACGAAGTTTTGTCTTTAGGCAAATGGAAGAACACGACTATATTGATTTGAGCCTATTGAAGACTGACATTGCCTTTCCAAGTCTGACTTTAACATTAATTTCGGTTTTTCCGTTTTTACCAATGATGTTTCCAAGATATGTAAAGGAATCAACAGTATCAATATTTTGTCCACTAATTTTGATGGGCACAATAATAATAATAAATAATAATAATAAATAATAATAATAATAATAATAATAAAATTATCTTGCTTCAAACAACCAATTTTTACAAATTTTTATTTATTTTCAAAATAACTTAACAATACAGCTTTTAAATTAGAAAGTTTATCTAAATTGTTGTATTTCTAAATAAATAATTAAACTTTGTTTTATACTCTTCAATAAAGCAACTTAAATATACCTTTATCATCTTTAAAAAAGCGTTTTTAATTATTATCTTATTATTATTTTTAAAATTCCATATAAAAAACGAACAAATATTTTTATTCGAGAATTAAATTTGAAATTTAATTTCAACATACTTCTTCGTCAAACGTGTAACATAGTCGATATTCGAATGAATAATGTTGACATCGTCGCCGATTATCAAATCTATAAATTGAGTAAAATCGCTTTTAGGGTTGTTTGACTAACGAACTTTGCCAAACATTGTTTCCTACACCCCACCTACCCCTCATTGTACTTACTCAAATTGACAATTGTGCATTCGAAATTGCGTACCTCTGGCGCATTTTCTCGAACAAGACGACCAGTTGAAAAATTCATGTTGGTTTTTGACACTTTGAAAAATGGTACTTTTGTTCAAACACTGACCTTCAAAACATTCCTTTGAATTGAGTCGAGAGAACATGGTATTTGGGTATTAGTAACAACATTTTTATCTTTCATTGTGTACTTTTTTCAAAAGATAATAATTTATCAATAACAGAATAGTTAAAAATTAAATAATTCATGTCAGTTTTTAATTTCATTTAGGGCCATATTGTTTCTAGTGTTCTTTTGTTTTAACAAAATGCTAAATAGCGCAGTGGTTTTGTAGGGTAGTGATAGACTTGAAATTGGATAATCATGGGTTCAATCGTCACCACCGACCCTATATGTGGGTCCTCATTTGGATTTGCTAAACTGTCAACCTGTAGCGGTGACAATCGACGAAGAGGATTGAAACTCAAAAACAAAAACAATATTATTATTATTATTATTATCATTATAACAAAAATTAACATTTAATTTTTCGAATATTAACATTTTTGTTTGAATGTGTCAACGTTTTACGTCGGTGGGAACGGCTATATAAATAACCTTTCTCACGCCGTTGAGCACTTCCGTCCGTTTCCGTCCAGCGTCATCGTCTCTCGTTTCCATCTTGATTCCTGGTTTTTCCGTTTGGTTTCGATTCTGTAAATTTGACAATAAAAATTTCCCATTTTGTTTTTGTGTTCTCACTCATTACTTCACGTAATCAGCAAAGACGTTAGATATTGGAGGAAATCGCGACTAGGCTCAATTCACGCAACCTTCGTCAGCAAGCAACGTCGCCTCATTGCGCTAATTATTGAAACCCGACTACACAAACTTTTTTGGGGTCAGCTGTACTAAAAATACTTTTCGCGAACCATTTAGGAATAATAATAATAATAATAATAATAATAATAATAATAATAATAATAATAATAGTAACGATCATAATAATAATAATAATAAATTACTCTTCTGGTAGTTACTTTTGTTTGTAAAACAATTCTTTAGAATGTATACATATCATTATTGTTGAATACTTTATTCACTATAATCCATAACGCGATTATCGTAAGCAGTCAAAAAATTGTATTAAAAAAACGAATTAAATTCATTTTAACCTTTGAAAAATGAAGGTTCATGTGTGACAAATAAATATTTGCATTTTACTCATACATGATAATTTTATAACAATTGATTTAGTACGTGCAATGTAGTAGCTGCTGAAACAGATCGCTTTAGTGGACTTTCAGCCAACTAATACATAATATACAATTGGAGATTGAACAGGGCTACTAATAATAATGTTATAAACCTACTTCAATTATTGATTTGTTTGACACAATGCCGATTGCTTTTCAATCGCACACTGGACAAAAATAACAATTGCACCAACGATTTAGTTATACTTGCCAGATACAAAAATGATGTCCGTTTGTTTTGAATACAAGAATGATACACAATCAATGCCAATTTCATAAAGTGTTTACAGTTTTGGAATATTAACCGTGAATGAATTGAATACGTTTTTATAAAAGTCCATGTGACTTAAAATCTGATCGAAGACTAAATATGATCATTTGTATCATGTTGACCTATCATTTATTAATTAAAATAAATATTAAACAGTATATAAACTACCAAATAGCTAAGAACTATTCAGGAAGATTTAATTGAAATAAATATTTTTGGGCACAAGCAAAACGTTTGGCAGAATGTTCAAATACATGGAAACATTTTGTTGTCTCATGTTCTCTTTAAATTACGAGACTTTGATGTTAATTTTTGCTGTAATTGTTATCTTATTTTATGCTTTTTTTTAAAGCAAAAGGGTTTTGTAATAATAATAATAATAATATATGAACAATTTGTGCATATGTATGTTTACTGATCTTACAATGTACCTGTTTATTAATTATTGAAGCGCTCGAATTCGGACCTCGGTGGGCATGGGTTCGAATCCCATCACCGGCACTAAAATGCTGACCCACGTTTGGCTTTGCTAAAATATCCACTGCTAAAATATGTTTCTCGTAAAACATTCAAAGTAGCAAACATAAACATAAATAAATAATATTCAATACAAGTATCACAATTTTAATAGAACCAAGAATAATTTAAATCTACAAGCCAAAATTACAATTTATTAATTCTAATTTTTCTAATTTGTTTAAAAAGTAATTATTAATTTCAATGTGATTTTAGCAGAGTTAAAAAAATGACAAAATAAAAAAAACAGTTTTCTAAAAAATAAAATTAACTTTACCATTCCATATCCACAAGTAGTACCATCAAGTAGGCCATGATTTAGCATTCGATCACAGTGCTGATTAGATTCGTTGGACAAGCACCACAATTCTTGACACAAATGTTTGTTTTGAAGCTGAAGTAGGACAAATGCATAACATACCTAATGTAGCAATTGCAAAAATTTATCAAAGGCAATCCAACTATCCCCGTTGTTAACATCTACCAGCAATGACTGCTTAATTCATTAAGCACTACTGATTATTGATTATCTACCAGCAATGACTGCTTAATTCATTAAGCACTACTGATTATTGATTATCTACCAGCAATGACTGCTTAATTCATTAAGCACTACTGATTATTGATTTTTCCTACAAATAAGCAAAATAGCAAACATTTTTGCAATTCGTGAGTTATATTCACTTGTTCGTTTAAATACTGTAATTTGTATAATTATATTGAATTAATTATGTTTTAGCATGACGGACAAAACGCTGGTTTTAGTTTGTTTACTGTTATCATAATTTATGTGAATAAATAACGAAAGATTTAGCATTGCTAATTAACAAGTAGTATGTTTGATCATCATACAATGTCTGTGTACTTGTTAAAGTATAACCTTTTTATTGAGTGAGTTAATTTAAATATATATATATATATATGTAAAAACAAATAAACCTTTACTAATAAGATATTATTTGTGTTAGATTACTTTTCAACTAAAACTCCTCAAAATAACATATAAAAATACAAACATTAATTATTGAAGAACTCTAGATAATTAGGGATGCTAATAATCCCCGAGAATTTGAGCAATGCTTATAAAGTCCCAATTTCCAATAATGGTGATATTCCTGACTGTTTCTCCTCCACAAGGTGCATCCTGAGCTAGGTGCCTAAAATATCTAGATTAACAATAGCAGAGACCAAGTACACAGCGGTATAACTAAATTTCCGTTTTGGCGGGTGGGTGCGAACATACACCCATGGTACTTAAAAGGTACCTTAAGGTATCTATATACCATATGTAGCCGTTAGGCTAAAGGAAGCAACTCTGACAAAGACTCAGGTGGCCTCGTCAATTTTTGTGAACAGTGGCGACGTCACAAGGATGCCATCTTCCAGCCAAAAAACTTTGTTATTCTTCTACGTTTATTACGCTTATCAAGCCATCAAAATCGATTGCTTATTTGTCGTATAAATGTGGAAAATAGTGAAAAGGCGATCATGTTACCAACCGAAATGAAAATCTAGATAATTAATTATTTTATCCAATACTGATTTTAGTCAAATAATAAAAGTTTTGCAATTAGACTGATAAAACTTGAATCAAATATAAACATTGACATTGCACATCTTCTTTTACTCCTGAACAATATTGACTGGAATTGGAACTGGACGAAAGGATGCACTGCTGATCGGAAGACCAATATTTTCCAGGCAAGTCAAGTCCAACATATTTGCGATTGAACAAAGGAAAATTTTCAAGACACTTAAATTTCATTGCTCTAAGTAAACAATTGGACGAGAATGTTTGTACAATAAAGTTAGGTAAAAGTAATAATTTTTTAAATTTGAAATAGTTAAAAATGCAATTGTACTTGATTTCAATTAAAATTATGATAAATATTGTGCATAGGAAAACATTATATATATATATATATATATATATATATATAATACTAAAATTATTGTATTATTAAATTTCTTTACATATATATATATATATATATATATAATACTATAATATTGTATTATTAAATTTCTTTACATCATTAATATACTTTATAAAATAGCAGTAATTAAGCTAATAATCCTGAAGATTTGAGTAATGCTTATAAAGTTTCAATTTCCAATAATGGTGATATTCCAGAGTGCTCCTTCTTCACGTCATCATCATCATTATCATCGGGGATAAACATCCCCCACCGGTTATTATCACCCAGGATAGTCCAAATACCAAAAAGTCTGCAAAAACGTCAACTTTTGTAGTGTGTACTTAAAGAACGACACTTGAGGTGTGCTGACATTAAATGTTAATTACATCTCGAGTTAAACCCCTCCAATGATCTCTGTTGGCTGCATAGGGTAAACAAACGGATGCTTAATTAAGTAATTCATTTGGACGAGGGGGCTTAGCATATATAAAAGGACTGAGTTCGCATGCTACAATGTCCGTCCAAATTTTCCGTTGACCGCCTAGTTTTCTTTTCCATCCGGGTAATGGATACGCTTTTATAGCTATTCTAGCTGGATGAGTAAGCAATCTACGTAAAACATGGCCAATCCATTGTAATCGTTTTTCTTTTATTGTGCTAGAGATACATGGCTAATGAATATTTTGTAACTTACAAATATCTGGGAATGGTCGAAATATTTTACTAGCTATTAAACGAGTGCTAAAAGCTACTTCTACTGAAGTATCTAAGCCAATAACCATAAATAAATAAATAAATAAATAATAAATAGAGGACAGCGAGCAAAACCATGTATGGATCTTAAACAGCTTTGCTCAAAATAAACAAGCTTTTGTGTATCCACTTAGGTGAGAGTCTAAGTTTCTCATGCAGAAAGTAGAATGGAACGCACGAAACTCTTATATATATTCCAATCGTGGTGGTGCATTTTGGACTAGGTGTCCATAATTATCCAGACTAATAACAACAGGAACCGATTGTACAGCGGTATAGCTGTGTTTCTGCCTTGGCAAGTGGGTACAAGCATACATCCCAGGTACTTTTGAAGGTATACGCATACCATATGTAGGCGTTGGACTAAAAAATTAGGCAACGTCGCCAATCCTTGCAAACAGTGGCGTCGTCACAACGATGCCAGCCAGGCAGCTTCGTTATTCTTTTACTTTTGTTATGCCTGTCAAGCTATCCAAGTTGATTGCTTAATATGGCATGCAAATATGGAAGTTATAATTGATTACATCACTAACCCAAATGATTTAATTAAACTAACATCACTGACTTACTGGAGACCGTTTTGTAATATTAATCGACTACAATCGCTCCAGTAATAATTATGATTGGTCGACAATATTAACGGCGCCATAATATTTCCGCTCAAACCGGATCTGTCACAGCTGTTTCCTTCTCCATCATGTTCAACGCCAAGGCTACACGAAACATCGACAAAAATTTGTCATTTTTAGTTCAGTATATTTGATAGAAATTGAATTGTACAACTTGGTACAATTATAACATGTCTTGAAATATGTTTAAACCACAAAACATTGACGCTATTAATGAATAATAATTGGATTAACAGAATAAAAATTAAAAATAAAAGAACATCAAAATACAAAATATTATTCTTATGAACATATATGTATAATTAATTTTTTAAATTTTATGTTTGCTACTTTGAATGCTTTACAAGAAGCATTTTTCAGCAGTAGACATTTGTTGGCATAGCCGAACCTGGGCTCGCATTGTATTGCCGGTGGTGAGATTCAGACTCATACCCAACCAGGTTCAAGTCGATCGTTGTACCGCAGATCACCCAGCGCGCACACACACATATATATATACTCGGTTTGCTACTTGGATACTTCAAAATGAATATTTTTGGCAAACGAACGTGGCAAGAGGATGGTTTGAAGTTGGTCCTAGGAATAGAGGATAACTCATACTCTGTAGGATGCCCATCAATTAACTCACAATACCATGTAGGCCATGAAACTGGTGCACTATGCCAGGACCTATATCGTAAAGAATTAGTGACCTGCTTGTTGATGGCTGTACGTAGCAGCATGTGAGTACACTAAGCAATTGGAATTGATTATATTCACTGTAAATAATTAATTTGCAGGATTAGCTGCAACCATCCATAACTCAGTTAATAAGGTTTTGGTCTAATACTAGAAATGGATTTGTTTAAGGTATGCATTACTACATGATGGCATTCAAGGAAGAAACAATTGTACAGAGCTCCTCGTTGGCTCAAACCAAGTGGATTTATTGTTCGGCAAATTTAACAATTCTGAAATTATCATCCTTGAAAACACAAAATCATATTCAATTTAAATATTGATCAATCATTTGGCCAACATTGTCTCAAAACCAATCCATTTGACAATTGGCATTCGACTGACCTGTGCATCATTTCGTGGGCAATTGGAAATGCCGAGAAAAAGCCGCTGTCTTCGGCCAACGTACACGAATATTGCATTTGACACATTTGATTCAATGGCGATATGCCTACAACACCAAAATGCCTAAAAATGAATCGTGTTTACCTGCTGCTTGAACTATATTTCGCGACAGAAACAGGGCATGATCGTAATTGTAGCGTATGTAATAATGCGTCAAGGCCCAGTTGCAAAATCGGTGAACCGACCTAATAAGCGACGTGCCCCAAAGTAGATCATTTGACTGAAAGGTCAAACGTTTTGAACATTTTTGACATAGGTGTAAGACTACACGTGCAATATGCATATTAATGAGCACACGTGATAAATGTTAGTTTTTTTTGTAATTTTATTTTTAATTTTTATGACATAACAAAAGTGCCCCAACAATTACCATGATGATGAAAAAGATGGGTAACGAATGCAATAAATTGCACTTTTATTTTATTTATTTTTTAATTTTTATTTTGTTGGCTACTTTGAATGATTTACGAGAAACATTTTTCACCAGTGGGGACATTTTAGCGAAGCCAAACGTGGGCCGCATTTTAGTGAACCGGTGGTGTAAACAACACATTTTTGTCATTATGTTCTAGTGATAAGGCACTCAACTCAAAGTTGAATGGCCATGGGTTCGATTTCCAACACCAACACTAAAATGTAGGCCATTGTTAATAATAATAGTAGTAATAATAATAATAATAATAATAATAATAATAATAATAATAATAATAATAATAATAATAATAATAATAATAATAATAATAATAATAATAATAATAATAATAATAATAATAATAATAATAATAATAATAATAATAATAATAATAATAATAATAATAATAATAATAATAATAATAATAACAATAATAGTAACAATAACAATAATGTTATATTAGTATCGTCAGATTCACTTAAATAATAAATTTACTAGGTTTTCCAAGTCAACCAGGGAGCACTGTACAGCTGTTTCATCCTTATTTGGAATCATCAGCAGCGCATACCTTTCAAGTTTTACACACACACATGAACTTGAACCCACGCCCTATCTGGTGTCAGGCCAGCGCCTTAAAACTTGAAAGGTATGTGCTGCTGATGATTCCAAATAAGGATGAAAAAGCTGTACAGTGCTCCTGGTTGACTGGAAAACCTAGTAAATTTATTATTCAAGTGAATCTGACGATACTAATATAACATTTCTAAAAACATATTATCCCTTAAAACCCCCTTGTTAAAAATAACAATAATAACAATAATAATAATTGATAACTCCGCCTCGTTTGGACCAGAAATGATTCAATCTAGCGAGTCCAAAGCCTGGATAAAGGAGAAGGGTTTGAGCACGCAAGATTAGCAACCTGGCCTTTGCAAAAAATTTATATTGCTACGCAAACAATACAAAAGAACACCATTCCGGAAAACAACGTCAAAGAAGTGATGGCACGTATCTGGATGACAGAGTTACACAGATGACAGGGTTGAGTGAAAGCCAAAAGGGAAGCTCAATCTTCGATTTGCAGAATCTTCAGTACCAACGAGACTTTGTTGTTGCTTTTGTTGTTTTGCTGTAATTGTTATCTTATTGCCCCTGCTTATTTTTAAAGCAAAAGGGCTTTGTATAATAATAATAATAATAATAATAATAATAATTGATATTAATAATTCATTAAACATGGCAATGAAAAATGCTATCAATGACAACCAACTTACGGTAATTTCGTCTACCCAAATAATATTTTGCACCACCAGTGTCATGTTTACGCCCAATGTTGGATGATGAAAAACATTGTTCGTCTTTGCCAATGACAATATTTACATAAGGAAAAGAAATTAAAAATGCACAATAGTAAAAATTATCTGTATAAAACATTGATGGCAATACAGTTGTTGATAAAAGGCAAGTCAGTGGTGAAGTGGCCATTTTATAAAATAAAAACGGCCTTTTTCAATACTGCCTTTGACTACTCGTACAATTGTAGTTTGATTATAGAAAAACAGACTGTTTAGCATAACATAACCCTATTAGTAACTGCTGTACATGTTCACTTAATATACTATTTTAAATAATACATCACTACAATCTTTTAAAATATAACAATCATACAAAGATTGTCAAATGTGTTGAGTGTTCAATGTATCACAACAATCTATTTCAAACCGTAATCTGACGAAAATTAAAACATTCACGTGCAATTTCTCAAATGCCATCTTTATTCAATTTAAACTGACGTAATAAATCGATAAATTATTGTGCACAAACACAGCTTAAAATAAAAACTTTGGCACCGCCCACAGTACCCTTTGCAGTAAAGTAACCAAATACAATTCGGCTTGACTTTGATTAGGAAAACGAGCCAATACGGAATGGTCGGCAAACACGAGGGTTTCAATCCAAAAGTGTTGGTTGTGCGCAAACGGTTTCTTTACTAAATGGAATAAAATAATATTAATGGCTATTTATTCCAGTTGGTATATGATTTATTGTAATTAGTAAGTCTCAATATATAATATGAATATTACATTCCGAATAAAATTGTTCAACTTTGGAATAATGACAATTTATTAAGAAACAGCTTAATTATCCGGTTTTTAACATGACCACTTGCTGATTTAAATACTCTCGTTGGTATAATTGGTATATTGAATGGACTGTTTCCACATGACTGAATAAATGCCCATCTTGCTTTCGGTTATTACAATTCATGTAGACAAAAACTGTAACGACCAAGCATTGCGGTAGATGATAAAACCAACCAAGGTGAAAATTAAAAAAAATCCTATTGGTCAACCTCCGTGAGTGAGTGTGAGTAACGTTGATGCATTCTTTTATCAAAAGAAGATTGTTTGACTTTGAAAATGTATATAATGTGGAAAAATCAATATTTAGCTAGTACTATACGATTTGTATTGCACCATCGTGCAAATTTGATTACACATTTAGAAACTTTCTTGTCCCAAAATTACAAGTGATCATACACTCACAACAACTTTTATTGGTTCCTTTGTTCGCCTTGGTTGGTTTTATCATCTACCAGCATTGCTAATTACCAATAATTATACGGCGTCTACGTAGTCATCAAAACGGTAGATGATAGAGCCAACCAAGGAACAAAGAATTTTAAAAAATCCTCCGTGAGTGAGGATTGTTTGACCTTGAAAATGTATATAATGTGGAAAAATCAATATTTAGCTAGGACTATACGATTTGTATTGCGTCATTGTGCAATTTTGGTCACATTTTTTGAAACTTTTCCATCCCAACTTACCAGTGATCACACACAAAGGTTATCTGACTCTTATTGGTTCCTTCTTTCGCAAATTTTTTCCTTGGTGTTGGTTTTATCATCTACCATCTACAATGTCAACGTTTACTAAAAGCATTTGCAACAGGTTTTCTGACTTGATAGTCAATTGACTTTCAGAAATGGATGTGCTTTGACAAAGTCAAACGCATTTTGCATGCCTGAAGCGAACCTGGGACCAATGTGTTCACTGGAATAAAAGTCTAGTGTCTAGACTTCTTGGGCCACTACTAGTAAAAATATGCCATGTAGTTTAGTTTTTAAATAAAACTATAGTTAGGTCATTGTATATGTAAGTAGGAAAATTTACGTTTTATAATTTTATTTATTTTATGTTTGCTACTGTGAATGTTTGCACGAGAAACGCATCTTTCAGCAGTGGACATTTGAGCAAAGCCGAGCGTGGGCCCGCATTTTAGTGGGCTAGTGGTGGGCTTCGAACCCATGCCCACCGAAGTCCGAATTCGAGAGCTGTACCGCTAAACCACCCCGGCACAGAAAGTTGTTGGTTATTTTTTCCTATAATTATTATCGTTAAAAATTTATTTTCTACGTCATAAAATTAAAATTGTAAACTATATTAAAGAAAATATTAATTGAACCAATACTAAAAATTTTGTTGCTTTATTCAAACGTGATTTCAGCTTAAAGTAAATTTTAAATATTTTTTACCATTTCTTCATTCATAATTGGTAAAAATGACAGAAAATTATTTGGTTACATAATAATAACTTTTAGTATTGTAATTAATAATTAGTTGCACCTTAAGTTTACTAGTATTTGCAGTTCAACGACTACGTTGACATTATATGGCGCCGGGTTCAGGATGACTGCGTATACTCCGACCCCGGATGGAGCCATTGCACCTTGGAGGATTGAAAATTGCGACGATTCCTGATCGGATTCGCTCACGATACTCCTTTGCATTTTGTGTCAGGTTATCTAGCGGTACAGCGCTCGACTTGGATCTGAGTGGACATGGGTTCGAATCCCACCACTGGCACTAAAATCAAGGCCACGTTCGGTTTCATTAAAATGTCCACTGCTGAAAAATACGTTTCCCGTAAAACATTTAAAGTAGTAAAAATAAATAATCGTATCCAATACTCGTTAATAAGTAGTAATAGTTATTTGTCTACATAAATTATAATAACAGTAAGCCGGCAAACCAGCGCTTATTCAGTCTGATTAAAACACTATCATCAACTCAATCTACATTATTTAAACCAGCAAATGAATACAACTCACAAATCATAGAAATGTTACATTTGTTCATTCAAAGAAAAAATTGACCATTAAAATAATCAATAATGCTTAATTAAGTAGTTATATCAAGGTAATTATGTTGTTATTAATAAACTTTCATAAAACAAACTTGCTGCAACGTTATTTAATTGAAATAAAAAAGTTAATATTTGCTGCAAAAATATTGAAAAAAAAATCCAATTCTTATTCAAAAACTTACAATTTTCTTTAGACGGTTTGGTTTTAATTTGAACATGTTTTTCCAAATGATCAATTTGTTCAAACAACCTGTCCAAATACTTATCATTATCCACAACATTTGAAATTGCGTCGCATTGTTTGAAAATTATACAACAAAAGAATGTGTAAAAAAACAATTCTTTATGCCAATGCATTGGACCAAGTAAATTGAACTTAAGCATTCATGTTTAAATAGACAGATAGATTTGTACACACCATTCACATTTCCAAAACCGGAAGTCTTTGTTCGAATTTTAAAATATTATTGATTTGTGTTCAAATGATTCGCCAATTCAATACTTGATTACGTGTATGTGCTCCGACTGCACGTGACCTAAAATGTAAACAAAATTGTCATCATCATCATTATCATGTTAACCTAATTAGTTTGTGCAAATCTTTGGACAATTCTATTAATTCAATTTCAGTTTTGCACACAAATTTACACACATCGAGTAAATAAGTAGTAACTTCGTCGAACGTTTTAAATAAAATATAAAATATTGTTCATAATTTTACATCAGTAGTGTATATTTTTTATTTAAAATTTTTACTTTTTCGGCTTTAATATTGGATATGCCGCGAGTTCTCAATCGCCTACGCAACCAAACAAAAATCAACAACGACAATAATACATCAATGATGTATGTTTGCGGGTTATTCAAAGTTATTAATAAACAAGTGAACTCCGTTTAGTTTAAATTACTTTGAATTTAATTCATTTAATTGTATCACATGTACACCAATTTATGCAATTTCTATATTTTTATGAAGGGAGTAAATACAGTTTTAATTTTTAAATATTCACTTGTAATTGTTTAAAATAAATAATTTATATCGAACCAACATTGAGTAAATATTTACTCAAATTTGTAAAATATAGTATCCAACTGCACAAAGTCGAATGTAACATTAAACCAATTTTTGAATTACAATAACGCTGTTACAATGTTGCACCTCAGTAAAATTGCAAATTATGTAATAAAAGTAATAATCAAATTGAAATTAATTGGTAAATTTGAATTTCAATACATTTTTTTACATTTTTCATTTATTTCGGTTTTTGTTTCTTTTTTTTGTAGCACAAAAAACAACAACAACAAACAAATTGGTGATTTAAAATGTGGCTTCAAAAAGGTAATTGATACATTTTTGTTTGAAACGTGACTGACCAATTTGTAAAATAAATTTCGGATAAGAGTTGATTCTTTCAAATAATAATAATAATTATTATTATTTATTTATTCATTTTTACGGCAAATGCATCATTCAACAGTGGATAATTGAGCGAATTCGAACGTAGGCCTGAGTTTGATGTTAATGGTGGGAATCAAATCCATGTCAATCTGGTCCAGGTACATCAACATGTGTCGGGGTGGTATAGCGGTACAGCGCTCGAATTTGGACCTCGGTGGGCATGGGTTCGAATCCCACCACCGGCACTAGAATGCGGGCTTCGCTAAAATGTCCACTGTTGAAAGATGTTTCTTGTCAAAACATTCAAAGTAATAAACATTTAAAAAAAAGAAATCGGTACAGTGATAAATGTAACGAAAGTATATAGAACAATCTTGTTGGATCCATACTCTTGAAAGCGAAAGAGTATTGAAACAATAACTAATTGGGTTTGCATTTTAAAACAAATTTTCAATACTTGAAACCATTTAATAACTTCAAAATATTTTTTTGTTTTTCACTAAGGTACAACTTGCATTTTCCTTTTCTACCTTGCAATTGAAACCGATGTTTGTATTCTATATTTTAAATTTAAATTATTTTATTTTATATAGGTTTGCTACCTTCAATGTTTTGACGAAAAACACATCTTTTAGCAGTGGACACTTTAGGGAAGCCAAACGTAAGGGTCTGCACTTAGTGCTGATGGCGGGATTCGAACCCCGATGGCTATCCAAGTCCAAACCGAGAGCTGTACCGCTGAACGTAGTTCAAATAAAGCTAACAATAACGCATCATTTTCACCCTTTTACTATGTCAAAAAGGATTTTCAAATTGTTAAATTTATAAAGCCTTCTTGAAATAATTTGTGCAGTTCGGCCCTTTCATCGTTAGCGGCATATTGGGCAAAGGGGAAACATGTTTAATTTGTATAACTTCTGATTGTACCTTGTCATAGTGGTGTGCATTTTGGTAGATTGTTACCTGAGTTGTTTTTGTAGCTCTACTTATTTACAAAGTGCGGATGGTTATTTGTGAATTTTATCGTTTTTTACTTTTCTTTACCAACTTGCAACCGATTGTCAAATGTGTGCAATTTATCTTTTATGAAAAAAGAGTTATAAACCGGGTTTTTTTTATTTCATAGATATTTTTAGAAAATTGTATAAAAATTCAAAACCTCGTTTACATAGAGCATTTTATTTTATTATGGAATTCTAGTAAACACGTTCATATTTTGATTTTAATATTTAAAATATTTTCTGCTGTTGTTTTGTTGTAGGAATTTTCTATTTTGTTTCTTTGACAGAGAGCAAAACGAAATAACTCAGTGCTATTACTAATAAATTGGGGGTTTTCCAATTACGCACTACATTCTGTTTCCCAAGATTATTCTTCGCGTGTTTGACGAGATGATTTGGCAAGTACTCATTCAGTAGAGTTCAAACAAGGATCCACATTCACTGTCGGTCGTGAGACTTTATTCACGAGTCACTTTAATTACGAGTCGAGCGCTCTTCGACATTTCAAAATCCTTGACCTTTAAAATCTATTCAAGTTTACGCATGTTTTTAATTTTAACTGTATTTTTACTACTTTAAATATTTTACGCGAAACATCTTTCGGCAATGGATATTTTAGCAAAGCCGAAAGTGGGCCCACATTTGGTGCCGGTGGCGTGATTCGAACCCCGATGCCCGTCCAGCTTTGAGCGTCGAGCGCCCTATCACTAGACCACTCCACCACATTAACTTTTATCTTTGAGATTAAATACAAACAATTGTAATGGTAATACAAATTGTCTGTTTGTGATTATATAATTTATTTAATAAGTGGACAAAATTGAACTTAGGAACACGTTGAAAAAGGTCAAGAGTTGGGTAAATGATAAAACCAACCAAGATAAAAAGAATTAAAAAAAATCCTATTGGTCAATCTTCGTGAGCAAGTGTGAGTCACGTTGGTGCATTCTTTTATCAAAAGGATATTGTTTGACCTTAAAAATGTATATGAGGTGGAAAAATCAATATTTACATAGCACTATACGATTTGCATTGCGTCAACGTGCAAATTTGGTCACACTTTTTTAAAACTTTTCCATCCCCAACTTACGAGTAATCACACACTCACAACAGGTTATCTAACTCTTATTTTTTCGCAACGTTTTCCCTTGGTTGGTTTTATCATCTACCAAGAGTTGAATATTGGGACTGGCAAACGTATGATACCGCCAAAAACACCAAGATAAACAACGGTTTATAATAATAATAATAATAATGCACTGCCAAAATATTTGGTCGAAAGGATTTAGACCAAATTAATCTTAAACGAAAATCTCATAATTATACTTAAAACAGACATTATTCATTTTTAAAAACATTGAATTATTTTGTAAATTAACTTTTAAAAAATAATACAAATTTAATTTATTGAATAATTGCATTTCGTATTTCTTCATGTTAATAAGCATCGTGATTGATTTCAATTTTTTCAATGAAAATAAATGTCGTAATTTTGGTGCTTACGATTTTGTGTAATTGGTATGCCGAAATACCTCCTAAATGCTCCAACTTTTTATCCATTAACTTGTTGACGCCTTCTTATATTTGCATTTTTTCGATGTTTACTTTAACACAAATGTGTTCAATTCATCTATTTACTTGATTGAAAACTTATTTGTTTGAAACAATATCAAGTATGCAAAAGTACTTGATAGTACGCTGAAAAACAACAACAATAATAATACGAATTTTGTATTTTGAAGTAGATTGTACTTAGGACAATCTTTTTTCAATCCTTTGATTTATTTATTTATTTATTTATTTTAATACTTTTTAAAATATTGAAAACAATACCATTATTGGATACAATTTTTGTATTTCAAATATTTTGTAAAAACGACCTAATTTATTTCGAATGTAAATTTTACGGCACTATTGTAGGCCAGTCTACGCATGACCATTGAAAAGAGTCACAACGCAGCAAACAATCATGATAATGCCAATTTTGTTTTTCAATTGGGAAAATAGTTTTGCAATATGAATTGTGTTTCGGTCGATACGCAAAACAGCCCAAACTTCATTTTAAATTGCAAAATGCATGTCTACTCAAATTTATTGCTAGTTGACTCCATATGATAGATAAAAGTTTTGTGGTTGCCGTAACTACCGCTGTCATTGCTTTAATAATTAGAATGATCATATTAATGATAAATGCAATAATGATGCCGAGGTAGTCTAGAGGGACAGCACTGGGTAAGCATCGTGATTCGAATGCCACCACTGGCACTAAAATGAGGGCCCACGTTTGGCTTCGCTAAAATGCCCACTACTAAAAGATGCGTAGCCCATAAAACACATAAATAAAATAATAATCAATGGCTAATAATTAAAAACAAAATATTGATATTTGCATTTCAATATATAATAACAATTGTTAATATATGACTAATAATACAGCAAAAATGAATGCGTCTATTAATAATTTATTTTAATACGAACATGTATATTATGTAGAAACAACTTTATACTTTATAAAAATAAATATTTTTTCCTTAAAAGTACTCGACTTTGTTACACAGTGTTAAGTGATTATTTTTTTCTCTTAAGTTGTTGATTTCTTATACAAGTAAATATGTCTTATAATTTAAAGACTCAAAATTGTAATTTAGTCCAATTTACGTACTGTTTGCGTTCATTCATTTTAGTACTGTTACATGTAGTTGTCATTTAACGAAAACGATTTCTAATTACTTTTAACAATAACGTTACTAAAGTTTTGAGAATTAATAAAAACCGATTTATTAATAGTAAAATTACGTCAAATATTAACATCTGAGTAAAAATATTTCTTTATGAGGTTTCAAGGGTGAATTATTTGAATTGTCCGATTCACTTGAATAATAAATCCGCTTGGATTCAGTCAACTCCACTAGGACTTAATCATTAATTTTATTAATTTTTTTTATTTTATGTTTGTTACTTTGAATGTTTTGACAAGAAACATCTTTCAGCAGTGGACATTTTGGCAAAGCCGAACGTGGGCCCGCATTTTAGTGAACCGGTGGTGGGATTCGAACTCCAATGCCCACCGAGGTCCAAATTCGAGCCCTGTACCGCTAAACCATCCCGGCACTCATCACTATAATTTTCAATTTCTATTGCATAACTGAATTAAGTCGAAAAAACTTGTTGTATATTTAAACCTGTTATTTGTTTGCATTGAAAATGTGGATCCTGTTAGTACGCATTAGTAAAATTTTCTTTTTGATTATCAATTTCAGTGTTAATTTTCAATTAGTTGACTGTATAAAAATGAAAATATTTTTGTAAGAAATGTTATTGTATGTCGTTGATTTCAATTATTTAGTAAATAAATGCAAAAATGTACAAAAAATATTATTATCATTATGAAAATTATAAAAAACACATCTATTAATCAAGTGATTGCCATTGTGTATAATTTTTGTTAATTATTCAATAACACGGATTATCATCGTTAATCTTTGATTCATTCTTTATTGGATTTAACAATATTGATTAAACAAACGTGTAATAATTAACACGGATTCTAGAAACGGTTTTTCAATTCTTCTATTAGACTACATGTATAAGTTAAAAGTTGATGATCGAAGACTGATAACTTATATTGATAAAAATTTTGAATACTTTTAAAATAGAATAAATGTTTTTGTTACACTTCTCCCCCTTTTTATGGGGGGGGGATCGCATTGTCCATTTGTGGTTCTGTTCACGGCGTCAATTTTTGTTAGACACAATCTAACCATCTTCTCTGTCTGGTCGACTGAAGTTTCATTTGCCTTTGACCTTGTCAAATATTTTTCTTTTCTACGTAGAATGAGGCCGAACCGCTCCAACCTTTTTTCTTCTATTAGCGCCATTTCCTGTTCTGTCTAATTTAGACAACAATGTTCTGTTACATTACAAAAGTATACATCCTTTAGCTAACTCCATCGTAATTGGTTCCCGGTCCAGTTGGGAAAAGGGAAGGGTTAGCAACCTGCCCTCCTAAAAACCAACAATAAGAGGATGCCATTCCGTAAAAGCAATGAAAGCAGTATAATTCCACTAACGGGATTTGTCAAAATTGGAAAGGAAACGCAACGTTTTTGAAAAACAGAATTGCTAATGGCAAGAGTTTGATATACACCAATCACATGGATCAATCTTGGGGTTTTTTTTAAATCCTTTAAATATGGTCTGCAAAATTGCGATAATTTCTTTATTTTTATTTTATGCTTATTACTTTGAATGCTTTACAAGAAACGCATCTTTCAGCAGTGGACCTTTTAGCGAAGCCGAACGTGGGATTGCATTTTAGTGGGCGGTAGTGGGATTCGAACCCCGATGCCCACCGAAGTTCAAATTCGAGTGCTGTACCACTAGACCACTCCGGCACAAAATGATTAAATATATAATTAATTAAATTACGTATGTAAACTTAATTTTGTTAGTTAGTTCACAGTGTCTTTATAAGCATTTCTAATCACTGTATTCGACATAATTATTTTAAATTCTATTCTAAAAGTAAAATCGCATAAAGGGGTATCCAAGTTCAATAACTGAACCGTGTATCTATGTGAGGGATGTTTCACGTGTTAATATGAATGAATTCAATAATGTACATTTTAAACAGTGGTGTAAACCAAATTATCCCACTTAACTTGGATGAGGTCACATAATATTTCACTAGCATTTCGTATGTAACACATAACTTATGCTACAATTTAAACTTGGTGTACCCTACAACAATATTACCTTATATAAGATGAAAAATTACAGTGACTGACACAACTGTACACACATTTAGATGGTACAATAAGGTAAACAGCTTTTAATATACTTATAAAAACCAAAAAAGCACATATATAAGTAAACTATTAGAAAAAAGAGCTATATTTTTCGAATAGTAATCTCAAAATCATTTGGAAATGTATGGAGAAATTTGTTTTAAAAATTAGGACAATTCATAATAAATAATTCGTTTTTTTTTACCAAGTAATAATTATAACTACCTTTCCAACCTTTCTAACAATAGTTCAAACATTAATTTAAACTCAATTAAAACTCACACTAGAATTTTGAGTAGTGATCCCTTACAAATTGTTTATTAAATCGATCATTCTACTCTATATTTTGTGGTTAATTTGGTCAATAGTATAGATAAAAGCAAATCTGCTTATTTTTAAAACTATAAATCAGCTAATAAAATGTCAGTTTAATGATGCTTGTAAGTAATTAGTAAATTATTTTCAGAATCGTAAAAAAATACACAAAATGTAGTCTTTAAAAAATAACTTTAGTAATATACTACAAGCACTATTTTTTCCACTTTACGTAACACCACTTAACGTTTCAATTACTCATTTTTATTTAAATATGCTGATGACAAATTGTTACACAATGACATTTCATTAGTAGATAACAGAACAACTGAAAAGCAACAGTGATAAGTTGGAATAATGGTCTGATCCTTACTTGAATCTACTCAGATAAAAAATATTCAAATTTTTACAGTTTAACTTAAAAAATATTAACCTAAGTTTTATCAAGTTTTTTAAACATATCGGGGTTTATTCCAATAACAACCTACCTATCTACATTAAATTTCTGCAAAAACTGGAAATCTTTGTTATATGAAATTTTTAACATGCCTTTACGTAAAATAATAATAATATTGGTTTACTTTGTAAATCAACCTTTTTTCTACTATTGGATAGTGTTAACCAGTTATTTTTCCTAATTTTTAAAAAAAAGACTTATTTTAAAAATTTGATTTACCATAATAGTCACTAGGCCTTGTAACAAGTTCGATTTATGAAAATTAATTAAAAACAACTTGACTATCCAGTTTCTAACATTTTCCAGTTATGACCAGTTTATTGATTATTATAATTGATTATAAGTAGTTAAATTATTGATTTTCCTTTAAATGAACAAACATAGCATTTTTGCAATTCGTGAGTTGTATTCAGCTTGTTTAAATACTATAGTTTGTTTGCTTTTTGCTATTATAATCTATGTAGGCAAATAAGTAAAGATCAAATATAGTTAATTAACGAGTATTGGATTCGATTGTTATACAGCACTCGCGTACTTGGTCATTTTTTACATATTTAGAAATGATTAACAAACCTACTCAGAGTCACTTAAAGAAAATAAAAATAATAACAAACATCACTTGCTGCATACAAACATTGGCAAAGCAATTGCACTAAGCAAAACCAGAAGATAATTTATATACATTCAACGTAGAATAAATATCTACTGTAAATCGGGCATTCTATATTTTAAAGATCGTTAACCAAATTCACATAATAAACCTTATATAACTTGTTTTAAAAAAAATTAATTAGTGTTTCTTGCTTTATTTGACATGCTGTAATTGTTGTGCTTTAACAAAGTTAATCATTTTTGTTGCTTTCTGTTAAACTTAACGAACAATTTACTTTTTTCTCTTCTTCTTATTATTATTGTTCTCATTATTATTATTATTATTACTTAATTTTTGTTTTTAAATGGATTTATAATAAAATAATCTTCTATAAAACTCTTTCTTTAAGCACGTTAGAAAATTATCTATATATCATTTAAAATATTGTCTACTATTTTTTTTGAAGTGATTTTATAATTACTGTACAACTTTATACCTTTTACTATTTTTCCTTTGTTAATGCTAATATATAATAATGTTAAATGTATTTCTATTAGCTTATTTAAGCAGTAATAATAATAATAATAATAATAGCTAAATATTCCATTAAGCAGTTATTTTTAAAAAGTTGAACATGAGAAAACATTAATTTTTTTGTTTTTTATGTCAAATTTATTCACAATAAATCGTATTCTTTACGTGTCTAAATTGAAACACGAAGTGCAAAAACTTGTGAAAATGAAAAAAAAATACTTTAACAATTGCTTAGATAAAATTCAATTTCTGAGCTATTTCCACTCCAACTTGAATTTAACAACAAAATCAAATGTTATAGTTGTAACACTTACCATTTAATATTAATAAAAGTATGTTATATAAATATGCTTAAGATAATATTGACAAGAATTTGTTTAAGCATACTTGGTCCAAAATACTACCTAAACAATACAAAAATATTATTAAAAATGTCAATTATATATATATATATATATATATATATATATATATATACATAGAGAGAGAGAGAGAGAGAAAGAGAATGAATAGTAGAAAAGTGAATGTGCTATGCTTCATGTTCATCAAAAGTGTAAGCTTGATTGACATGTATTGCACTATTATCATCAGGTTGGGGCGGCTCTAAATGATAATACAAGTTACTTGTAATAGCTCGACTTTTAGATTTCAACACGTCGACAAAAATATCTTCAAATTCCGTTTGGCTATTGAACATCCAACTGGATCGATGTGGATTGCGCCATAAACCCGAAACCTCGGCCGACTTGATGCTACAGCTGAGCGATTCAGCCCGTTTGACTACATTGCTTTCCATGTGATTGTGGGTAAAGTTTTCCAACCGCTCAATGGCCCTACACGTTTCGGCGTCCAATTTGCCTTCTTCGCGATATTGACTAGCCAATTCTTCTTTTTCCATTTCGTTATTGCGTTGACAATGTACATTTGGTCTACTTTTTGCGGTTGTCAACACTTTTTGCATTGGCCAGTGGGATTTGGGCGTACAACACGAATCATTCGTCACCAAGTTGTTCGTACCTTTCGACTTCAATTCGTCCGATGCCTTTCGGTCGACAAATTGCACTTTGTGCGGTTTCATCGAAGCGTAGTGCAACTTGAGAGCAATTTTTTCATAAACTTTCAACATTTTCAAATCGTACGTTTCCGGTTCGCGTTGCAAAACTTTGCGCAAATATGTTTCATCAAGGCGCATAAAAAAGTCGCGAATAAAATTGCGGCCCTTGTAACCCGAAATGTTTTCGATGCCGGCCAAAACTTCATCCAAGATGCTACCATTGAGCGAATGGAACAAACTCAATTGCTTTTGCGATTGTAGGCGAATTTTCAAAAGTTTTACAAGCGGCTTAATTGTTGTGCCCATGAAACCGACAGTAAACAAAATAATGACCATTGTCGATGTGACAACCAGCTGATGATTGTAGTCGCCATCATAGCCTAGTTTGGACGGTGGTATGAGAACGGCGAGTGAAAATGCCACAGCGCCACGCAAACCGACGTAGAAAAATATGAATTGTTCGGTCAAACTTATTTTGGTTCCATCAACGTGCACATAATTGACAACCAACGTTAAAATGAGCACAATTGCTGCACGCGCCAACAAGCACCAAACAATGCTCCAAAGTATAAATCCTGTATGCCAAACCAATTTGGTCGAAATCAATTCGATGCCCAGAAACAAAAAAATGACTGCTTCACAAATTTCCGAAACCAACTTGGTCAAATGGCGTACCATTATGACATAGTGCTTGTCCAAATTGTGAAATGCGTAAGCCGCCTGAATCAGTCCGCACCCAATCATCGATATGATGCCCGACCATCCCAGACAATCGGCCATGATGTAGGAAAAGTAGGCCAACAAAATTAGGGTAAACGAATTGAGATGACTTTGAATGCGCGTAATGAGACACGTCACGATGCCGAATACAACGCCAATAAACAAACCGCCAAAGCTGACGGTGAAAAACGAAACAATGCCCAAACATATTTGTCCCATTGTAACTATTTCCTTGTCAGTAAATGCAACCATAATTTCGTACAACACAAGTGTAATAGCGTCATTGAATAGGGACTCGCCGAAAACGACAAAATACAAACTCAAGTCGACGCCGACATCCTGAAATATGGCCAGAACAGCAACCGGATCGACAGCAATGATGAGAGAACTGAATAGAAAAAATCCCTTAACTTCGAACGTCAACAGGCTATTGCTCAAAAGACCGAATTTAAATGTACTATACATTCCAAAGCCAATAATGAAAAAATTGAGTATTGTGCCCAATACAGCAAACAACAATATCATTCCCAAATATTCACTAAATGTGCGGTTGTACAATGAATAAGCCGATTCTAAAATGACCGGTGGCAATAGGTAGATAAAAAACAAATGGGGCGTCAATTTCCAAACGCTACTATGGACAGGGCTGATTTCGAGTGCATAATGTATAATTGTGCCAAATACAATTCCAATAATAATTAAGAGTAGCGACTCCGGTACGTAGTGTGCTATGTAGGATGACCGATGGTATGCAATTTTTATAAAAATAGTCAACAAAATAAATAGCATGACTGCTATGTGTAGGGAAAATTCGTCAAACTTCCACTTGATCAAACTGATGTTATTGTGTGAAACATTGGTGTGATTTGCACCAACCTCTAAACTGACTAGCAATAGAATTACAAAGACTGACCCAGATACGCCAGTATGTATCATTGTGTACGAAAAACTACAATCCAAAGCTTGTTTTGAATTTGGATTTTTAACAATGATTGTTATTTAATGCAATATATGTATGTATATATGCATGCATTGTTGAACAATCCAATTGGAACATGTAATTCATTTTTAATTGACCATTTTAATTGACCAATATATTTGTTAAATTTTCAAATTTCCAAATGTTGACTTTAGATTTTTTAAAAATTGGCCAATTTTATTGGTCAAGCTATGAAGTTGTAATATAGATACATTTTTTTGCTGTTTTCCTGAAAACGAACGGCCGCCAATAGGGTAAACAAGAACAAGGAATGGAAAGTATAAATTCCATTGTATATGGTCGAATAAAAGCAACATGTTCAATTGCCAAAACGTGTGCCTGTTTAAAGTCGACAGTTGGAACGGATTCTTTGAAGAAATGAAGAAATGCCATTTGGATCAAAGGTCAAATACAGTTTACAAATGGACATGCACCAATTGTATGTTGTGGAAATAAAATACGCCATATTCATCGAGTTGGTATGCATGTTGAGTCACGATGCAGCACAATCTCTTACATATTGGACGGAAGTCGATAAGCGACCTTATCAGTTCGACCAGATTCAAACTAGACTAGCCGTTGTGGTCTGGCGGTCGGGCGCTCGAATTCGGACCTCGGTGGGCATGGGGGTTTGAATTCCATTACCGGCACACTAAAATGCTGGCTCACGTTTGGCTTCGCTAAAATGTCCACTGCTAAAAGATGTTTCTTGTAAAACATTCAAAGTAATAAACATAAAATAAAAAATTAAATTAAGAGTTGTACAAGTGGTAGATGATAGAACCAATCAAGGGAAAAAGAATTTTAAAAAATCCTATTGGTCAACCTCCGTGAGTGAGTGTGAGTCACGTTGATGCATTCTTCTGTCAAAAGAGGACTGTTTGACCTTGAAAATGTACATAAGGTGGAAAAATCAATATTTACATAGCACTGTGCGAGTAACGACACAATCACACAAAAGACTATCTTCCTTAGTTGGTTCTATCACCTACCATATTTCATCATTCGAAGACTGGCCATAAATTTTGATACCAGAATTGGACACATTCCGAATATTGGCAACATAAATGATGATGGCAATCGGAATAAGCACTAGCAACACATTTATCGTTCACCAAAATAAATACACGTTCAAGTGAATTTTTTCCAAACGGAAACACAGCAAATGAGATTGGTCACATTTGGATTAAAACAAAATGGCGTTCTCTTGTGCACAATGTAGGTACAGATGTTTTTCCTGATTATAACTTTGTTGAGGAAAGGAATATGTCTCTATGACTTATGTTTAATTAACAATTGTAAAATTTCTCTAAGTATATACACTTGATTGCTACTTATTTAGCATTGTTAAGTAATTTTTGAAATTGATAATTGTCAGTTTAACATGTTTTTATTTATAAAACATTTCTAAAGTTTGACTTTAATGCAGTTTAATGCAATACACACTTACGTATAAGATATTGTCTATAAAACATCATCTGTATAAGGATTTTATCAAATAATATTCTAAAGTAATTTTTAATTTTTATTAAAACAAAACAAATATAAATACTCATAATAAAAATTAAATACCATTGGGTTTACATAAATAAAGCATTTACATCATGAAAATTCAAACTCTATACTACTACATAAGAAAATTAAAAAAAATGAAAATAAGTAATTAACCTACACACTCAAACATTTTGTTAAAAAATTTGTAATATGCGGTAAAAAAAGCTTTTAAATATATGTGGATTCACAATGACGCAATACAAAGAACTCGAACAACATTTTAAACTACATTTAAAGCAGCGTGATCTAGCACCAAAACTTCATTATGCCAAGTACTTAACAAACCCTTAATAAAATCGATATTTAGCTAAATCTATACGATTATTGATAATTGTGAGTAAAACTTGCCTATTTAGTCACACACATTGACAGAAATTATATATTCGATTTCATTAAATGGAAGAATAAAACAGCATTTCAGATTTTTTACTAAGGTTTGAAAAATGGATCATCCCCAAATCTTATGGAAAGACTTGGATAGCATACCTAAACGTTGAAATCAAGATAAATCAAAACAAATATGGATAAATGCTATTCTTGTCCAAAGAATTAACCAATTTGGATTTAAATAGAATTAAGCTTTTTGACGTACCTATTAAAATAGCAAGAATGCATTTTTTTCATCCTACATACAATGCAAAACCTGTCGTTAACACAATTAATAATCAACGCAAAAATTCATGTTTTATATTAGTTTAAGCAGTCTGGTTATGAAATATATGGATGATAATTTCATCTGTCTAGTTGTTATTTTGTGTTATTGTTTTTGTTAATGGCATTGATTATGTGTTATGCATGTATCTATATGCTAAATGTACCTCTAATAAGGTATTAAAATTTATATCATCAATAATAATAATAACAATGATAATAATAACAATAATTTCATTTTATAATGTGTCATTAAGATAATCACTTTCAATGATCACAAGAGTAATGCTGCACTCAACATGCAGTGTAACGCGCACCTCGCCTAGTGAATGAAAATAATTCAGATAAACAATTTTAAAATATACTTGTAAATAATGTAGACAAAATTAGCTATATATATACACCGTAATAATATACACCATCATAATATTTTATAAATTAATTGTCTATCGGTGACAATTTGCAAAGAAAATTGAAAGCAAAAAAAAACAAAAAACAAAATCATTTCATTTTGTTACAAAAATAACATTTAATTTCTGGAATCAATATACTTTGAATATTGACATTTGTGTTTAAATGTATCAATAGCCCTTATTGGTGGAAACGGCTATATAAACAACCATTCCCATGCCATTGATCACATCCGCTTCCATCTAGTTATCTTCCGTTTCCATCTTGGTTTCTGGGTTTTTCCTTATTTTGATTCTGTCAATTTGGCAATAAATGATTTTCTTTCCTGTCTTGCGTTTTCTTTTATTACTTTAGGCAATCAGTATAGAGGTAGATATTGGGGGCAAAGTTCAGACTAGCATCCAACACCGCAACCTTCTACCATAAGCGACGCCCTTTGTTCAAATCACCCCACTGTCCAATGCGTGATTTCAGCTACGCACCTTATTTGGAGTCACTTCACTAAAATAGATACAATTTTAAACAAATTGAACTTAGTAAATGGCAATTATCTTTTTATCAGCACATATATTGACTGTTTTGACTCAGTGTATAGTAGTTCATAAATTGTTTACTCCATTTGACAAAACATACAATTGTGTGATCACATTTAATTAAAAATTTGACTAGCTGACTAATTGTATTTAACGACTATACTAACATTGCATAACAAACAAATTTACTACAAGTTTAATAATGATTCTTAGTCTTTATGTATTTAGATTATAATAACAGATAGCAAGCAAACTAAAACCAACGTCGCGTTAAACACTATAAATTCAACATAGCTATTGTTATTTAAACCATAAACATAATTATTTAACTTCTACGTACTGCAAAGCAGTTGAAACAATGTTAAACAGAAAATGAAGACTATATAAGTGCAACAAATAAATATACTTTAAATTGTTAATCGTTTTAATAAATATTACATTAAAAATTATGAATCTTAAAAAATAATAATTTAACAGTAATTATCAAATAATATTTGCTAAAAGTAATTTTGTTTTTTAATTAAAAAACTACAATCAAAATACTTTTTAAAATATTAAAAATTAAAATTTTATTAGTAAAGTGTAGTAATTTTACAATCAGTTTATTTTGTTTATACGGATAAGTGTAGCAAAACAAACTTTATTTGTTTGTTAAGAACTTTTTATTATCTCAAAATGTTGATAATTAAACTTTTTTAAGCTAGTAATAATAATAACAAGAAAAATGTTAATAATTAATAGTCATTATAAATATTAATAATAGTCGTAAGTAAAATGCTAATGTTCTAAAAATCACGGGACAATATTATCTGATCTTCTGGGTGGTAAACTTAAAATAGTAATTAAATACATTTCGTTTTATTGACATAATGCATGTAGTGAATGAAAGTTAGTTTGTCTTATTATTTTATTATTAAAAATGTAATTGCATTTAGTTATTTTGAAAATATTTTTAAGACATTTACGGTAAAAAAAACATTTGCCATTTTATAAATTTTATCTGTTTGCTTTTGTTTTATTTCCACGTAAACCTATAAAAGTGCTAATTAATGTGTACCAACAAATTTTTGTTCTTAAACGGATAAAAAGACAAAATTATACTAATTTTGGTTTACACAAAACTGTAATTATTTTTCCAAATTTGACTTTAACATCAATTTGTGTTTTTCTATTACAGAGACATGTCGTCATATTTTGTATCGTTTTGAGTATTTCACTGAGTAAACTGATATTATTTACGAAGACTAAATTAATTAATATTTGATAATTTTACTTAATATTATATTCTAAAGTATTAATAAATTTTGTTATAACAATTTCAATTGCTACTAAAATTAATAACGCTTACGGGTGCAGCAATTTTTAACATAGAGGTATAATTGAACACAATAATTAGAGTTATAATACAACAAACGCATAATAATTAAGAGTATTAACAATAATTTATAAAATTTAACTGTTTTTTATAAATATTATTTATAATCATTGTTAAAAACGTTTAAAAAATTAATAAAATTGATTGTAAGTAATTTATAAAACTTTTGGAATTGTTGACAAAGAGGGAGTATTTTTTAAATCATTTTTTCAGAATCAAGTAATAAGGTTATTGCGCGCTAACTGATGCAAAAGATCAAACTTTGTCTTCAACTATTAAATACTTGTTTAATATTATTATATATTATACAAAACCCTTTTGCTTTACAAAATAAGCATGGGGCAACAAGACAACAATTACAGTAGAACAATGACAACCACAACAAAAACAACAAAGTCTTGTTGGCATTAAAAATTCTGCAAATCGAAGATTTGAGCTTCTTTTCGGCTTTCACTCAACTCTGTCATTTGTGTAACTCTGTCATTCAGATACATGCAATCAATTCTTTGCCGTTGACTGCCGGAATGGCGTCCTTTTGTATTGTTTCCGTAGCAGTATAAATTATTTACAGAGACCAAGTTGCCAACCTTGCGCTCAAACCCTCCTCCTTTATCCAGGCTTGGGACTGGCTAGATTGAATCATTTCTAGTCCAAACTAGACGGAGTTCTTGTTTAATATACTAAATAAAATTAAATTTAAAAAATATAATATTTTTATAGATTTTAACAGTTCTATAATTTTCTACAGAAACTTGATATTGTATATGGTTTCTGCATTAATTTCCTACATTTTTTGTCTAACCATTTATTTTAGTTACAGGTTACAGGTTAATACACGAGTGATTAGAAGAAATTTCCTTATGGTCCTCGGTTTAAAAATATTAATATCAATCAATTAAAAATACAAGATAAAGCAATAAAAATGAATTAAGTGTTAAACGAAATTAGATAATGCAAACTTGTCATATAATAATTTAAAAGCATAAAGATTGGGAGCATCAACAATGTAAGCTTGGAGGTTATTCCAGGTAGATATGACCCTATGGGAGAAAAGGTGCTGCCTGATCTTCTTATTCGCCCGGGGTTTAAACAGCTTAAAATTGTGTCTTCTACAATTATCTTTTGATTTAGCAAAGTAAGGATATAAAAAGTTAGACTTAGTATTAAGTCGCCTCGGAGTCTCCTATCTGTTAATCGGAAGAGATTGAGACTAGAAAGCCTGTCTCCATACGGAAGGTACTTAAGAGCCGAGGGAAGTCTTGTGAATTTTCTTTGTACTTTTTCTACAAGGGTCGAATTTTTAACGAGCACTGGCGAAGTTACTTGGACGCAATATTCGAGATAAGGTCTAATATATAACATATATAAAAGTCGAGCTAGGTCCGGAGAAATTTTACCTAGGTGTTGTCTGAAAAAGTGCATAAGATGTATACATTTCTGAGAAGCCTTGGAATGATGAACAGAAAAGTGAAGGAATGAATCGATTGTTACACCCAGGTCCTTGACTGTATGCACTTTTAGGATAGGTGGATGTTTAGGTAGCGGCACGAAATAACTATTAGAGTTTGTCTTACCTACTGCTAAATGAAAACACTTAGATCAGTTTAAAGGGAGTTTATTTACAGAGGACCAGTTATAAATATTACTAATATCCAATTGCAGTAATTCAGGGTTGGAGCCCCAGATCTTCACATCATCAGCATAGAGCAGGATGTTTGAACAAACTACTGTTGGTAAATTATTGATAAAATGAATAAATAATAGAGGGCCTAAGACTGAACCTTGTGGAACTCCTGAACTAATTTCACACCAAGGAGAGGTGTCACAACCCAATTTAACACTAAAACTACGATTCGTTAAAAATTCCCTAATTTAGGAAAGGAGGAAGCCTGAAATACCTAGATTAGCTAGTTTGTTTAGTAGTAACAAATGAGGAACCTTATCAAAGGCCTTCGCGAAATCAAAATAAATAAAATCTACATTATGACCTTGATTAAGAAAGGATGTGAGACTGTCTGTGTAAGACAGTAAATTGGAGAGACAGGATCTTTGTGACAAGAAACCATATTGGGCCGGATGAATTATCTTATTTTTAAGGAGAAAATCCATTAAATGATGCTTAATTAACCTTCTTAATACTTTGCTCGGGGCAGATAGGATACTAATTGGCCTGTAACTTAATGGAGAGTAGCGATCACCTGACTTATAAATAAGTCTAATATATGCTTGTTTCCAAATATCAGGAAGAGTCCCAGTAATAAGAGATTGACTAAAAATCTTAGTTAATATGGGAGAAATAATATCCGCACATTCCTTCAGAACACGACAGTAGATACCATCAGGACCACGGGATGTGGATTTGAGTTTGATAAGCTGATGAAATACTAAAGGAATAGTGAGAGTAGGTGAGGTCACTAAAAGGAGAGAATTGATATTAGTCGGGGGATAATTATTATCTATTGCATAAACTGACTTGAAATAGAAGCTGAAAGACGAGCAGACCTCCAGAGGAAGGGGGAAAAAACTACTATTACCTTTTAGACAAAGTTGGGAACCACCGCAAATCCTTTGACGTTTTATATATTTAAATAAAATGTTTTGGTCCGTTTTCGATTTTAATAATAATTTATAAAGCTGTTTGTTTTTGAATGCTCTAATTAAAGCTACACAACCATTACGCAAAGCTAAATATTGGTGATTGAAACAAGGTAGTTTCGAAGCTTTCCATTTATTAAAAGCTACATTACGCATTTGAATACGACGCTTTAGAGAACGCGGGAAGTTGAGCTTGGGATGTGTAGGGAAAATAAAAGGAACAAATTTATTTATGCTACATTTATTGATTTGATTAAAACGAGAGTAATTGGTGTCGACACTATCCTCAGCCGAGAAGCCCCAATCTGAGTGACTTAAGAAATTACGCAATCCAGCTTCTTTTGAGAGTGAGGGAGGCCTGTAGAGTAGTGAGAAAAGGATTTGCTCCTTAGCAGGGGAATTTACTAATAAATGCAGAAATTCATACCCAGCTGATATTCCATACGAAGGAAAAGTGATTGTGGAGAAACTAATATCTAATCTAACATAAAATAAACAACCCCTACATCTACCTCTAACAGAATCAAGTCGGACTAAGTTGTAACCGCTAATGGAAATTTCACTGTCAACAATGTCTTCTGAAAGCCAGGTTTCTGCAATCCCTAAAATATGAGGAGATCTTAGTGCAATCAAGGATTTCATTTTATTTAATTTATTAAAAAAAAACTAGAAGCATTTGTGTAAAACACATTTAAACTACGGGGAGTGGGAGTAGGGGTGTGGGCATGTTTAATTTGTGGACGAATGGGTGCTGACTCCGAGGCGCAAGGGGAAAATCCTGTATATTGGTGATACAGGAATCACTTCTTAGCTTGAGAGGAGTTAATTTAACTAAAAAGGTATCGATGATAGTTTAGGACACGAGTAGTTGGAATTCCCGACATTCCTATCCGAAGTAGGATGGTCTTTATGCATACGAAGCTTTGGGAAAAGGGAGCGTACTGAAGACCATTTGCTTAAGATTTCACTGGCCACGTCAGAGGAAACGCAGGAAACAATGACTGGAGAGAAGGGATGAGGTCGCTTACAAGTCATACGTGATACCTTGAACCCGGAAGCAGTCGGAAGACAGGCTTTGATGGCCTCAAGTGCAACCTCTTTGAAGTTCAAGGCTGAGAGAGGGATGCCTCTTACTATGACATTATTTTCTCTTCTTTTATCGCGAGCGTAAAGTTTAGCAGCGGATAAAATTTCTTCTTTGGGAAAGACGCAAAACCGCATTTGTAACTGAGGAAGGGGGATTGTTTTTAACATAAGAGGTGAGAGTAGTGATAGAGGCCTTTAGGAGCCTAAACTCGACCTCATGCTTGGAAGAAAGGGTACTATAGGAGCTTTGAAGTTCGTCTACCGAACTCCTAAGAAGAGAGTTGCTAGTGGTTAACTCCTTGACCAAAGTGATGAGCTCATCAATTTTGGTATCTGACATAGGTGGTGTAGATGGATGGTTACATGACCACAGGCAATTCATGCAAATGAAGTCAACTTCGCTGTTGACGAGATGATTGTAGTGAGACTCAGACAACCCTGTACACTTTTCGTGGAACCAAAAATGGCACTTAGAGCAAAGCATACCTGTCTTTACTGACTTACTACAGTCTCGCCGACCACAGATAAAGATTTGGGCTTCTACCATCATAATCTGTACTGAGAAAAATATAAAGGTAATAAACAAAATATCACAATGCAAACCAAAGTGATAATCAGTAGAAGAAATGAAATTTCAAGCACGATACAAATAGATCGTACAGGATCAGGCAATTAAGCAACACAAATTGCAAAATTGCACACAAAGCACACTAAAACACTAAAATACCAAATACATAAAACACCAAAAACACAAAAAACACAAAACAACAACGTGAACGCGTAATAACGAGCAAGCACAAATAACAAAAAACTTTTGACCCGTAACGTCACGCAAGCGTATCGCACAGATTCAAAAGTTATGACGTCAATTTTTTATTTTATTTATTTAAATTTGTATGCACATTATTTAACTTTTTAAAATAACCAAGTTATTAAATTGCTTTACTTTTTTGGAAATTTATATTCACTAAGATTTATTAAATTTTACAAAGCTGTTAAATCAAATGGTAAAAATAGTGTGTATTCAGTGCATATACAGTACAGTCTGTAAATGTTTTTTAAAAGCAATTTTAATTGTTTATTAAAATTTTTTGTTGTTGCAATTTGATCGCGCGATTTTCGATTCACAATAAGTTTGATTTTTTTGCTCTCTCTTTTAATCAGATTGCATTTTGCATATTTTTAAAAATCATCTTTGATTCTTTTTTACTATTTGATTAGAAAAACCGTTGTGCTTTTATTTTTGTTTTGTTTTGAGTTGTTGATTATACATAAATGGATTTACACTCAAATTACTGTGGACGGCGTGGGTGCAGCAAACCTGTAAAAATTGGGATGATATCTTCCTCATGTGATTTATGGTTCCATGAATGTTGTACGGGACTTTCAATAGCTAGTTATTAAATTGCTTTACTTTTTTGTTATATTCACTAAGATTTATTAAATTTTACAAAACTGTTAAATCAAATGGTAAAAATAGTGTATCTGTATTCAGTGCATATACAGTACAGTCTGTAAATGTTTTTTAAAGCAATTCTAATTGGTTTATTAAAATTTTTTATTTGTTGCAATTTGATCGCGCTCGATTTTTGATTCACAATAAGTTTGATTTTTTTGCTCTTTTTAATTAGATTGCATTTTGCATATTTTTAAAAATCATCTTTGATTCTTTTTACTATTTGATTAGAAAACCGTTGCTTTTATTTTTGTTTTGTTTTTGTTGATTATACATAAATGGATTTACACTCAAATTACTGTGGACGGCGTGGGTGCAGCAAACCTGTAAAAATTGGGATGATATGTTCCTCATGTGATTTTATGGTTCCATGAATGTTGTACGGGACTTCAGCTAGTTATGCTTTTTACGCTCATTTGGATGAAGATTTTATCTGTAGGGAATGTTTGCATAAAAACTGCAAACCTAATAAAGAAACAAAGGTGACTTGTTTGAGAATAAAGTGGATAACATCTATAAATATTTAGAAGATAACTGTAATAACGCTATAGTGTGTAAGAAAATTTGTGCTCTTACACAAAAATTTGATGCATCCACAATCGATATTAGGAATATTTATGATGAAATAATTGAGTTAAAATCTCATATCTCCATGCTCTGCCCAGCCAAAGCAGCTGAAACTGTGCGTTAAAACTTTCTCAGGAAGAAATTCTTAACTCCTTTAAAGATATTGTTACTGAAAAACAAATAATATTTGATATGTGTAAGGATATTTTCCATCCTACACCTTTAATTAAAGTAAGTATGATTTATCGTAAACTAGCTCATTCTGCCCCACCGTTACTTGTCAAATTCCCTTCGCCTCAACATGTATTAGACCTTTCTAAGAACTGATCTAGTATTAAAAGTTTGCTACCTTTTTACCTAAAACTTTTTGAAGATCTACCATTAGTAAAAGGCCTAAGCGGTTTTTTCCCTAGGTAATATCCCCAACAATGTGTTAAACCCATCTAAAGTCCCTATAGTTAGGCTAACACCTTTAAGGCTAGATAGAATCAATCAGGATTTTTCCCTATCGCCTCGGGGTCCAATCTACATCCCATTAAGACATTGACTAAGACAAAATTCACCATTACTAATGACTCCGTAGTACTCAGTCTTAGGAATAAGTTGCCTGAGTTTAAATGTATAGCCACCTCTTATAAACCACACATCATTGGGGTTACAGAAACTTGGCTCACTGATAAAATTTTAGATAGCAAACTATGCATTTATGGGTATAATATTGTTAGGAGGGACTTGCATAGGGGTAAGTGTGAAGGGTGTATTTTTTATGTCAAAAACTCCCTACAGTTCTCTGTTTTTAGACCAGGTTTCGGTGATACGTTAAAGGGGTATGATTTTCTGCATTTAGAAATTCTATTGGCTTCGGGAAAATTAGCCCTCTTTTCTATTTTGTATAGACTCCCTTCTCTCTCGAAGGCCTTAGATAGATCTCTTGTAAAAGAACTCTCTTTCCTCGCCTCCCTACCCTATAAGTACATTGTTTTAATGAGGGACTTCAATGCTCCTTCAATTAACTGGAATTCCTTTGAGGGGCCTCAAGTATTTTTCGAACACAGTCTGCTTAAGTTCAGTATCAAACACGCCTTCCAGCAGCATGTCCGTTCTCCAACTAGATATAGAGCTGAAAGCCATCTATCTTGTCTAGACCTTATTTTTACTAACATTCAATCACTAGTAGACTCTATCAAGTTTCTCTCTCCCTTGGGAAGGAGCGATCACTCAGTCCTGTCCTTCTCAGTTTATTTCCCCACGTCTATCCCTAAATTGCAGAAAGGGAACATATTACCCTCTCCTGAATTTAGGAAGACCAACTTTAATGATTTACGGGAGTTTTCCTAATGCCAATTGGAATCTACTAGGTTTTGATAATGTAAATTGTCTATGCTCCCATATAACAGACATAATTAGTCCCGGCATTAGGTTATTCGTCCCTTTCAAGACTTAAGCCTTGTATAAAAAATTATTTCCCAGCAGCATAAAGCGGTTAATCCAGAAAAGGAACTCTGCATTTACTAAGTGGAACGCTACGAAATTACCTTGTTTCCATTACAACTATATCGATATTCGAAACCAAGTCGTGGCAACCATTAAGAGGTATAAAGCTAAAAAACTTAACACATTATTACATAAAGCCAAAAATAATTAAAAAATGCTATTTAATTTTATTAAAAGAAAACGTTGTTCGGAATATGTTCTTCCTAGTATTAAAGACTGCAATGGCTTGTCTCTATCAGCTGAATCTTCATGCGAAGCTTTCAAGGAATACTTTAAGTCGGTTTTTTACACTGGAGACATGGTAGCCAGCTGTTCTATCAATTTTTCTACTAATTTAGGTCATTTTAAAATCACTAAGAATATGATCTGTAAACAATTTAAGCATCTAAAATCTAACTCATGCGGGTCTTATGGTATATACCCTAGAATTCTTAGGGAATGTGCCGATGTATTGGCACTAGTTTTTTATCATTTATTTAATATATCCATTCTTAGTGGGCAAGTACCAAAGGTCTAAAAATTAGCTTACATTAGGCCAATTTATAAAACAAGCAGCAGATTTAGTCCTGATAGTTACAAGCCGATTAGAATTCTACCTGCACCTAGTAAAGTACTAGAGAGACTTATTAAAGGGTATTTAGTAGAATATCTCCTGGATAAGAAACTAATTAATCCTGCTCAGTATGGATTTATCCCTTCTCGTTTATGTCAACTAATCTATTAGAATTCACTAACGGTCTAACTAGTGATTTAGAGCAACACCCGTGCGTTGAAGCTATCTACTTCGATTTCTCTAATGCTTTTGATAAAGTCACACACTCTCTCCTAATAGTTAAGTTAAAAACTTTTGACATAGGTGATCTTCTATTAAATTGGATTAGTGATTTTCTGAAGGATCAATATTTCAGAGTTAGGCTCTGCAACACGTTGTCTACCCAGTGCAAAATAACATCAGATGTGCCACAAGGATCAGTCCTAGTTCCCCTATTTTTCATCTTGTTTGTTAATGATTTATCTGCAAAAGTTCAATCAAACATTCTGCTGTATGCGGATAATGTTAAAATCTGGGGCAAAAACCCTGAACTTTTGCAACAATATATTAATAATACCTATCTTTGGTCGGTTAAAAATAAGCTTCCTTTAAATTTAGAAAAGTGTAAGCATATAACTTTTGGACGATCCTCAGGGGTGACATTTACGATTCTGGATAAATTTATTGCAACAGTAAAAGTGGTTAAAAATCTGGGTGTTACATTCACGTCATCCCTAGTCTTCACATTACATCACAAATTAGCGACCCAAAAATGTTTTAGCCTGATTACGTTTTTCAGACGCAATTTAGGCAAAATTCCGATAGACAGTCTCCGACTACTATTTATGTTATATATAAGACCACATTTAGAATACTGTATTCAGGTAACTGCCCCATCTCTGAAAGGTGATATATATCAACTGGAAAGAATCCGAAGGATGCTCTCCAGACTCCCTCATGAGCTTCGTTTAAGTCGTATTCTGAACGTTTACGAAAATTAAAATTATTTCCTTTAGGAGATAAGAAACTCCAAGGTGACTTAATCTTAATATATTAGTTATTCGCAAGCAATAGGATCACTCATTTTTAAATGTAAATAATGGTAACCTTAGGGGACATTATCTAAAGAATCACAAACCCAGAGCTCTCACTCATGTTAGACTAAATCATTTCACACACAGATCCATTACAGAATGAAATAAGCTTTCTAGTCATGTAGTCAATTCTAAATCCTTAGGGTCATTTAAAATAAATTATGACCAACACAAGCTCTCCAATTTCATTTAATTTCTAATTTATTTTTTTCACTCTTCTCCACCATATTTTTCTTTATTTCTTTCACAATTATTTACTTTTCTTGTCCCAGCTTCTTCCTCCCGCTTTATTCTCCCCGATTTTAAATTTTCAGATACTTTGAGAACCGAGGATTAAAAGGATAAAGTCCTACGCACCTCGTGTACCGTCCTGACCGTCCTGACCGTCCTGGAACCAAAATGGCACCAGAGCAAAGCATACCTGCTCCTTACTGGACTTACTACAGCTCTCGCCGACCACAGATAAAGATTTGGGCTTCTACCATCATAATCTGCAGCTTCGAGAAAATATAAAGGTAATAAACAAAATATCACAATGCAAACCAAAGTGCTAATCGTAGAAGAAATGAAATTTCAAGCACGATACAAATAGATCGTACAGGATTAGGCAATTAAGCAACACAAATTGCAAAATTGCACACAAAGCACACTAGAACACTAAAATACCAAATACATAAAACACCAAAAACACAAAAAACACAAAACAACAACGTGAACGCGTAATAACGAGCAAGCACAATAACAAAAAACTTTTTGACCCGTAACGTCACGCAAGCGTATCGCACAGATTCAAAAGTTATGACGTCAATTTTTTATTTTATTTATTTAAATTTGTATGCACATTATTTAACTTTTTAAAATAAAACTAAATATTAAATCATTATATTTTGTTATATTCACTAAGATTTATTACATTTTACAAAGCTGTTAAATCAAATGGTAAAAATAGTGTGTATTCAGTGCATATACTAGCAGTCTGTAAATTGTTTTTTAAAGCAATTTTAATTGTTTATTAAAATTTTTTAATGCTAAAATTTGATCATACTTCGATTTTCGATTCACAATAAGTTTGATTTTTTGCTCTCTTAATTAGATTGCATTTTGTATATTTTTAAAAATCATCTTTGATTCTTTTACTATTTGATTAGAAAAACCGTTGCTTTTATTTTTGTTTTTATTTTTGTTGATTATACATAAATGGATTTACACTCAAATTACTGTGGACGGCGTGGGTGCAGCAAACCTGTAAAAATTGAGATGATATGTTCATGGTGGATGAGGTTCACGAATGTTGCATGACCTCTATAGCTGAAGTACAGGCTTACGCTCATTTGGATGAAGATTTTATTTGTAGGGAAATGTTTGCATAAAAACTGCAAACCTAATAAAGAAATAGGTGACTTGTTTGAGAATAAAGTGGATAACATCTATAAATATTTAGAAGATAACTGTAACACGCTATAGTGTGTAAGAAAATTTGTGCTCTTACACAAAAATTTGATGCATCCACAATCGATATTAGGAATATTTATGAGGAAATAATTGAGTTAAAATCTCATATCTCCATGTTCCAGCCAAAGCAGCTGCAAACTGTGCGTTAAGACTTTCAGAAGAGATTTAACTCCTTTAAAGATATTGTTACTGAAAAACAAATAATATCTGATATGTGTAAGGATATTTTCCATCCTACACCTTTTAATTAAAGTAAGTATGATTTATTGTAAACTAGCCTTCATTCTGCCCCACCGTTACTTGTCAAATTCTCTTCGCCTCTAACATATTAGACCTTTGAACTGGCCTAGTATTAAAAGTTTGCTACCTTTTTACCTAAAAACTTTTTAAAGATCTACCATCAGTAAAAGGCCTAAGCGGTTTTTTCCCCTAGGTAATATCCCCAACAATGTGTTAAACCCATCTAAAAGTCCCTATAGTTAGGCTAACACCTTTATTATTATTATTATTATTATTATTATTATTATTATTATTATTATTATTATTATTATACTCAATCTTTCTAATTATTAATTTATTTCCTCCACGCTATATTTATCTGCTTTTCATGTTAATTTCCAAATATTTTTTTCTATTTTTTGTTGTTCCCTTTTTTATCTCGTTTTTTAATTTATTTAATAACAAAAAAAACAATAAAACTAAATAGTAAAAACTTTTTGGTTTACTCAACTGGTGTATCAACTTGTTGATCAATCAACTATTGAAAAAAAAGATAAATGTGAATTATATTATATACAACCTTTAAAGCTACCATTAAGACTTATATTTTTTGTTGCTAAAAACTATGTAAAAATAAAAAACAATTAATAGTATAATAAAAATGTGCTTATTCAAATTGTGTATTCAAATTGCTTTAACTACTTTTTAAAATAAAATTTTTAATTTTTAAAAAATATTTAATTTTTTTATTGTTAAAATGTTTGTTTGTTTGTTTAAAAAATATAATTAACTAATTATTTTTTAAGTTTTTAAAAGTTTGCAAATCTCTGTTGGCGCTGCTTTTTAAATTAAAATTGCCTTGAAATGTGTGCTTTGAGGCTAGATGTCGATGTTTTTACGGAACGTTTTTCAAAATTTTATTCTTTTTGGGAGGTGATTAATTTTTATTATTATTGAATTGTAGGATACGTCTGGAATTTTATCGGATTTAGATGCACATATTTTATTAGCAGGGAAAATTGATGGTGTGTATGGCAAAACGTTATCCTTACATGTAATTCATGTTTTAATTTGAATGTTTTTAGATGTGGCTGTTTGGTTACGAATTGCAAGACACTATTATAGTTTTTACCAAATCTAAAATGTTAGTACTTTGTGGTAAAAAGAAATTAGATTTTTTGTATCCACTGTCAAGTCATAAGATTGGTGATCGTAATATTGTTTTGATACCTCGTAGTCCAGTAAATCAGCATTTGAAATTTTAACTTTTAAACATAGGTTGACAAGGATAAATCATGCATTGAAAAATTAATTGACGAGCTTACCCGCAATAACGTTAAAAAAATTGGCAACTTACCGAAGGACAAGTTCTCTTCTGAACTGACCGAATCGTTTCAGCAGGAAATTAAGAAGCAAAATTTTGTTTTTGAGGACATTTCAACAACTATTAGCAATATGCTAGCATCCAAAGACGAGAATGAGATTGAGTTGATGAAAAAAGCTTCAGAAGTTACTTCTACACTATTTACCAAACATTTGAAAGAGCATATCATGGACATAATTGATTCCGATAAAGTAAGTTTGATTAATTTTTATGAAGTATATATTGAATTCGAAAATGATTTTTAACGTGAGTAATAAACTTTTTATTTAGCGTGTAAAACATGAAAAATTATCTAGCGGTTGTCAAAATGCTTTACGAAATCCAAATTTTTCGGCGGGTGCGGATATTGAAGCGCTAGACATGTGTTATGATCCAATAATTCAGAGTGGAGGAAAATATAATTTAAAATTTAGCATCGAAAGGTAAGTTATTCATCTTAAATGATCTTATTTTTATATTTTTCAGTGTGTGTAGAAGCTATTTTTATATTTTATTTGTAGTAATGACAAGTTCCTTCATTTTGGAACCGTTGTTTGTTCGTTAGGAATACGTTATCAGTCTTACTGTTCAAATGTCATTCGATCATTGATGGTTAATCCTACCGAAGAACAATCAAATAATTATCTGTATCTTCATGATCTTTTTGATTGGGCTATTGCTCGTATTAAACCAGGTACTATATCCAATTCTCAGTTTGTTAGGAATGTTTTTGTCTTAGTTTTGGTTAAAATCGGTTGTTTTTTAATTATATATATACTAATTGTCTTTAGATTTGAAGGTTTCTGATTTTTGTACATCAATTATAAAGAAAGTGCAATCGGAAAAACCAAAATTGGTTGACAAATTGATAAAATCATTTGGGTAAGTTTTTGTAACGTATTCATGTTCTCATGGTATGCAGCTATTGTTTTTGATAATGGATTCACTTTATTGATATTTTATTATTTTAATAAGTATTTTAATTACAAATTGTTAGAATTGAATAGTGCTATATTTTATTTTGTTACTGTACGCTATTTTTAATACTTTTCTGTATATAGCAGAAATTAAGTTACTTTTTGCACATGATTTGTTATAATGGAGTCATATAGTATAAGGTAATTGCAAATATTTTTTTATTAATTTATTAGTAGAGTTTTCTTTAGTACATTACTACACTTGTGCATTCATTCATTCAAATTAGTTCAAAATAACTTATTATAAAATGCGTATGCATATATAAAAATAGATAATAAAAGCTATACATTTTTAATATTTTAGATTATATTCATTGTTTTTCATATTTTTCTTAAAGCGTTTAATGCAGGGGTCCCCACGTTTTTTTAACTTAATATTGTTAAACCTGATTTTGCATTACAATCAAATTTCTTAATTAAAGGTGTTACATTTTTAAACCATTTACATAGTATTTGAAATGATTGTAAAACTTTTAATTATATTGAGATTTGTCTTGTTTGGAGGTAATTGTATAAATGTGACATTTAATTCAGTCAAGGATTTTGCACTTTATATGACTGAAAATACATTAATTTTAAAAGTATAATAAAATTATGTTGTCTTTTTCCAAATATAATCTGAAACATTGTATCACGTTGAGGTTGAGCATATTAAATATGAAATTGAATAATTTACTAGTTTTAGTGCTGCCTTAAACAATTACAGGTTCACTTTATTTTGATAAATTTCTGTATTCAATTTTATAATACATTAAAATTAGTTTTGTTTGCAATAACAATTTAATAATGGGGTAAACATAGTAGTTTTAAGTAAAACTATTTTTTTAATATCAATATTTTTGTTTTGGATCTAAATCAAAATTTTATAATGATATTGGTATAAAATATTATACTTGCACTGATATGATAATACTTAAAGAATGTTTTCGTACAGCTTAGATATGCTTAGTAAATATAAATAGTGACACAAAAGTGAATTGATTATTTTACATTGATTTTGACGCTGCCGGTTCATCTACTGAACACATGTATCGTTTCTTTTCTAACAAATGCAGATAAATTATCGACACTCATTTCATTTAACATTGTCAGCTTATACTATATTATTAACTGCTATGTTACGTTATAATTAAGGGTGAATACATATAACATCGTAACTTTTTATTTATTAACAATAATGCTTTATTCTATCTTTTATTAAGTTTTAATTAAGAAAATTTTATTCGATTGATTTTTTAGAAAAAAAATATATTTGACACTTGGCTACTTTTCTCGTCAGTAATTACAATTGTCCATATTCCATAACCCGACATCATCTTCCTCATCTCATTTATCATCCGGTTAGGAAAAATACATGGGTTGCAAATTCTCATTGTCGGTTGTCAAAATTATACATTATATAATCCCTTATTTCATCCATCTCATCATGTGATTTGATAAAAAACTGGGTCACAATTCTTAAACAATTTCAACCCTTTTGCACTTTACACTACTTGATTCTCTTTGGTTTAATTTAATTAGCTTACATTTTTTTGGGTGCAAAAGGAACCTTCCGAAGATGTATACGTAGGTGTAAAACATTACGTCGATAAAAATATATAGAGACACCTTCAATTATTATCATCACTAATTTTAAGATTGTTATCTTATTTTATTCATAGTTTGGATTATTTTCATATCACCATCCACAGTGAATGAATGAAATGAAAATGTAAAATTGTTTATTTGCAGTACGTTTTAGCATCTGTAGGTAGAGCACTATACGGGAGTATTTCTACTTCATTTTGTATAGCGTGTATAAAATAATGGGAAAACTAACCTGCATTGATTGAATTCAAATTTAAAACATTATTTGCACTACTTATAAGTAATTATATTTTGAAACTAAATTTAATCGTAGTTAGACTTTAACGGTTTTGCTTTCATTTAAAATTCAATTATCAAATTGTTTTATTATTTTTGAAATTTTATTTGTTTATATAGCTTAATTTATTAATAGTCCAGTTATATTTTTAATGAACCATTTCTTAAACATACGTTACAGTTTCGTCACCGGTATTGAATTTCGTGATAGCAATTTACTGTTATCTACTAAAAGTGATTTTACTTTCACGAAGAACATGACTTTGAACTTCAATTTGGGATTTCAGGTATGTTATATTGTTAAATATTACACGCATGCTTTATTAATTTGGATTTAAATCAGGTTTTAAATACAGTTGGCAGGTTTCTTGCCATTTTTGGAAATGATAGGGTATAGAGATCAACTGTAGAAAAATTTTTTAAATTAAAGTTAACGTTTTTACTCTTTATTCTTAATTGGTTTGATGCTTTTAGATAATTGTATTGAGATAACCTTTGTTACTTGTATATCCTCATTGTTTTCGCAAATAATAAACCAACACTAAGTTATTTGAGTTAAAACAGCATCTCACAAACTATAAACTAAGATTTGATAGTGTTTGATATTCAATAATTGTTTCTGATTAAATTATAGTCTAATTTTTTGTGCGATTACTTTGTGTAGTAGGGTTTTGATTTTCTTCAAGTTGTTTTACTGTTATGATTTTTTGTGAAACCAAATTTGTCCGTGTATAGGACTTTGTTCGTTCAGTTCCACTTTAATCACTGTTAACGGCAGCCAACTCTCTGTGGTTGATGAATTTACGTACCTAGGCTCGGTCATAGATAATAAAGGATCCAGCTCTTCAGAGATTGGGCGTCGTATTCGCCTCTGCTGCAGCCTTTGGGCGTTTAAGTAAACCTTTATGGAACAAAAGTAATATTTTTATTAAAACCAAGATTAGAATATATGAGTTTAGTGCATTCCATTCTACTTAATGCATGCGAAACTTGGACTTTCACCCAAGTAGATACACAAAAGCTTGTTCATTTTGAGCAAAGCTGTTTAAGACCCATCTGGTTTTGCTCGTTGTCCTCTATTGAACGCACTCGTTTAATAACTAATAAAATATTTCTACAATTCCCAGATATTTGTAAATCACTTAACATTTATTGGCTATGTATCTCTAGCACAATAGAAGATAGATGATTAAAATGGATTGGCCATGTTTTACGTAGATCGCCCCCTCATCCAGCCAGAATAGCTATGGAAGCCCATCCATTAACCGGATGGAAAAGAAGGCCAGGCGGCCAAAGGAAAATTTGGACGGACATTGTAGCATGCAAACTAAGTCCTTTTATTTATACTAAGTTCTCTCGTCCCGATGAATTATTTAATTGCTTACCCTATGCAGCCAACAGAGATCATTGGAGGGGTTTAACTCGAGATGTAATTAACATTTATTGTCAGCACACCTCAAGTGTCGTTCATTAAGTGCACATTGCAAAAGTTGATGTTTTTTGCTGACGTGTTGGTATTTGGACTATCCTGGGTGATAATAACCGGTGGGGGTGTTTATCCTCAATGATGATGAATTAATGTGAAATTGTAAATGTTAAACTGTTATCTTACTGATATTTGGTAGGAAATTATGTTTTTGGTACAGCGGTACAGTGCTAGATTTAGACCTAGGTGGGAATCGGTTCGAATCCCACCACCGACCCAGTTATACCGCTGTGCAGTTGGTCCCAGCTGTTATTAGTCTAGATGCCTTTGAGCATCTAGCTTAGCATGCACCACGTGGAGGACGAACAGTCCGGAATATCACCATTATTAGAGATTGAGACTATATAAGCATTACTCAAATCCTCAGGATCATTATCATGGAAAAACAGCAGACAAGTTGCGCTTTTAAAAGTAGTTAAAACTGTTACGTCTGTAAGTACCAACAATCTTACTCAATTCTAAGTTCTTTATTGATTATTATGCTACTATTGCTTTTGTACACGCGTTGCTAGAATTTGACCAATTCGAGTGGAAAGTCCGAAGCGGAAAGGGTCTACTCCCTGTGGATTGGCGACATCGTTGGTGTGGGTGTGGGCGAAAACGATACCAACATGGTCTTCACACTAATCGCCAAACGGCGTCCCAAGTCGATCAGTTTGTACATCAAAGAAGATGAGGAGGAGGAAGAGGACGATGATGGCAACGAAGAAGACGAAGACGACGATGTGACGACCGATTTGACCAACGGCAGGACTCATTCGCGGTCGACGAAGGACAGCGCTGGTGGAGCAGCATCTGTGTTGAATGGCGACAGCAAGCGTGCCATTATTGGTCGAGGTCATCGGCGAGCTATTATTGATCAAAAAACACGCGTACGTTTTTGAATGAAGCGCAGTGGGATTTTTTTTATTTTTGTGCTTATAGTCGGTCCCAAATCCGGTTAGCGACGGTGCCTGCTTTAAAAATTGTTCCATAGAAACAATCAGACGACGCCGTTTTATCAAATGACGATGTCGATGACAGGATTGAGTGTGTAATCCAAAAGGAAGGTACAGAATCTTCGATTCTAAAAATTTTAAGTCTAATTACATTTACCAATCTGTTTCTTTATGCCCTACAGAATAAAATGAAATTCATTGATTCGTTCTGGTTGATAATGTGGTCATCTTTTCATTATTTTCCATATCTATACGGCATATAAAACGATCGACTTCGATGACTTGATAAGCGTAACGGTCATACGCAGACATTGTATGTGAATTTTAAGGGTCATACAAGTTTTAAACAACTGTTATTTTGCATACATTATGAACTAATAGATTTATCGTTACAAAAGTAGAACTTGATTAATCGAATTATCTACAAAAACGATTTTAAAAGTATTGAATGCAATGTTGTTGAAGATTGATCTTATTTATTCACATGTATCTGTGTATGTGTGTATCTGTGTACACGACATTGTGATAATAGAGCGAACAGAGCACCGAAGAGAAGCGCATGCAACGTCGGCGCGAGTTGTTCCAGTCGCTGCTTACGCGCTCGACCAATCGGCTGACTGGGTTGAAAAGCGACGCCAATTTGGATACCAAAACCAAGTCGAGCGTTTCGTACAAAGGATCGGGACAAATGCCCAAAGAAGATGACGTGCGCAAGTTGAGATTGTTTGTTGGTAAGTTTGGGCATTAGTCCACTTTTTGTTCGATCTACTCAAAAGGCATTGTTGACGGATTACAGTTGGCAATTATGTGACAACGATTGTAGTGTTTACAAGTTTAGAGTTGGACTGTTGACTATGTTGTCTCTGCTATTTTTGAGTACGGAAAGCATTGTGAACCTAATTCGTGGTACAATTTTTTTTTCATTTTGGTTGGTGACGTGGTTACCTCTTCATTATTTCCCATATTTATACGACATGTAGAACGATCGATTTTGATGGCTTGACAAGTGTAGACAAACGTGGAAGAATAACAAAGTTTCTTGGCTGGTAGACGGCATCCTTGTGACGTCGCCACTGTTCGCAAAGATTGACGAGGCCGCCTGATTTTTTGTCAGGGTTATCTCCCTTAGCCCAAGGGATACTTTTCAAGTATCCTGGGTGTATGTTCGCACCCACCCGCCGTAGCGGAAGCCCAGTTATACCGCTGTGCACTCGGACCCTGCTGTTATTAGTCTAGATGCCTAGGGGCACCTAGTCCAGGATGCACCACGTGGAGGACTAACAGTCAGGAATATCACCATCATTGGAAATTGAAACTTTATAAGCATTACTCAAATCCTCAGGATCATTAACATCCCAATACTTGAAGATTGTTTGAGGGACAACACTGCGAATTGTAGCTGTACGTCCGTGTATCTTTTAATTAATCTGGATCTGTCCTTACATCCTCACACTTAATAAGCGGACTCCAATTTAGTCTGTCTATGATTTACTGAATGGAGGTTTTGGCGTAGGGATTGTTACCGTCATTAAAACTCGAGGTTTTTATAATAAATGTGAGTATTTTTGTACTATGATTGGCACACTTGATAAGTTAGTATATTTTTACTATAATTTTATGCTTTACTCTCTTTATATATAGTACATTCGTTTAATAAATATTATTTTTTCATTTGTTTTATTCAATTCTTGATTTTTTAACATTGATTGGCTGTACAAACAAAATCTTAATTTGACAGACAAGAAATATGAAACCATTATTTTGCCCATATTTGGTTTGCCCACGCCATTCCACATTAGTACAATCAAGAATGTATCAACTTCAATTGAGGCTGACTACACTTATTTGCGTATCAATTTTCATCATCCGGGTGCCGTTATTGGTGTCAAGGATTCGGCCAATTTTCAGGTTGGTCAATGCATTCAATATATGCTAGGCCGGCATACGCACAGGCATTTCAAACTGCCAAATGTTTACATATATTTTTTGAGCAAATTTTTGGACTAATTTGCACGAAACGATTATTTTTTTGTGCAGTAGGCAAACTGTCAAGTTATATTGAAAATCTTTTATTTCTTTCTCAATATTAAAGTCCGTTTACTTGCTTCCACCTACTGACCATGACTGGTACATTTTATTGCGATTGTTCCTCTACTTTCTATTCATTCGAGTTGCGGGTTTAAACTAATGACTCGTAACGTGATTAGATGACGGAGAACAAATTAAATTATTCTGTGACGCATTAATTGATTGAATAGGTTACAGTTCAATGTGGGAAAATGTGTATGGCTATGTATTTCGAACACAATAAGAGAAAAACGATTAAAATGTTCTACGTAGATTGCCCACTCATCCAACCAGAATAGCTATGGAAGTCCATTTATTAACCGGATGGAAATTAAGGCCAAGCGGCCAACGGAAAATTTGGATGGGCATTGTAGCACGCGAACTCAGTCCTTTTATTTATGATGTACCTCCTCGTCCCAATGAATTACTTAATTGGACGTCTGCTTATCGTTTGCAGCTAATAGAGGGGTTTAATTCGGAATGTAATTAGCATTTAAGGTCAACACACCTCAAGTGTCGTTCATTAAGTGCACATTGCAAAAGTTGGTGTTTGCGGAATTTTTGGAATTTGGACTACTCTGGGCGATAATAACTGGTGGGGGATGTCTACCCCCAATGATGATGTGTCATCTGTATCGCAGTACATTTAAAAGACAGTGGACAATTGGAAAAGTAGTGTTGATGGAAATTGCCATAAAACAATAGTTAATTTAGAATTAACAGCACCGGAAAGTGGAACTTGCCCATGATGAAATTTATTCGGTTGTGTAAGCATTGTCTGTAACGTCATATGAGTCGGCTGAATAATGATGATCAAAATGCGTTTTGTGACGACTTGTAGTTTAGTGACGCCATACCTTATTAAAGGGGACATGTGAAAGCTTGCATGGAACATTGCATATTTAACTTATTGTTATAGTGATTGACGTATGTGTCAATTGTGTGCATTTGTTTTGTTATTGGGCTAGGCGGAGGAAGATAATCGATTAACTTTGATTTGGGAAAAAGTGGAGATTATGGTTACTTGTGGCAGAGTGATGCATTGGTGGTCTTTTGGACATTGCTTTCAATCTGGACCTGCACAACGTAACAGTATTACAGTTTTAAAATGATACGTGTATAGATACGCATAAGGCGACTGGTGGCGCCGTTTGTTTTTTATGCGCAACTCCAATACTGTTGATTCGATTTAGTCATTAGTGTTCAATGTACTTTGCACCATTTTAGCTTCCCGAAGCTACTTATGTGAAGGAAATGACATATCGTGCTTCGAATCAGCGAAGACACGGCGAAGTTTCTATTCCCTCGACAAATTTGAATAATGTGTATCGCATGATCAAGGAAGTGTTGAAACGTTTTCGGTCGCGCGAAGCCGAGGAAAAGGAACGAGCCAATTTGGTAGAACAGGACGACTTAATTGTCGATCATGCCAAGGGTGCTTTTCGACTGAAAGATCTCTACATTCGTCCCAATATTACGTCCAAACGCATTACAGGTAATTTGTGCTTGACAATTTGGTGTTGTGTGTTTTGCAATACATGCGGAACAGCCTTACAGGATTGAGTAATTGAATCGTTTTTTAAAACAATATTTTAATTATTGTAAAATCAATAGTTATTTAGAATTGATTTACATACGTTTTGATATGAAACTATTTTATCATTTGATTAGGTACTTTGGAAGCCCATACAAATGGTTTTCGATTTACTTCAATTCGGGGCGATCAGATTGACATTTTGTATAACAATATCAAACATGCGTTTTATCAACCATGTGACGGTGAAATGATTATTATTTTGCATTTCCATTTAAAAGTAAGTAATTTTTTGGTAGTCAATTTGATTTAATATTCATTTATTCATTTTGGTTTGTTGGCGTAGTCATTTCTCTGTTTATACGGCATATTAGACGATCGACTACAATGATTTAATAAGTGTAGCCAGCGTAGAAGTATAGCGTAGTTTCTTGGCTGGTTGACGGTATCCTTGTGACGGCGCCACTGTTTGCAAAGATTGAGAAAATGGTCGGGATTTTTGCCCAGATTATCTCCCTTAGCCCAACAGCTACATATTGTGTATGTGTACCTTAAGATACCTTTTAAGTACCCTAGGTGTATGCTTGCATTCCTGCACAGTGCACTTGGTTCGTGCTATGTTAGTCTAGGTGCTGAAGTTTATCTAGTCAAGGATATGCCACATGGTGACAGTCACCATGAGTATTATTCAAATCCTCGTTCCAATGAAAACCCAACCGACCTTTGTTTGTCCATGCTTTTGCTAGAACGCCATTATGTACGGCAAAAAGAAGCAGTTGGATGTGCAATTTTACACCGAAGTTGGCGAACTGACGACCGACTTGAGCAAGGCTCATTCGCGCATGCAGGACCGCGACGATTTGGAGTTGGAACAGCGCGAACGACAAATGCGCGAGCAAATCAAGTTGGCTTTTCGGGCATTTGTCGACAAGTCGGAAGCGCTAGCTCGCCGATACGATTTGGAATTCGAAACGCCATTCAGAGATCTCGGCTTTCACGGATGTCCACATCGGTTGGTGTTTTTTGTTTGTTTGTTTGTTTTTGTTTGGTATTTTAATTTTGCGAGTAACGCATTCATCAAACCAAGTGGACTTTTTAGTTGGTACATTTGACGATTCTAGTAGTACTCATGATAAATATGACTTTTACTTTAAAATGCATTAGAGCACATAATTTATTCACGTTAATAAAATATTTGGTGCTGTCAGTTTCAGTTTAGAGTAGATGCACGAATAAGTAAAATGCAATAATCATTCATTTCATTTTGGTTGATAACGTGATTATCTCTTCATTATTTTCCATATTTATACAACATACAAACGATCGACTTCGATGGCTTGATAAGCATAACAAACGTAGAAGAATGACAAAGTTTCTCGGCTGGTAAACGGTATCCTTGTGACGTCGCCACTGTATGCAAAGATTGATGATGTCACCTGATTTTGTCAGGGTTATCTCCCTTATCCGAACGTATACCTTTTAAGTATCCCGGGTGTTTACTCACACCCACCCGCTGCGGCGGAATCCAGGTTATACCACTGTGCTCTCGGATCCTACTGCTATTAGTCTAGATGCATATGGGTACATAGTGTAGAATGCATAATGTGGAGGACAAACAGTCATTACTATTACAATAACTGGAAATTGAGATTTTATAGGCATTACCCAAATCCTCAGGATCATTAGCATCCCATTTAATAATTAATCATTTGTGACAATAAAAATGTCAATCAATTGTAAGTATTGTGTTATTCTTTTTTCTCATTTAAGTGATCCCTACAATACATGGAAATGTGAAAATATGCCTAATTGACTTGTCAAGTTTTGTTACAAATTAAAAGGTTTTAGGCATATTTCTATTTCCAAACTAGTACCGAATGGTTAAGTGGTCTACGACCGCATAGACTTGTCTAAGTTCCAGTTATCAACACTCAGAAATGGTATTGATAATTCTAACATTATAAGATGTTTGCTATGTTATATTAATACTTGAAACAATATAACACGTATGTTGGTGTTAGAGTTTGTGGCGTTGAAAGGTCGAATTGTAAATTTTCGCTTTTGCATTCCATTTTTGTGTGTCAACTATTCAGTTCGACCGTACTGCTGATGCCAACGAGCAGTTGCGTTATTAGCATCACTGAACTGCCGGCCTTCGTCATCACTCTGGACGAAGTGGAATTTGTAATGCTCGAACGCGTCGGGTTGTCTATTCGCACATTCGACATGGTATTTGTGCTCAAGGACTATCAGAAGAAGGTTGCCATGATCAATTCGATACCCAGTACTGCTTTGGAGTTGGTCAAAGAATGGCTCTTGTACGTTTGGCTTGCGTATTGTTGTTTTGTTCGTCCCAATGTTTACACGATTGTAGCTCAGCGCCTGTGGCAAACGACGACTCCGTTTGATTCGATTGTGCTTGTCGTCGTTATTCAATATTTGGTATTTGCCTGGGTAGTCTCCAGCGGATTTGAGTAATGCATATAAAGTTTCCATTTCTGACTGTTCGTCCTCCACGTGGTGCATCCTGGACTAGGTGCTGAAAGGCGTTTAGACTAATAACAGCAAGGACCGACTGCACAGCGGTATAACTGGGCTACCGCTTTGGTGGGTGGGTGTAAGTATTCATCCAGGGTACTTAAAAGGTATTTAAAGCTATACGTATATCATAGTAGCCCTTGGGCTAACCTTGAAAAAAAATCAGGCGGCCTTGCCAATTTTTGCGAACAGTGGCGACGTTACAAGGATGCCATTTACCAGCCAAGAAACGTCGTTATTCTTCTACGTTTGCTACGCTTATCAAGCCATCGAAGTCGATTGTTTCATATGCCGTATAAATGTGGAAAATAATGAATTTTATTCTTACATAATAACATCGATTGTGTATGTTGTATTATTTATATGCTTTTGCACATTGAAAAGAATTAGTCATTGAATATAATAAAAGAGTAGTTGATTCGATTTTAGCATGTTGGTGGCAAAAACGTTTGAATGCATTCACATTTGATGTATACTGTTAGATTAGCATACCATTAAGTAAGTAATATCACGCGTCTTCACGCATATCATAATACACATGACTTTTGAATATACGTTAATCTTGAATTTTTTTTATCTTTATAATTCTATTTTATCTTATTTTCTGACTGATGTTACATACTGCGGATTGTATCATATTTTTATAATTGTACCAATTTTTGTGTGCTGAAAGCTACTTTTACTGAAGTATATAAGCTAATAACCATAATAATAATAATAATAACCATAATAATAATAATAATTCATAAAAAGCAGTCGGTATTTGTGTATTGTCTATATTTTATCTACAACCGAATGGTGTTTTATTTCGATTTCCAATTAGATCATGCGATATTTATTACGCCGAAGCATCGAAATCGTTGAATTGGCCCAAGCTGATCAAAACAGTGTTGGACGATCCTGTTGGATTCATTGAACAAGGCGGATGGGAATTTGTTTCTCCCGAAGAAGTACGTGACGTTTTATGAACGCCATTGGCAAGTGGGACTTTATAAGCTTTGTTCCAGTTGCCAGGATTTTTAACATTCCAACCTGATTGTACGCGTTTGTTTTTTTTGCGCAGGACGGTGACAGCGCTGACGAAGACACGGACGATGGGGACGAAATTTACGTTCCTTCCGACAGCAACTTGTCGGGGAATGGCGATGAAGAGGACGGCAGTGGCGAGGAATATTCGAGCGAGGAAGAGGATTCCGACTGGGATGCCGAGGAGTCAGAAGAACCGGAGAGTTTGGATTCAGATGAATCCGAAGGCAAGGATTGGGACGAATTGGAAGAAGAAGCCAAACGAGGTAACTCTGCGTTGCATCTTACATTTGATTGGTCGATTCTAATTTGAATTTACGACTATATCAACACAACATAAAATGATGTCAAATTAAATTTTATCTGCAACCTGCAGGTAAATAGGTTTCGCTATTTAAACGCCAGTTCCATTTTTAATTATCAGCTCAATTATTTGAAATTTTTATTGGTTAGTCTATATACTGGGCTTCCGCTACAGCGTATGGATGCGAACATACACCAAGGGTACTTAAAAGGTATCTTAAGGTATACGTATACCATATGTAGCCGTTGGGCTAAGGGAGATAACCCTGACAAATCAGATGGCCTCGTCAATCTTTGTGAACAGTGGCGACGTCACAAGGATGCCGTCTTCCAGCCGAGAAACTTTGTTATTCTTCTACGTTCATTACGCTTATCAAGCCATCGAAATCGATTGCTTATTTGCCGTATAAATGTGGAAAATAGTGAAAAGGCGATTATGTTACCGACCAAAATGAATGAATGAATATACCCATGTTTAAAATACATTGACGTCGTTCAACTTGAACAAGTGCGAAGGAATTAAAATTTATAGTAGAAATGGTGTAAGGATTGATATAATTGTAGACACATTGCAAACAATTGGGAGAATTGTACACATTTGTGCATAATGAAATACAATGGCCACATTACTTGCAATTGGATGGAAACTTTAAGTTACAAAATCTGAAAGAAATCGAACAATGTGCTTAATAAGGACAACACGTAGATCATTTTGTGATATTGGATCACAAGAAGATGGATGAAATCGTCCACTTGGTTGTTACGTCAAAAACGCCCGTTTGACTGAATACCAAGAATGAGATGGGTCGAGTTTGTCATTCGAGGGTACACACACACACACACACACACACACAATAAGATGATGCGACAATTTACGATTCAAAATAGGAACGTTCTGTTAGTACTCTACCTACAGTTTATATGTTTAACTTATTCAAACTTTAAAAGCCTTGATAAAAGCATCAAGTTTCCTTTATAATTACAAATAAAAATATTCAAAGTTTACATTTTAGAATATTTTTGTTGGGATTTGAACGCTAATTAGATAAAATTGGATAAATTCGACTTACTTATAATAAATCGCATTTTACAGGATTATATTAATACTTCAATTGATTTGCATTTAAAACGGCATAATGGAATTATTGAAAAACATGAACATAATGTAAAATAGTGAAATTGTCAAGTTTGTATTATTTACTTTCCAGTTGTTTACATAATTAATAACTAGAGTAGTATTGTGGTTTATTGCTAGAATGGATGTGGTCTTTTTGTGGATAGAAACCGTCTTTACGAATAGCAATTTTTATAGATATTACTAAAGTATGATCAAATATCGTTGACTGTTGTTTACAGAGGATGCTAAAGCCGAATTGGTCATCGAAATTCCACCGTCGAAGAAACGTCCACACGCTCGCGATTCGCCACCTGCACGCAAGAAGTCGCGCCACATGCCCGAGCATAACAAGAAGCGTCGCCGATAGACAGACAATAGACCGACCGCCTGGAATTTGTATAGATTTTATGTATTATAAACATCGTATACAGTTGACATTTTGATGCACACTATTTGGGTTTTTTTTAACGGGATGATTATATACATAAATTTGCGAATGAAGAGCCTTATTATATTGACATACTTTTTCAATAAAAGTTGATTGTTTGTACGAATAGTTTATGCTTTTAATTTTTATTAAATGGATGCTTCGTTCGTTAACCGAACCCCAGGGCAACAGTGTGCTAACGTGTTTTCATCCTTATTCAAAGTTGATCATAGACCATTTATTTGAATGTGTTCCTGTTTCAAAATATTAGCTTGCCTTTGAATTACAAAATAAGTAATTATTTAATTTCCGACAGTCGGTTGTATCGATACCTTACTCATTGTTTACATTCGTCATTGAAAACGAATAGGAATGTATGGTAAATGTTGGACGTCATATAATTTTTAATCGTTTTTAATTGGTCGAAATTTGAGTAAATTTTATTGGATGTGAATTAGTTTTGGCGTTTATTGCCAAGTAGACGTGCAATGTGTTTATCGAGTTGAATAAGAATTACCTTCCAATGCAACCAATGATACTTGACATTCTATCCAATCTAGCCAATTACGAAACAAGGTCATTTTTGACAAATCAATTGCATATTCTTAATGTATGAGCTTGCTCTAATCGGTATTGAGATCATGGAATTGAATCAACCCAGTTCAGTAAACTAGGCATTACTGTCGAGATTGAACGCCCAACATTGCATATATAGTAACACGTAGTTGGTGCAGGTCGAAATGTTGATGCACTATGTTCTGGCACTGCTGTTAATTTATCCAATCGCAACTGTACATGCATATGAGGACTTTTCCAATCACGAAATAAGTGTAGCCAAATGGAAATTTCACGAATTTTCGACGCACATCACGGTTATGGTATTTCTGTTGATTACCGTCTTGATTAAAATTGGATTCCGCAAGATACCCTACTGGTCGGAGTACGTTCCCGAGTCCCTACTGCTAATTATCATTGGCGTCGTATTTGGGGCCATTGTTCGACACGGGATTTATTATCAAAGTCAAGACGATTTCATATGGCGACTTACACCGCGACTGTTTTTCGACTATTTGCTGCCGCCCATCATGTTGGAGTCGGCTTACTCGCTGTACAATCGGACATTTAGCGAATATTTAGGTGTCATTCTGATTTTTGCCGTGCTTGGCACAATTATCAACTTTCTACTTATTGGGTTTTTAATGTTCTTTTTGTACAATTTGATTATATTGTACGATGCCCGAATGACTCTTGATTTGAAAGGATTTTTGCTATTTAGTTCGCTCATTGTAGCCGTTGATCCGGTTGCTGTTCTAGCCATATTTCACGAAATCCGAGTCGAATTGAGTCTGTACTACATTGTTTTTGGCGAGTCGCTTTTCAACGATGCCATTACCGTTGTTTTGTACGAAATTATGGCAGCGTTTGTGGGACAAGAAACGGTTGACGGTCGTCAAATCGCATTGGGAGTTGTTTCGTTTTTCACCGTCAGCTTTGGCGGTTTGTTTATTGGCGTTCTATTCGGCATCGTGACGTGTCTCATTACGCGCATTCAAAGTCATCTCAATTCGTTTACCCTAATTTTGTTGGCCTACTTTTCCTACATCATGGCCGATTGTCTGGGATGGTCGGGCATTATATCGATGATTGGGTGCGGATTGATTCAGGCGGCTTACGCATTTCACAATTTGGACAAGCAGTCGGTTGTCGTCGTTCATCGGCTGACCAAGGTCGTGGCCGAGGTGAGTGAAGCGGTCATATTTCTGTTTCTGGGCTTCGAAGTCGTATCGCCCAACTTGGAGTGGAACGTCAATTTCATGATTTGTGGCTTGCTTGTGTGTCTAGTGGCCCGAACGGCGGTCATCGTGTTGCTGTCTGCCATCGTCAACTTGGCCAATGTCGACGGAACGAACCTTTCGTGGACCGAACAAGCAATTGTCATCTATGGCGGACTGAGGGGCGCCGTGGCGTTTTCGCTTGCTGTGCTCATTCCCGCCCAACTGTTGGGCGATCACGGCGAGTACAAACAGCAAGTTTTCGTCACATCGACACTGTTTGTCATCCTGTTCACCGTCGGCTTCATGGGCGTCACTATTAAGCCGCTGGTCAAATTGCTGAAGATCCGTTTGGACAAAACCAAAACACTCAGCCTATTCGCCATACTCAACAACAGCGTTGTCGATTCGTCTTTGGGTGCTCTCGAAATTATGTTGAATCAAAGGGGTCGCAATGTCGTACGCGAATTCTTCCTGCGTTTGGATGCCAAATACTTGCGCAAACTGTTGCAACGCAATCCCGAATATTTCGACGAGCGCTTGTTCAAAGTGTACGAAGACATTGCCCTCAAATTGCACAACGCCACGATTCGGCCCGAAATGAGGGACCAAATTTTGCAAGACATTCCCGAAGGTCTGCGCCAAAAGCTCATGCTCAGCCAGTCGCATTCGTCGAGCAACTTGCCATCGAACGTCTTGTCCAACTGGTCGCCCGACTTCAATACCGACCGTTTCGTCCGACAGTCAAAGATGCACCAATTGGACTGCGCCATTGTCCCTGCCGACGACAAAGTGAAGGGCAACAAGTCGACCTTGGAATCCCAGGCGTCGGCAACGCTCGATTTCGACGAAACATTCATGGACATGATTCGGATTCGGCGACGAACGCTGATGATGAATCGCGAACGAATCGACAAAATCGACTTGCACACCAAATCCATCGATAAGGATCAGGGCGACGAGGTTGGCGGCAATCCTCAGGACGATGGTTCGGTCGACGAGTTGGTGTGATGCACCAGCGTCGGTTTTGTTTACAATTTGACATTTTGCATTTCAACTTTTGGTGTGATATTTGTTAATTATATTTGTAGGGTCGAGTAGGTGAAATATGCTATGGATGCGTAAGCACGTGTGTGTTTGTGCAAGATATTGATCAGGTGAATTGACCACAGATTGGGACAGATTCGTGTTATCTATTACAGCCTGTTGAATTGTGCTTTTTATTTAATATAAGTAGTTGTTGAACATTAATTGTGTTTTTTTTGTGTGGGTTTTTGTTTTTATTTTGTGAACATTGATATTATTGCACTTTTTGTATTGTTTTTACAAGATTTCTGCATAATTGTAAATTTATCATTTTACAAAATATAGTTGTCTTTCTACTGTTTAAAGTTTTGACTGATTATTAAAAAGTACCAAACAAAAATTGTAGAAGACGTAAACTGTAAGACGAATTCATTTCGTTTATTCTCTTCAGTCCAGCGGTACAGCGCTCGAATTCGGACCTCGGTGGGTATAGGTTCGAATCCCACTAAAATGCGGGCCCACGTTTGGCTTCGCTAAAATGTCCACTGCTGAAAGATGTTTCTTGTCAAAGCATTCAAACTAGCAAACATAAATATCAGTATATATGTATACATAAATAATATAATGTAATTCACGTAACATTAATAGCTACACAGACGTAGACAATTCAATTGAATGAAGTTACCAATTGTTTTTGTGTATACAAAATGGGTTTTAATATGTGAATGTTAACAGATCCAAGTAGTTTTAACATATTAGAGGCCGGAGCAGTTATCAACAATTACTAGAATGAACTTGGTGCTTCGTTCAAAATAGATAACGAAGTGTCACAGCTTTTCAAGAAGGTGATATGTGGATATTACTTTTCTGTTTTTTGGTGCAAAGTAATAAGCAACTAAAACACGGCATTGTGATCGTTTTAGTGTATCTACTGAAGGTAGTAGAAAAGATACCAAAAGCCGACAGTAGATCAGATGATCATATCAATATTTGTGAAATGTATCACTGTAACTTAATCAAAATATTTATTATCTTGTCGCGTTTGTTTGTATATGATCCAGTGGAATGCGATTGTTGAATATTCTTTAAGAACCTAGAAATGGTAGAGCCGATTTCATTATTAATTAGTCATTACATTATTTGGGTAACTAATTAAATTTGATTTCTAAAGTTCCACCGTTGCCTAACCAATTCATAGCAGTGTTTTTATATAGCTTGGTGACTTTATATTTCCCCAGGGTAATTTTTTTAAACCATTTTGGTGAATAGTATTATGAAATAATATTCTTAATTCTAGTCAACTGCATAAACTTATTTTATTTCGAGATACTCAGTTGGAAAGTTTTGTTTAAGGATTTATGGATTACATCTTTGATTGGGTTTGTCTTGCTTTATTAAATGACACATTTTCTAACGTTATTTTTTAGAAACGTTTTTGTATTGAAAGAAATGTTTTGGGTAAAGCATCACATGAATTACAACGCTTGATGAGCTCGCATATGTATACCAATAAATCGAATAGAAAATATATCTAAAAGTTGACATTTATTTTATGATTTGTAGAATAGAAATGTGTTTATTTAACTCCTTGTTTTAAAATCCATCTTCGTCATCACGTACAACCCCAGCATTTGCGTATGCAAATAAATAATTGTGATGCTATGTTCTCATACATTGAGCATTTTCTATTACGTGCCTTCTTCAATTTAATTGGCATGAGAAAATTAATTTAAAAATTGTCATGTGTCATTATCATTTAGCTGACTTTGAAAAATACTTTTGATTATATATATATACATAATGGTTATCCTCTATAATTTTAAGAGTAAATGGATTTGGAAATGTATATCCCGTTATTTACAAACCTAGTACTATTGTCATTGATGTTCGCACTGATTCATCTATATATATATATATATATATATATATAACTCCGCCTAGTTTGGATCATGTTTTAATCTAACCAGTTCCAAGGTTAGAAACCTTGCTTCTAAGACATTTATACTGCTACAGAAACAATACAAAAGGACGTCATTCCGGCAAACAACAGCAAAAAAGTGATCGCATGTATCTGGATGACAGGGCGGAGTGAAAGCCGAAAGGAAGCTCAATTTTCGATTTACAGAATCTTTAATGCCAATAAATTAACCTGTATATATATCATTTATTTAATATTAAAATAACATAATAATAACTGTACTATCAATCTAGTTAATTCAAATCAAGTATATTTATTATTCAGGAACTAAGCTAGTTTTAAAATTATGCAAATTTTATAATTGAGTGTTTACTTTTTATCAACTTTTTCATAGATTATTATTATTATTGTTTTTATTATTATTATTATTATTACTACTACTATTTCTATTATTATCACCAAAACCCTTTTGCTTTAAAAATAAATATGGAGCAATAAGATAATAATTACAGTAAAGAAAACAACCAGAAAGTCCCATAATTCAAAAAGAACATGACAAAATGTTTCCATGTATTTCAACATTTTGCCCAACGTTTTGTTTGATATCATAAAACATCCATATTAATTAGGCCTTTCCGAATAGTTTTGTGGTTCACCCCAACCTTTCTCTTATTACTTTCAATCATCTATTCCAAAGGCGTTCTTGCTGGCGATAAACGTAGAATTTGATCATGTCATTGTCTTCATCTAAAAACTTTTATATCTGTTTCATATATTTTGTCATTTGATAACTATAACCGATGGATAATTTTCTACGTAGTTAATTTAACTTACACTTTTCTAGCAACTACATAATTTCATTTCTGGCTGGATGAGTGGGCGATCGACGTAAAACATGGCCAATCCATTTTAATCGTTTTTCTCTTATTGTCCTAGAAATACATGGCAAATAAATGTTGAGTTACAAATATCTGGGAATGGTCGAAATATTTTATTAGTTGTGTTCTGGTTACAATAAAATTGTTAATGTCAATTATTATAATTTTGTTTTGAATAATTTTTGACAAATGCTTTGCGGCACATTTGTGACATGACCGTTTAAAAATCGACAATATTTGATTGATTTTCCAAGATAGTAAAGAGCTGTCTAATCACAAACGGTAGGTGGCAATTAAAGTTTGAACTAAAGGACAACATTTATCTCCAAATACTACTCACAAATTTTAGTACGTTTATTTTGATAGTAAAGGTTGATAAATTATAACTTGCATATCAAATACTTGTTTTGCAAATGTTAATATTTTTAATACACATTGCTTTGTCAAACGTTCATAGGAAAATTGGGGAGAATAAAGATTAAGTTTATCACCTTAACAATATTCTACGTAGAGAAGATATCTACATTACAAGGCGAATAGTGGCATTGGAAGTGGAAAGTAAAAAAAACCGTGATCGACCAGCGACAAGATGGTTGGATTGTGCAGGAGTCAACATGAAGGAAAAGGGACTAACAAACAGAACCAAATGGGGAGTGTTGACCAGAAACTGCGACCCTTTGTCAAGGAGGGTAAAGCTGTCAAGAAAGACGAAGAAGAAGGGTTGTATTGTCAAAATAGGTCATTATTTGAATTATTTTTTGACTTCTCTTGGGTTGTACTTTGTTGGAGCTGCTTTTTTATATAAAAAAAAATTGGAAGCAATGACGAATTGGGAAATAATATGGAGGTTACCATGTCACCAGTTTCATGATATTATTGATAAAAATAATAATTCTGTTATGTTTTAATACATTTTCACATTGTCACTAATACATTTCAATACCTGAAACATTCGCGTTCATTAGCTAATACAATTGAATAGAAAAAAATTGTCAATTTTTTTTTTACAATACGTCATTTTTTATTTTTAAAATAGAGAAATTTTTACACAAGGATGCATTTACGAAACGTTTTTAAGATGTTAATTTTTTATAATACAACAATTTTAACAAATTATATGGGTTTTTTTAATTTTTAGTAAGCATTGGTAATATAGCTTATTTGAGTGAAGGTTTATTTGCATTATTAATAAAAATAAGCTTCACAAATGATGTTTTTTAATGAATGTTCATTTACTTATTAGCATAATCTTTAATCCATCAATAGAAGTACATTCAGCATATACATACATAGATAACATATTATATTGAACATGACTTTTGAATATACGTTAATTTTGAGCTTTTTTTAGCCTATGTAATTTAATCTTATTTTATTTATTTATTTTTGGACTGATGTTACATACTGCTAATTGCATCGTATTTTTATAATTGTACATATTTTGTGTGTGCTGAAAGCTACTTCTACTGAAGTATCTAAGCCAATAACCATAAATAATAATAATAATAATAATAATGAATGACATAAACAAAACAATACAATAAAAAAATTAGGCAAATTAATCGATTTATATAATTATCAAGTGACATATGGTTATCGACAATACATTTGTTTAGCCAGGATCTTTCCATTAATATAAAACAACGGTTGACATACATTTTCGCAGTAATTAATAAACGCAAATTATTAATTTTATTATATTAGGGGTAGTAACATAAACATCTGGTAAAGTTGATTTGAAAGCACGTTGAAATCAACTATGATAATATTTTTTCTACTTTTAAAATTCTCTTTTATTTTACTTTTATCACTTTGAATGTTTTACAAGAAACATCTTTCAGCAGTGGACATTTTAGTGAAGCCGAACGTGGGCCAGCATTTTAGTGGGCCGGTGGTGGGATTTGAACCCCGATGCCCACCGAGGTCCAAATTCGAGCGCAGTACTGCTAGATCACCACGGAATAGGTACAAAAAACAATTAATTTTACTATTGTAGATTTTAATAATCATAACGTAAATTGCTCAAAACAAATTTTCATTATTCATTGTACAAAAAACATATAAATATAAATAAAATCATATAGTTATATACCATTGCCAAATATATAAAACTGAATAAAAAGATAAAGTCATACCATGTAGTAATGGCAAATTAGAGTAGCGCATCTATTTAAGGGCCCACATAAATAAAGGTGAGATTTAGATCATGTCTAAAATATTGTAACGCGTTAATTGCGACTCACGTTTTGTCAACGAGTGTAATTTTCCGAAGCTCAAATTTAAAATCCAAGCCTAATCACATCATTTTTTCCAAGCTTGTACAATTGAGCAGTACCGCAGTTCACGGTTGTCCAACTGGAGTTGTCGTTGGTTTTGCACAATTTAATCTTAGCCAAGATTTTTGATTAGAAAATCATGCTTAAGAGACAGTTAACTAATCGATTAAATCAAATACTTAATTATTTTTTGTTTATTATTATTTATGCTATGTCAGAGTAGTAACAACATTTTATATATTAAGAAACTTTGAATAATAATAATCTGAAAATATGTTTAAATGGTACGTAAATAAACATAGTTTGAATTAATTTTGGCGCATTTAATAGTAGTCTAATTTTTGAAGTTGTACAAGTCTTTTTTGAATAAAATTTATAAACTATATATATATATATATATATATATATATATATATATATATATATATATATATACATAAAAGTAAAATAGGTTACATATTTTGAAGAAATCGTATTGTAGCATTTGATGGTATTCTACAAATACCAAAATTACTATTTAAAATTTTTGCATTTTTACAAAAATTGAAAGTATTATATTTTACTTTAACATTTAAATTTAGTTTTGCATAATTAAGCACATGGTAGTATTGAATTCACATTTTTGACTGCGTGTTATATCAACTCTTATCTAACTGAAATTTCTCAAACTGGAGTAAACCTGCAACTATGTCAAGTGGCACACAATTGTGGCACAATCTTTAATTTTATATTTAACGCTAAGTCTTAACATGCTAGTTGAGAATGACATTATTTTTATTATACTTATAAACATTTTCTCTTCATTGGTTTGCACAGTACTTCTGTACGCAGCTAAAACGTGGACTCTTACGGGATCGGAGATCGAGAAGCTTGACAAACTTGAAGCAAGATGTCTCAGATGCATTTGGCCGCACACCCATTTTGCATCCTGCGTATTGGACGGAAAAGATCAGTAACCGCCAAATTCAAAATGATCTTCTTTTGTTGGTATCACGACAACGAGGATTGAGTTTGGTTTGAACACGTTCTTTGTAAAAAACCTGATGCAATCTCACATATCGTAACCCTGGTTTGTCCAAATGCCGAATGGAAGAAGAGGAAAGGTGGTCGGGACAATCGTTACACTATCTTGGCCGGGACTTTATCTTGGAAACGATGGCTAAGTCGATGGGCTGACATATCCCTACATGCCTCCGAAAATTGTGAACAATGAAAAGGAATTGTTCGAGATGCTATGCGAATTTGGAATTAATGAACTTTTGTGGTTGTTATTATACTTTTGAAATTAATGGAGTTTTAGTCTTATGAAAATCGTTGCATTGATACAATTGCCTCCAGACAACACAAACCTTAATATAATTGTATTTTTCTAATTATTTAAAAATAATATGTAAATGGCTTGAGAAATAAAAACATCGAAATAGGACAATTAATTATGAAATGTAAAATGAAATTGCACAGCATTAGGTTAAAAAATAGAGCGATCCCTATCTCAAATGCTTACAAAGCGTTTGAAAAGTAATGACTATTATTTAACATATTTAAAATGTACAACTTCTGTCATCTAGATATATTTCAAAATATAACTTATTTTTAAGATAAATCCCAATCATACACTCGTTTTTGATAATAGTTGTATAATTTAAACCACTTTATTCCAGAAATTATGCGGGAGTCAAAGGGAAGTTATAAGAACCAATAAGGAAATTAACTTTTTGTAATTTTTAAATTGTTTTTAGCATGTCTAAATTAGAATTTAATAACATTATTGGGTAGAAAAGTTGTTTAGTGTTTTTATTAATACTGCTAAGGTAATATATTAGAAAATATTTGTGTGAAACTTGAATGTGCCTAATATAATTCAGTTGTATTACAAAAACGAATCAATCATGCTCTATTGCTAAATTTGATTACGAGCAGTCAATGTGATTTACGGTTTAGCTGCATTGAACGAACTCTTGATACTTAAAAATATTTAAGTCAAACCTAAAAAATAAACTAAAAATAAACTAAAAAATAAACTAAAAATAAATTAAAAAATAAACTAAAAATAAACTAAAATAAATTAAGAAATTAACTAAAAATAAACTAATCCCTTTTGCTAAATTGACACTGTTTTAAAAAATAAATAAATAAATAATTTTTTGTGTAAAGGTTAACGATTAAAAGAAGAAAAACATTTGTGTCAACAATTTTTTTGGGCGTTTTTTCAACATTGAATGTTTTACGGTGATTATTTTTCAGTAGCGGATAGTTGCGCGAAGTCAAACGTGGGCCCGCATTTTGTGGACCGATGACGGAATGCCAGCCCCCCCCATGCCCATCCAGGTCCAAGTCCAGCGCCGGACCGCTAGGTCGCCCCGTCACATATTTTGTTATATGTACCCTCAAAATGATAATATCATTCATATAAAAACAGAAATGTAATTTACATTTGTCAGTTTTCAATATTTTATTTATTTACTTTTTATGCCACGTATCATTTACTATATTGTCATTTTTAATTATCCATTCCAAAAGCATTTTTACTAATCTTTCGCAATGGTCAATGTAAAGCTCGACCAATGGGATAACCATTGTGACCTTGTCATATGAGGACACATGTCACTTATTATTATTATTATTATTATTATCATTATTATTATTATTTAAAACGCAATTGGGCCAACCAATCTTTTGAATATTTTTAAGATACTGGCAATAAGAAAGAAACAATTGTCATTTTATCAATCTTATCCTTTATGATTCCACGTTTCACTTTGTTATAGTATGCTGTAACAATATCAGCTGATGGTTACAAACAGAGTTGTCTTTTTAAATACATATAAAAAACGGCCATATTGGTTTTATTTATTATGCGGTTTTCAAAAGTGGTCTATTTGATTTGCCAAATTTATCAAAACCTGGTTTGAGTCAACTAGGAGCACTATACAGCTGTTTTATCCGTCAATAGAATCATCAGTAGTGCATGCCTTTTAAGTCTCTCTCTCTCTCACACACAAACTTGAACGCATGTCCTATTGGTTGTAGTAAACGAACGGCTGTAGTTAGTTTGTTAAATTTCATCGATTTCTTATTTCTAAAAACGTCGTTGCTTTGTGTGCAATTGACACATTCACGTATATTTATTGCCAGCACTACCGTTTGCTGACGTGTCCAGTTCGAAAGTGTGTGTTTCGATACGGGTTAAATTTTGACTATCAAAAATTTTGTATATCGTGTTTTCACTTTTTTGCTCCCAATGAAAAAATGGTTTTCACAGATACGCGTTGGAATTCTCCCTCTTCGTCAACCGGAATTTGGGTCAGCTATGGCGAATTTGAATGTTATGTAGCCAGTTCTTAGTCCAGTTGGGAAAAGGCGAGGGTTTGGGTCCAAGATTAGCGACTCGACCTCTGTAGAAAGGGTTTTGAAATAATAAAAAATAATAATAAAATTTGTCTTGATCATTAAAATTACTATTTCTAGTTACTATAAATGTTACAAATATGGTTTTAATTTATTGAAAAAAGTGTGCTACTTTTATTGCACAATGTAACAAGTGTGCCTTATAATGACTCATTCAATGTATTGTAATTTTAAATTTTTTTAAAATCACATGCTTACTGTATTGACTATATTTATATTTATCAACATATGACATTCTATTTCATTTTGTTCCCATTATTTGTACTGCTACTTTTTAAAAATTTTTGATCTTATTATTTTTTATATTGATGGTAGAAATGTATTCTACGCTGAATGTATCTCTAGTGAGATATTAAAGCTTAATAATAATAATAATAATAATTATTATTATTATTATTATTATTATTATTATCTCGTTGTAACCATTCTTTTTTTCTAAATTCATGTTTTGAGTATACTTTAATTGAACCAGGTCCATTTATTTATTCAATTGTGAATATTCCTAATTACACATTTCACATGTGTAATAGAATGTAATTTATTTTAAATATAAATTTTTCATTTATTCAAAAACAAGATAATATGATTGTTGCATGTGATTATACTCTTTGTCAAAACCTTCATTTGAATGCAGGTGACATTGATTATAATGGTTTTTTCGGGCATCATTTACAAACCATGTATTGTATAATCCATCAACTCGTCTTATTCTATCTTTAATCGTCCATTTTCAAACAATTATTACTGATCTTTTGACTGTAAATGTAAAACTTGACTCAGGAATTTTCATCGTTTTATTGTGATTGTTACATAGTAGACGACAGTTAGTTCTTTTTATTATTTCATAATTTCAAATGTGATTGCACCAACTAGTGTTTACATTATTTTGCTAATAGGAATGACACAAAGTTGTATTTTTATGCGGTGGGAAAAACACAATCATGTTGGCTTGGTGGATGATAAATTGTTATCGCTGTTCCCAGGCTGGCTTCAAGATTAATTGTGCTTTTGCCATCTTTATTAATAACGCTTGTTAGATACGTAAAAGAATCGAAAAATTGAATATCTTTATGATAAATATCAACAGACAAATAATCATTTGGCTTTGTGCACAAAAATGTCGTTTTTTGACAGTTACCACACAATTAAACTCGACAGCTTATGCTACAAAAAGTTGTAATATCGTTTCTGGTATTTTACGAAGTCAACCGATATTATCTGCAAATTTAATCTGCCATAAGTCCACTGGGTAGCGTACGCCAATTTATCCACCGACAGTGACATAATAAAACCAATTGCCAGTCGAAAGAGGAACGTTGATAAAAAACACCATTAACGTACTCCTGTAAAAATATCAAACACAACCAGTGTGACGGCTTTTAGTTCTAATACAATAACTGCAATTGTAGCATAACAAAGGCTTAATATTTACAACTCTCAATATTATTCCGCCTAGTTTGGACCAGAAATGATTCAATCTAGCCAGGCCCAAGCCTGAATAAAGGAGGAGGGTTTGAGTGCGCAAGGTTATCAACCTGGCTACTGTAAAAAAATTTATACTGCTACGGAAACAATCAAGAGGACGCCATTCCGGCAAACAATGGCAAAGAAATGATCGCATGTATCTCGATGACAGAGTTACACACATATGACAGGGTTGAGTGAAAGCCGAAAAAAAGCTCAATCTTCGATTTGCAGAATTTTGAATGCCAACGAGACTTTGTTGTTGTTGTTGTTTTGCTGTAATTGTTGTTTTATTGTCCCATGGTTATTTTTAAGCAAAAGGATTTTGTATAATAATATACTATAATATAAATAGTTGAATAATCAATTGCAAAAATTCTCGTTGCCAAAAACTTTCGTGAAATGAATAAAATGGTAATTGTAAGTATTTTTTAATATTTTTGGCATTGTTTCAGTGATAGTAGAAAAAAAAGAGTGTTTTCGATCTTTTCAAAAACCATCTTATTTTCGAAGATTTTTGTCTATTGTATTACTTGAAAGGATTTTAATTACTTGGCACAACACTTTCCTTAAAAACGGATAATATGATTATTCCGTTCCAGTTGTTGCAATAGTGTCAACTTCTTTTCTTGGGTGGGGTAACAATAACTTCTTGTCTTGCTTATCATTAAAAACTTACTCATTATGCCACAATATATGAAATAGATAAGCAGGCTTGTATATATTTTGCATCATTGCCATCTTTAAACATGTTTGCAAGTACTTTGTCAAACCCTCCTGCTTTATTATATTTCAACGTTCCAATTGTATGGTTTTTCGCCATATCCATATTTTGATCTGCATCAAAATCTACAAAATTATTTAATGCAGACTAGCTAAATACTTCTTTAAAATGCCCTAATCATCTATATAATTGCCTATTACCTGTTACAAGCAAAAAATTATCTTTTTATTCTGATTGAAATTTTGCTACCATTTGTAGCTTTTAACACAATTTCATGTAGAATTTTGACTTTTTTTTTCTGTTGAGTTTTTTAAAATTTGTTAACCAACAATCTTTTTTTCTATTGCAGTTTTAAATATAGTGGCTGCTGCTTTTCATATGAAGTTGGAAGTATTTTTTGTGGTTTTTATTTTTTCTAGTATTAAACAGAATTTTTCTACTACAGCACTATAATTAAAAGTTGCATTGTGCACGTTCAGAAAATCACCACGATGTACTGATCAATATGTCAATCTTATTCATTGTTTTTTCGTCCCAAAAAAACGCACATTATCTTGTACATGGCCAAAACAATGTATTGTCAATATTCACTCCACAGTATTTTCTTGGTGCTGGCATTATTATTTAGGCTGCCATTCTGGTCCAACATCTAAAAAGTGTCCAGTTCAGCCTTTGTTCAAATTTTTATTAAAATTCCCGTTTGATATTTGTATCTTGTACCTTGGTACAACTTTCACCAAAATTTGTCATTGGGATTTGAACTCGTGACCAACCAGACAGGTCGATAATAAGTCGAGCACTATACCGCCAAATCACCCGGGCATCAGTTGTAAAAGTCATTTTTAGACTCTGTACTGCAGGTTCAATTGGTTTAGTTGACATTTTTTGTTGAATTTGACTAAATAGCACGATCACCTATGGATTTTTATCCAACAATAACTCGAACAGCATTTTTACAAAATATAATTCCATAAAGGCGACCTAATTGTGCCGGGGTAGTCTAGCGGTACAGCGCTCGAATTCGGACCTCGGTGGACATGGGTTCGAATCCCACCACCGGCCCACTAAATGCGGGCCCACGTTTGGCTTCGCTAATTGTCCACTGCTGAGAGATGTTTCTCGTAAAATATTCAAAGTAATAAACATAAATAAAAATAATAATAAATAATAATTCACTTTTACAATAGGGAATCAATACATTGCCACTTGCAGTAGATAAACAAGCTACTGTCAAAATCAATACAGTATAATCCATTCGTTTTTGTAACACTATTTCATTATATGAAGCACATGAACATTGATTAAATATTATTTTAACGCTATAAGTGAAATGTTTGACAAAAAGTAATATTCTATACCAATATCAATAAAAATTCTAATTGAGATCAAAAACAAGAATAATTATATTCAAACAAAATTGAAAAACCAAGCAAATTAGTCGCTAAAAATACATTTTATTATGAAATATGTATACATATATAGAAATAAATAATAAAAGGTACACGTTTTAAATATTGTAGGTAATATTCATTTATTTCTAGAATTTTCTCAAAGTGTTTAATGTTGAAGTACCTACGTATTTAAACTTAATGTTGTGTAATTTGATTTTACATTACATAATTAATTTTCCTAATTGAACATTTTTATTTCTCAAACTATTTACATTATATTTTAAAATGGTTGTAAAATATTACAATTATATTAAGATTTTTATTGTCTGAAAGCAATTGTATAAATGTAACGTTTATTATATATAACGTTTAAATATATATACACCTATTTCAAAAATTAACGCAAAAAATTACAAAGGTATTAAATCTAAATTAATTTGTTATGTCCAATTGTTTTTTTTGTAAAAACAAATATTGGGAATTAAAAATAATGTCTAGTGCTTAATAGATCCTTTATATATACTTAGAAATATTTATTTAAGAAGGCTGAGTCGGCCAAAATAGCATATTTTAAAAGCTACTTCTATATTAACGTGGATAATAAGTTAAAATTACACAATTTTTATAATAATTAAATTATTATTATTTTGTATGCTTAATTTCATTAAAAATGAACAATAACTCATTCTTAAAATTGATGTTAAACGTACATTCAAATCTGCTTTGATTGTGATGTCATAATAATTATCAAAGTAAACATTTAATTATTCTAATCTATATAAATAAAAATAATAATAAATTTTTTCTTAATTTTAAATAAATATACAAATAGTGAAAATTTTATTTCAGTTATGAAAAATGTTTTTCATTACGAAATGCAGCACACTTACACGGGGGTTACTACTGTTTTTCAGGACAAGGCTCCATGTCATACGTCCAAAATGGTAACATCATATTTATCTAAGTTTACTATATTTGCTTTATATTTACATTTAGACAGTAGAGGGGCTAAAATCAAAAAAGCTATCTCTCACTCAATTGCCACCTAACAGCCCGGATATCAATGTTATTGAAAAATTTTTCAGTATGCTAAAGAGCAACATCAATAAGCATACCGAAATTGAGGATTTATGTAAACGTATTCGGTTTGTTGTTCAACATGAGATGAAACAAGAATATATCAACACTCTCATCGACAGCATTCCAAAACGCTTGGATCAGGTTGTTTAAAAAAGAAAGGCGATCACATAGATTATTAAATTTTTTAAACTTTCTAATGTTTTTGATCATTTGGTAACTGAAAAAATTGTATGTAATCCGTATTTTTATTAATAGTTGTCTTTATAAATTATGTTAATTATTTTACACCAGTTGATATTTTATACTTTTATTTTTACTTACAATATGTATGTATATATAATTATAGTTTTTTTCAATTATTATATAGTATTGTATATTTTATAATTGAAGTGACGTTTCTCTTGTACGCTATGTAATTGTTAGAGAGGTTTTAGTTTAATAATCACTTTTTTGCAGTAATTGTTGTGAGGGTTGTATATATTATATTTTTTAATTATTTTATAAACTTTCAATTATATTAAAGTTTGTGTTGTCTGGAGACCATTGAAGAAATGTAACGTTTATTTTTTTAATGATTTTGCACATTATATGTTTAAATATGCATTAATTTCAAAAGTATAAAATTATGTTGTCTTTTTTAAATATAGACTAGAACATTGTTTTTATAAATATATATATATGCAAAATCATTAAAAAAATAAACGTTACATTTCTGCAATAGCCTCCAGACAACACAAACTTTAATATAATTAAAAGTTTATAAAATAATGAAAAATATAATGTAAATAGTTTGAGAAATAAAAATGTTCAATTAGGAAAATTAATTATGTAATGTAAAATCAAATTCTAGAAATAAATGAATATTACCTACAATATTTAAAACGTGTACCTTTTTTATTTATTTCTATATATGTATACATATTTCATAATAAAATGTATTTTTAGCGACTAATTTGTTTGGTTTTTTCAATTTTGTTTGAACATCATTATTCTTGTTTTTGATCTTAATTAGAATTTTTATTGATATTGTATATTAGAATATTACTTATAGCGTTAAAATACTATTTAATGAATGTTCATGTGCTTCATATAATGAAATAGTGTTACAAAAGCGAATGGATTATACTGTACTGATTTCGACAGCAGCTTGTTTATCTACTGTATCCAACGCAAGTTGCTAATATCTTGTGTCTTATTACCCAACTGTCGACCTCACTAATAGGTGTGTGCCACATTCATACAGTCGAACAGATTGCATTTTCCAACTTTAAAGTCCTATAATGCCAAAAATTGAACTTTTTCCCCTTTATTTAACCCTGTCTTCAAATTCTCATTTTGCTGTTGGTTGCCTCCGGATCTTACCTTAGAATTGTTTATTTTGATGAAACCAGCTTGTTCACCTTGGGTTTTTACTTTTCTTCTTTCTCAAGCCACAATGGCATTGTTCAACAGCTTGATTCGACTAAGAACGGCCTTGATAATTTTATGAAAAATTGCCCAATTGTAAATTTTATTTAAACATGTTTATAAATAGGATAAAGTTTAAAGCATTGGGTTCCCTTTATAATTCCAAATAAAAATATAAGAAGACGTAAACTGTGAGGTGAATTCATTTCGTATATTCTCGTCAGTCACAAACATATAACATTTTAGTATATATATACAAAAAAGGGGGCTACAGATAACATCTAAATTAGTACAACTCAAACATTTACACACAATCATTACGACCAAGCTAAGTTTAATGTAGTGACGAACTGTTTTTGTGCACACAAAGCAGGTTTCAATGTGTGAATATAAACAGATTCGAGAATTTTCAACATATTCGAAGTTGGAGAAGTAATTAGCACTTTAAAACAATTTTTAAAGTTGATTTAATGTTTGGTTTGTAGTAAGTGACGTAATATGGAGGATGTAGATAAGTGTTCATTTCCGTTTGACCTCTTATTGATCCAGTTAGGAATGTGTTCTTTAGGGTAGATGATAAAACCAACCAAGGGAAAACGTTGCGAAAAAGGAGCCAATAAGAGTTAAATAACCTGTTGTGAGGTGTGATTACTCGTAAGTTGGGGATGAAAAAGTTTCAAAAAAATGTGACCAAATTTGCACGATGACGCAATACAAATCGTATAGTGCTATGTAAATATTGATTTTTCCACCTTATAAACATTTTCAAGGTCAAACAATCCCCTTTTGATAGAAGAATGCACCAACGCGACTCACACTTGCTCACAAAGATTGACCAATAGAATTTTTTTAAATTCTTTTTACCTTGGTTGGTTTTATCATTTACCGTTCTTTAGCCCGATTAGATAAGCGACGCATTGTCCGACCAATGTACTTGTCACCGCAACTGCAAGTGAACTGGTAAATGCGATGTGAGGCGGAAAATGTGTCTTTAGCCGTTTTAATGTTGGGCAAAGGAGACCTTTAGTAGTGAACAGCATTGTTAGTTGAATCGATGGAAAGGTCCTTTTTATGGCTGTTTTAAGATGGATTTTGAGGAGGTTCATAATGTTATCTCCTTTAAATGGTAGCCTTAGGTAAGCCGGCTTCTTTTCATCATTGTTTGAACCCGGCTTTTCGTATTCCTCGGCATGGTATTCGATGAATTTTAGTAGATATCCATTATTGATTAACAGGTGTTTAATGATATTCCTTTCTTCATCTATTGTGTCGTCAGAACAACTTTTCTGTGTACGGTTGAACAGTGTTTTGACAAGTGCACGTTTGTGTTAAACTGGTTGAAAGCTTGTATAGTGTAAATATTGACCAGTTCCAGTAGGCTTGTGGTAAACTCTACGTTGAAGCGATCCGTCACTTCTCCGTGAAATTGAAACGTCCAAAAAGTTGATTGTATTATTTTCTTCAACTTCATGTTTTGTTCTTATGTTGGGATGAGTTTTGTTTAAATTTTGAAGCAGTTCATTAAGGTCTTGTTTGTTGTGAGCTACTACAAATATGTCATCCACGTATCGTTTATATATGACCATTTTTTCTATTAATGTTTTGATTTGATGTTCGATTTTTGATAGAAAGATATTTGCCAGTACTGGTCCTAATGGACTGTCCATGGATACACCGTCTGTTTGAGTTGTACTAATTTAAATGTTATCTGTACCCCCTTTTTGTATATATATATATACTAAAATGTTATATGTTTGTGACTGACAAGGATAAAGTTTGTTTAATCTACACCTTTCTATTTTTTAATCACGTTTCTAATAACTTAATTTTGCTTATTATATATATTATTATACAAAATCATTTGCTTTAAAAATGAGCACGGGGCAATAAGACAACAATTACAGCAAAACAACAACAACAACAATAACAAAGTCTTGTTGCCATTGAGGATTCTGCAAATTGAAGATTGATCTTCCTTTCGGCTTTCACTCTACCTTGTCACCTGTATATCTCTGTCATTCAGATATGTGCGATCACTTCTTTACCGTTAATTGCTGAAATGGCGATCTTTTGTATTGTTTCCCTAGCAGTATAAATTTTTTACACTATGCCAGGTTGCTAACCTTGCGCGCTCAAACCTTCCTCCTTTATCCAGGCTTGGGACTGGCTAGATTGAATCATTTCTGATCCAAACTAGACGGAGTTAATTTTGTTTACTGTTATTATAAAAATTACAAAAAATGGCCTAACAACTAATTCCTTTTTATTAAACTAATATTTTACGTTATTTTTTTGTTGTCTATAAAAATGACAACTCAAATTTTTAATCACGATTGCCATGATATATTACATACAATATATTGATTAATAATTTTTATCGATTAGCTGCATTGATGGCGTTTAATACAATCACGTTTCTACATTATTTACTATTACTAATTATGATTATGTGCTTTCACATCATTGCCATGTGCTCAATGTTGACAACTAAGAATTAATTATTTAATCATAGACTACTCAAAAGTAGATGAAAATAAAAATAAATTATAGATATTATTCAAATAAATCTGACAATTCTAAAAAAACATAGATATGTTGTGTATGACTTATCTATTGTTAATAAACATTTTAAGTCTTGTATACAATTAGCATCAAGGATTGAAGGTAATAAGCTTCTGGAAAAACAAGGGGAACCTGCCTGCACATGAAAGCCAAAAGGAATCAATACAAAAATTCATGTCTGCCATACTTATCCAGAATCAAAGAAAATTGAACGTCTAACAAACGTCTATCAAAGTAGGAATCATTCCACCCACGCATTAATTTGAACTAATTTGGACATCCTACAGCATAATGTAACTGTGCCTTTATTTGACTCATTCAAAGTATAGTAATTTTTTAAAAATCACATGTTTACTGTATTGACTATATTTATATTCATTAACACATGACATTATAGTTCATTTTGTTCCCATTATTTGTACTACTTCTTTTTTTATTCTGTTGTTATATTTTTTATATTAATGGTAAAAATGGGAGAATCTAATCCACCACAAAAGTTGTGCGCCAAGAAAAATTCTTATTAGTCGAAAATGTACATCAACGCAAATTTTGTGAAGCGGTTGTTACGTTGAGTAAGTGGAAATTGTTGTACGATATTTGAGGGAGCATACACAGTTGTTCTTTGATAAAAAGCAGGTACTAATTGTAAATATTTCCCAGATGTGTTCTGTTTAAAACCACATTTTTAGGTGCATTTAAAAAGAAGAATTTCTTATTTGATTAATCCCATTTGATGGAAAGCCATTTTAGGCAAAAGTAATGTGTTTATAAGGGATTATTTGTTTTCAGAAATGTTATATTAGTATTGCCAGATTCACTTGTATAATAAATTTACTAGGTTTTCAAGTCAATCAGGAGCACTGTACAGCTGTTTCATCCTTATTTGGAATCATCAAGTACAGTGCTCCTGGTTAACTTGAAAACCTAGTAAATTTATTATACAAGTTAATCTGACAATACTAATAAAACATTTCTAAAAAGCAATGTGTATTTGAAATACAGTACAGTTTTAAAGTAGTTTCATGTAAAGTTAACAACGTTTTTCGGCAGTTTATTCAGCACGATATGTTCTGTATAATGTTCATATTTAATATATTTTTCGAAACGAATTTGTTTTTAGACTAGTTTATGTGTTCGTAAAAGAACAACAATTATCATGGTTTCTGGATGATCATAAGTCTATTGTATGTGCTGGTATTTTGCAACCATTCGTAACTAATGCTTAGGATGCGCTCATATTTCATATAATTTTGGAATTCAAATTTTACACTGAATGTATCCCTAGTGAGATATTAAAGCTTATGTAATAATAATAATAACAATAATAATAACAATAATAATAATAATAATAATAATAATAATAATAGTAATAATAATAATAATAATAATAATAATAATAATAATAATAATAATAATAATAATAATAATAATAATAATAATAATAATAATAATAATAGTAATAATAATAATAATAATAATAATAATAATAATAATAATAATAATAATAATAATAATAATAATGAATACTACAGTTAACGGATTATTTGTTAATTTTTTCACAAAAATCGTTTATTACTATTTTTCAAACTAACTTTTAGGTTCCATAGTATTTAATCAGAAAGACAATTTAAAAATACTAAATTTTTCACACCCTAGACAAGTGTATTTCATACTTTTTTTTGTAATTCGACAGACGTTTACACCGTTTATCTAAATAATTTCAATTTTTTAAATTTTATTTTAAATAACGACTTATAAAGTAAGCAAAATGACGTAACAAAATTCAAACATTTGTGCGTAAAATAAAAATTGAACTTGTGTTACTTAATAGTTCAAAAATAATTTTTCGGCAAAAATTGTTTTAAAATACTTCATATTAAAGTATTTTTCGAACAGAATAAATTTTTTAAATGTTTGTTACTTTGAAGGTTTTACAAAAAAAATCTTTCAGCAGTGGGGACATTTTAACAAAGCCGAATGTGGGTCCCCATTTTAGTGGGCAGGTGGTGGGATTTAATCTCCGAACCCCACCCAGGTCCGAATTCGAGCGCTGTACCGCTAGACCACCCCGGCACTATTTTTTTTATTTTTGCTACTTAGAATGTTTTACAAGAAACATCTTTCAACAGTGAACATTTTAGCAAAACCGAACATGGGCCCGCATTTTAGTGCCGATGATGGGATTCGAACCCATGCCCACCGAGGTCCAAATTCGAGAGCTGTACCGCTAGACCACTCCGGTACGTGTTTATGTACGCGTAGGCATCGCAAGCATTTATTAAACGTCATTCAATTAAAAAAAACGTTTTGGTACAAAACAAATGTGTAAATCATTTTCGTTATTAAAAATAATAATAATAATTTATTTTAAAAGCATTTTTTTCAAAATTAAGTTGATTGAAATTTATTTACTTTTCGACTATTTTTTTAATAATTTGTTTAAAAATGTTTTATAACTCCAAAATATTTAATTTCATTTGTCTCGGCAAGTTCAACAACACCATCGCCAGACATTTGTATGCAATGTGGAATTTATGTTAAAATTGAATATGTGACTGCATCAATTTTCCAGACTAATAAAAAAAAATTTATGTGAAAATAACGATAAATTATTATTGACCAACTAAATGCACAATTTAAAAGGTAATTTATTTTTATAAATATATTTAAAGTATAATTGATAAAAATCCCACAGTTAGAATAATCTAAGATTTAGATATTATATAGAGCCATTATATATAGTTATAAAAAAAACGATTATAATAAGTTCAAATATAACTTTTTAAATACCGAAAAGTGTTACGCAAAAATGTAATCTGATTCATTTTTTGTCTTTTTATTACTCAATTATCAATGAGTAATGGTAGACTTTTCTAATTCACCATTTGCAGTATTTTCTTTTACACAATGAGTACATTTTTTCGAAAAGTAGTCTCATTAAAATGATATGGCTTTTTACACATCGTACGCTTAAAATTGGTTTAGTTTATTATATTTTTTGCAATTGTATAAATTTTTTTCAATCTACATTCCATTATTCAGAATATATGTGTTGAAAATGTTGCTTCCGTTTTCATTACTAGAAAATTGCAGCAAAATAATTGGCTTTCAACAAATTTTATGTTTGACAATAATGCAATAAGTCACCAATTTGTTCATTTTTGTGTAAATTTACAAATTTTAACAATGACTAATATTTAAATTAAAAATAAAGTTAATGTATAGATGATAATTTTATTTGACATAATTACTACAAAACATGTCGTATAACAAGTTACAACTGTTATTCGTTTTTAGTAAATGTACATTTTAGTGAAACGCACTGGAGGTTGTTCAAGTCAACTTTCTTACATTGAGATAACGAGCAGTTGACAATCGATTTTTCGCTACTTTTACAACAAAGTCAGTTGATTCAACTTTCAACAAAACAGTTTGAAATTTGTTTTTTTAACGAAAAAACTTAAAAACAACATCAAATTTAGTAGATAAATCAACCGCTGAGATAAAAAATAGTGTGTGTGTGTGTATTGGCTTTACATTGCCTTGCATCTAAATAAAGTGCTTCTAATTATACTTTGACCACACGAATTAAGTACTTGTTTTTCAACTAAAGAAGTTCAATGTATTGCAAACGAATGACGGAACCGTGTGTGTGTGTGTGTGTGTGTAATAATTAAATATAGTTCCATTTGGTTTGCGTTTCAAGCCCGCATCAATAATAAACAGTTGATCATTTTATGGAATTTTTCGATAACCAGTTTGCAAAAGTATTATTCATTAATTTAGACATTGTTTTTAAAAAAAAAATTTTTATAATTATGGAATAGTCTGATGCCTTTGCACATTTTAAATTTTCCTTATCCAGGTGTTGTAAAATATTTTTGTATATTTGATAGTGTTGAATGTACTTCTATCAAAGTATCTAAGCGGACATTTTCAAATTATTTATTACAAAACTATTTTGCAAATAAACAACAACAAAGTCCCATAATTTAAAAAAAACTTGGAACAACAAAATGTTTTTATGTATTTGAACATTCTGCCAAACGTTTTGTTTGATCCCATGAAACATTTATTTTAGTTAGATTCTCCTGAATGGTTCTTAACCAAGTTTTCTGTAGTCTGCCAAACTTTCTTTTATCATTTTTGACCTTTCATTCTCAAATCGTTCTTGCTGGTCTTTCGCCTAATTAAAATAATGTCATGGAGTGAACGAGAGTTAGTTCTTTTCATGATATCATCATTTGAAATGTGATCGCGCCAGGTAATCTTTAAAATACTTTTAAGACACTGGCGATAAAAAACATCCATCTGTTCGCTTCTACGTTTTACTTCCATATATCACCGTAGGGAAGATTATTAATGCGTGCAAACGAAGTTTTGTCTTTAGGCGGATGGAAGAACATGACCATATTGATTTTAGTCTATGAAAGACTGCCATTGCCTTTCGAAGTCTGGCTTTAACATCAATTTCGATTTTTCCATCTTTACCATTGATGCTTTCCAGATATGTAAAGGAATCAACAGTATCAATATTTTGTCCACTAATTTTGATGAGTAAATTATTGTTTGATTTAGTGCACAACACTTTTGTTTTTGAACAATTAATCCGTAAGCCAATACAAGAACTAATATCACTGAGACGTGTTGTCATATTTTGCATCATTTCTGGAGTTTCACTTAGTAGACCATTATTATCTGCACAATCCAAATCTGTTAATCTGCCATACTTTCATTTGATACCATAAGACCATTCATGAACCGAGTCATAATAAAATCAATTACCAGAAGAAACAAAATTGGTGACAGAATGTATCCCGTGACAAATTCGAACATAGTAGTATGACCACTTTTTATTCGAACACAACAACTTGGATTTTGGTATAACGATCGCTTAATATTCGCATATTTCAACGGTATTCCGTAAAACTTAACGATTTTTCACAAAGATTCTCGATAAACACTGTCAAAAGCTTTCATAAAATCAATAAAATTGATTGTAAGTGATTGCTGAAATTCTTGACCTTATTCAGTAATGTAACGGAGGGTGAGTATTTGTTCAATGCAACTTCTTCCTTTCCGAAAACCTGCTTGTTGTTCTCAAAGATGTTTATTTACCTCATTATATAAACGGTTTAAAATTACTTTGCAAAACATCGTACCAGGAACAGACAATAAGGTTATTCCTCACAAATTATCGCAATTGTTCAGACTTCCTTTTTTGGGAAGAGTAAAAATTACTCCATGCCGCCAATCATTTGGAACTTGTTCATTATGCCATATAACATTAAATAAATGAGCAAGCTCACTTGCTACAACATCACATCCATGTTTGAGCATCTCTGCAGTTATCTCGTCAAGTCCTCCTACTTTATTGTTTTTCAACCTTTGAATTGCATAGATCACTTCAGTTACAAAAATATCACCAGTACATATTTCCGGATTTTGAATCATATTCATATCTTTGTCATTATCAAAATCTATTACGGTATCTTGCAAAACTGATTAAGTACTTCTTTAAAATGTTCTACCCATCTAGATGATTGCTCATCATTTGTTAGAAGTAAACGACTATTTTTTCCTTTGATTGGAATATCGGTGTTCTTTCTAGCTCCCGACAGTTGTTTCACAATTTTATACAGTCTTGGAATCATATTTTTCTGCTGCCTTATCTGCATTTTTGCATTTGTTTTCTAACCAATCATTCTTATCTTTGCGGTAGCTTTTTTAATCTGTTTATCTAAAGTTCTATACTTATCATCAAATATTTTCCAGATAACAGGATTGTTAGATTAATCTTTCTCTAATTTTGTTTCCTTTCTGAGATTAATTAGATTCCAGGAGACTGATGAATTCCATTGTTTCTTTGTAGAGTGTCATCTTCTACCCAGCACATTTACTGCACAGTCTGTAATCATTTTATGAAACAATGTCTATCCTTTTTAGATTTCGAAATGCATTTTCTAAATAATCGTAGAATTGGTTTGAAATATTTGGCTGCTTAAGTTTCTCACACGAAAATGGAAGTAATTTTCTTGTGGTTTCTATTCTTTGTAATTTTAAACGAAAATTTCCAATTACAAGATTGTAATAAAAACCAACATTTGCACCGCTATTTTGTGCTAATACAAATCAATTTCGTTTGTTGTTTTTTCGTCTGGAGAAACCCACGTTGTCTTGTGTACATTTTTGTGAGCGAAAAATGTGTTGCCAACACTCATTCTACAAAAACTGTTTAGCGTCAACAATATATAGCCATTATTATTTGTGCCATCAGTATAGCCATGTGGTCCAACATTTGAGTAGTACTCAGACCTATCTTTGTTTAATTTGGCATTGAAAACATTGATCAATATTTTGATGTCTCTACTTGGCAATCATCCAACAAACTTTGTAATTGATCATAGAAGATATCTTTTTGGTTCTCCTCAGTAGCCTCAGTAGGGGCACAATTGTTACTTTTGCAAATCTGGTGTTGAATCTAGCTGAAATAATACGGTCGCTCACGGGTTTCCGGTATTAGCAGTATTTTTACTCAACATAATACCAACTCCATAAATATGATCTTCCTCATGTCCAGAATATAAAATTGGTGTATCTCCACTCTTAAAATGACGTTGACCTTTCCATAGCATTTTGCTAATACCCGAAATATCTGAGTTGTACTTTTTTATTTCTCGAAGGACTTGTTCTAACTGTATGGAAAAGTGTGTGCACACTTCATGTTCCGAAACTGGTTAAGGTTTAGGCATTGAAGATTTTGCAAATCGAAAATTAAACTTTTTTTCAGCTTTCACTCAACCCTGTCATCTGTGTAACTCTGTTATCCAGATACGTGCGATAACTTTTGTGCCGTTGTTTGCCGGAATGGCGTCCTCTTGTATTGTTTCCGTAGCAGTATAAATTTTTTACAGAGGCCAGGGTGCTAACCTTGTGTTCAAAACCTCCTCCTTTATCCAGACTTGGGACTGGCTAGATTGAATCATTTCTAATCCAAACTAGGCGGAGTTATATATATATATATATATATATATATATATATATATATATATATATATATATATATATATATATATATATATATATATATAGTATTTTATTTAAATAAGTTATAATAATCAATACATTTTAACCAATTAATAATTAATCTATATTACTTTTGATAGGCCTATTAATTATTTTTTGTTGTACAGCTATATAATGACTTTAAGATTATACGATAACGTTTACTGAATATATATACATATTATATAGTAAAATAAAAATATATAAAAATTGACATAATCGACGGATAATCTAAACATGTTATCTAAAGTTGTTTGGTGGTTCTTTTTAATCTACAATTTAAATAATTGTGCAACATCATCTACTACTAAAAATGCATCCAATGGTAGTATGCACTCACAATTACTTGTTGTAAATTGGAAATTCGAAGAATATTCCGTAATCGTGACCATTACACTATTTTTGTTTGCCATCATTCTCATCAAACTTGGACATTACAGAATACCATATTTGGCTAAATGTGTACCAGAATCTTTGTTGCTAATTATATGTGGCATTATTTTTGGATTAATTGTACGTTATGGAATTGAAGATACTTCATCGGAAAATTCATTGTGGCTACTTACTCCTTCCATATTTTTCAATTATCTACTTCCTCCCATCATACTTGAATCATCCTATTCATTGTACAATAGAACATTTGGTGATTATGTAGGCGTAGTTATGCTATTTGCGGTTTTTGGAACAATTATCAATTTTTTGTTAATCGGGTTTTCAATGTTCGGTTTATTTAGTTGCGGTGCATTTGGTCAACCTACATTAGTAATTGATTTGAAAGTCTTTTTGTTGTTCAGTTCGCTCATTGTAGCCGTTGATCCGGTTGCTGTTCTAGCAATATTTCAGGATATTGGAGTTGAATTGAATTTGTACTACATTGTCTTCGGCGAGTCGCTTTTCAACGATGCCATTACCGTTGTTTTGTACGAGATTATGACAGTTTTTGTGGGAAACGCCGATATTTCGCTAAATCAAATTGGATTAGGCTTTGCCTCATTTTTTACAATTAGCATAGGTGGCATGCTTATTGGTATAGTTATTGGCATTATTTCTTGCATTGTAACACTAATCAAAAGTCAATTGAACATATTTACCCTAATTTTGTTGGCTTATATTTCTTATATAATCAGCGATTGTGTAGGATGGTCGGGAATTATATCGATAATTTCATGTGGACTTATTCAGGCAGCATACGCTTTCCACAACTTGGACAGAGAATCTGTGGATACTTTGCACATTCTAACAAAACTGTTGGCACAAATGAGTGAATCTATAATTTTCCTATTTTTGGGCATTAAAACAATGTCGGGATATTTGGAATGGCATACTGGATTCATGTTGTGGAGTTTGGTTGCTTGTCTTGCATCGCGCTTTTTGGTCGTTTTTAGTCTAACAGCCATGGTCAATGCAAGCAAAATGAGCAATTCAAAAATTAGCATTACCGAACAAATTATTTTATTCTACGGTGGATTGCGTGGAGCAGTTGCCTTTTCACTGGCTGCTCTAATTTCAGAAGACAATTTAGGCCCAATGGGCAATTACAACCGAAAACTAATCATTACAGCAACATTGTTCATTATTATGTTCACCGTTGGCTTGATGGGCATTACAATCAAGCCACTTGTCTATTTGCTCAAGATTCGCATGCAAAAGAAATTCAAACTCAGTCTGTTCGACACGCTCAACGACAGTATTGTCGATGAAACGTTGGCAGGTATCGAAATTATTATTGGCTCGATGGGCAAAAATTTTGTGCGTGACTTTTTCATACGCATCAACAACAAGTACATTCGAAAGTGGCTGCAACGCGATCCTGACGACAATGATCAAATTTTGTTAAAAATTTACGACAAAATTGCTCTCATTTTCCACCATGCCCAAGTTTCGAACAAGGAAAATCACCATATGTTGGAAAATTTGCCCGAAACGCTGAAAAATAGATGCCTAGCGCTGTTGCATCCTGCTGGCCAGTTGCAGAACGGTCGTGATAATCAGGTCGACAAGATTGGCATTCACGAATCGATAGCCATTGAGCCCTCTTTGCCAACTGCGGCAATTTTGAATTTTCAACGCAAATTGTCCAAACACAGTCCTTCGATTGGTGCCGATGTATCGTTGATCAAACAAAATCCCCACTTGAATCAAATTGCTAAAAAAACTCGACTGCGGTCTAGCGTCAGCCTCGATCCCAACAACGTGGCCAACTTGTCCGACAATTTGCGAAATTCGAAGCGCGTCAGTTTGGTGCCCGAGCACAAACGCCAAATGGGATTTGAAGATTTGTTTTGGGACATGATGGAATCACGCGATCGAGTTATTCAACACAACTACAAGGTCAAAACGTTGTCCCAATTGAAACATAATAATTGGGAAAATTTGAGCATGCAACAAGCCTCATTTCCGATTGCTAAAAACATTAAATCTGCCAAGCAATTGAAAAAAATTAAACCACAATGTTCAAAAAGTACAATTTATGAAATTCCAATGAATTCTCAAGAAGATCATTCAATTATTGCTGATACAGATGCATCCAAAATGCTAAATAAAGTTCGGTTTATATCAAATAATGATCAAGATAATGATGATAATAATGATAATAATAATAATAATAATAATAATAATGACGATAGTTAGAATAAACAAAATTAAAGTGAATGTGAACTTGAATAGTTTGAAGTTGTTTTTATATTTTAGTTCCTTTAAATTTATTAATTAATTATGTTACTTTGAAAAAAATAAAATTATATATTCTCATCAGTGGCAAACATATAAAGGATCAGTATAAACATATATAGAAAAAATGTATGATGTAATTAACTTAACATTAATAATAACACATACATACACACACATGCACAACATGCTTATATTAAGTCCACGCTAAATTTAATAAAGTTACTAATTGTTTTTGTGCACGAAAGAGAATATACAAAATGTATTCATTTCACAGTTTACATCTTCCTTTATTTTAATTTGGAATTATAAAGGGAACCCAATGCTTCAAAATTATATATATATATATATATATATATATATATATATATATATATATATATATATATATATATATATATGTAATTACTACAAAACCCTTTTGCTTTAAAATAAGCACGGGGAAATAAGATAACAGTTACAGTAAAACAGCAATAAAGTTCCATACCATGGGGAAACAAAATGCTTGCATATGTTCGAACATTTTTGCCAAAATGGGTTTCAGTAGAGTTTTCTGTGGTTTACCATTACAACCTTTCTTTTGCCATTATTAATTGTCTAGTCCAGGATGCACCACGTGGAGGACGAACAGTTAGAAATATCACCACCATTGGAAATTGAGATTTGCATTAGCATTGTTCAAATCATCGTGGATTATTAGTCTAAATTTATCAGGCGATCTTTATTAGGGTTGATGCCGGTTGACAGATTCACAAGTCTATCCAGTTACACATGGTAAATAGTTACCTTGCGATACCCTTTTAGGCATCTTGCGTGTATGCTAGCCCCTATTTACTAGACGATAATTCAGTGAAAGCCCAGTTATACCGTTGTGCGTTCGGCCCCTACTGCTGTTAGTCTATATGCCTGTTGGCACCTAGTAGAAGATGGACCACACGGAGGACGAACAATCAGGAATATCACCATTATTGGAAATTGAGTCTTTATAATCATTATTCAAATCTTTGGGATTATTAGCATCTTAAAAAATTCTTTCTTATAATTATCATTAATGTTTAATTACTTAATTAAGTGGTTATGGCTGGCAAATGACAAAAACTGGATAAAAAATAAGTCGTTTTTGACAAATTTTTACAAGTCGAACTAGATACAATACGTTTTGTTAGTTGTTGTTAAGTAATATTTCAACAACAAAAAAAGATAAATTATTATAGCAGCCAAGTGATAAAGTATACAATGTTTGTAACAAACTTACTTAAAATGTTTTAAGAATTATTATTGATTAATTGCAGGAATAAAGCTCAAAAAACATTTCTTGCTGTTCGCCGATCTTTGCAAAGCAAAGCAAAAAATAAAATTCATCTACATGGATAGCAAAACAAATGCCTACTTCAATTTGTACATTCCATGTTTAGCAATTTGGAAAAAATGAACTTTATATGACTGTTGGGCACGGTTTTTTAATCCAATTAACAGCTTAATCTTTTTTTAAAATATTTTGAATGGTTTACAGGAACTAGGGACCGAGTGCACAGCGGCATAACTGGACTACCGCTTTGGCGGGTGGGTGCGAACATACACCCAGGATAGCTAAAAGGTATCTTAATGCATAGTTATACTATATGTAGCCATTGGTATGCTAATGATCCTGAGGATTTGAGTAATGCTTATAAAGTCTCAATTTCTAATGATGGTGATATTCCTGACTGTTAGTCCTCCACGTGGTGCATCCTGGACTAGGTGCCCCTAGGTATGTAGACTAATAACAGCAGGGTCCGAGTGCACAGCGGTATAACTGGGCTTCCGCTACGGCGGGTGGGTGCAAACATACACCCAGGATACTTAAAAGGTATCTAAATGTATACGTATATCATATGTAGCCCTTAGGCTAAGAGAGATAACCCTGACAAAAAATCAGGCGGCCTTGTTAATCTTTGCGAACAGTGGCGACGTCACAAGAATGCCATCTACCAGCCAAGAAACTTTGTTATTCTTCCACGTTTGTCTACGCTTGTCAAACCATCGAGATCGATCGTTCTACATGTATAAATATGGGAAATAATGAAAAGGTGACCACGTCACCAACCAAAAAAATTGGTAGCCTCACCAATCTTTGCAAACAGTGACGACGTCACAAAGATACCGTCTACCAGCCAAGAAACGTCGTTATTCTTCTACGTTTGTGTTACGCCTATCAAGCCATCAAAGTCGGTCGTTTTATATGCCGTATAAATATTTTATTTATTTATTTATTTATGGTTATTGGCTTGGATACTTGGCTTGGATAAATATGGGAAATAATGAAGAGGTGATCACATCACCAACCAAAATAAAATGAAATGAAATGTCAAATATTACAAAGTTGGAATTCGACTACCGGTATTGAAAGTAGATTCTCGTTTGACTGAGCGTAATAAACACATATCGAAAAGTATTTTTGGTAAAATAACGGAAATACAATAATAAAAATGATAAGTATCCAAATTACGTTATACAATAAATTAATTCTACTTCAAAGCGAGGTTACTTTATTATCTAAAGCATAAGTAGAAACATTTCATTAAATAATTTATAGATGCTACTAATTCATTTTTTAAATTTATTTATCTGTTTGCTACTTTCAATGTTTTACAGGAAACGTCTTTCAGCAGTGGATATTTTAGCGAAGTCAATCGTGGCCTCAAATTTAGTGCCGGGGGTAGGATTCGAACCCATATCCACCAGGTCCAAGTCGAGCGCTGTACCGCTAGACCACTCCAGTAATAAATTGATCATTTGTAATGACGTATATTATTTCCCAACTTAAACGTTTTCTTTTTAATTTCTTGATTAGTATACAAATTGGTGCAGCTGTTATATACTTTTTTTATTTTAATAATACACAACTATTTCTTGTGTAATTGATTAGGCTAAATGTACTTTTGTTGCAGTATTTAAGCTACTATATAAAATTAATAGGAACAAAATAAAGTGCTTATCACAATATAAAGTAGTGTGATTTTTAAAATATTAAAGCTATTTAACTATGAGATGCTAATGATCCTGAGGATTTGAGTAATACATATAAAGTCTCAATTTCCAATGATGATGATATTCCTGACTGTTCGTCCTCCACGTGGTGCATCCTGGACTAGGTGCCCCTAGGCATCTAGAGTAATAACAGCAGGGTCCGCGTGCACAGTGGCATAACTGGGCTTCCGCTACGGCGGGTGGGTGCGAACACACACCCAGGATACTTAAAAGGTATCTAAAGGTGTACATATACCATATGTAGCCTTTGGGCTAAAAAATCAGGCGGCCTCGTCAATCTTTGCGAACAGTGGCGACATCACAAGGATGCCATCTACCAACCAAGGAACGTTTGTTACGCTTATCAAGCCATCAAAATCGATCGTTTACATGTCGTATAAATGTGGTAACTAATAAAGACGTGACCAGGTCACTAGCCAAAATGAAAAAATATTTAATTATGTGCCGGGGTGTAGTGGTATAGCTGTCGACTCAAACTAGGGTGGACATGAGTTCAATCCCTACAACCAGCACTGAATGTAGATTCCCTTTTGGCTTTGCTACAATTTTCAAGTGCTGAAAGATCGTTCCCGTAAATTACACGATTAACTGACACGATAATACAGTACAAAGATTAATAATTGTATAGTGTATTGATTTTTTATGGGATTGACATGAATTGAATAAAATTCGATTTTTCCATACTTTGTATGTCGGTAATTTTTTTTATTTTGGCGTTAGCCAGATCCTGCCTTAAATTGAAATATGTATATATGGTACCAGGGTGATCTACCGGTACGGTGCTTGACATGATCATGGATGAAAAATCTAGCAAGTCAAATTATCCCTATCATTCATCACAAATTCTTTTACTTTAAACAGCATAAAACAACAAAGTTGTTCCTTGTCAGTTAACCTTCGGTAAAAGTATTTAATTAATCCCATGTGACATTCATTTTAAAAGCGAGGACTGAGAAAATTAAAAATTCCGTGCATACCGTATTAATCCCGATCAATGTATGAATGAAAGATGTTTCTTGTAAAGCATTCAAAGTAGCAAACATAAAATTTAAAAAAATAAATAAATAAAAATAATCAAAATGATTGTTATGTGAACTACTCCAACACTCATCATATTGACTTATTATGATTTGTAAATTAATGAAATTTATCTATTTTCTGTTTTCACTTTGTACTTTTTCAAATGTTTTGTATTATGGTACTGGTTACATGCTATGCATGTATATGCTGAATGTCCCTCTTTCGATGTATTGACGCTTATCGAATAATTCTTAGTCAAGTTTATATAGTTTACCAACCTGTATCCTACCATCTGCAATTGTCCATTCCAAAACAGTTTTTGCTAGTCTTTCTGATAATGAATGTAAAGCTTGACCTGGCAATTTTCTTCATCTGATTGTAATGATACCATGTAGCAAGCAAATGTTGATCATCTATTGAACCAACTCGTTTAATAACTAATAAAATATTTTGACCATTTTCAGATATTTGTAAGTCACTTAACATTTACTGGCCATGTATCTCTAGCACAATAAAAGATAGATGATTAAAATGGATTAGCCATGTTTTACGTAGATCGCCCACTCATCTAACCAAAATAGCTATGGAAGCCCACCCATTACCCGGATGGAAAGGAAGGCCAGGCGGCCAATGGAAAATTTGGACGGACATTGTAGCACGCGAACTCAGTCCTTTTATTTATGCTAAGCCCCCTCGTCCAAATGAATGACTTAAATGGGTGTCCGTTTGTTTATCCCCATGCAGCCAACAGAGATCATTGGAGGGGTTTAACTCGAGATGTAATTAACATTTAAAGTTAGCACACAGTCAAGTGTCGTTCATTAAGTGCACATTGCAAAAGTTGGTGTTTTTGCAGACGTTTTGGTATTTGGACTACCCTGGCTAATAATAACCGGTGGAGGGGATGTTTATCCCCAATGATGATGATGATGGTCCTCCTCATCAATTATTTTATTAAAATGTGATTGCACCATGTTTTCTTTTAAACACGACATTAGCATTAAAAACATTTATAAATCTTGTCTGTTAGTTCCTATGTTTCATTAAAATAGGAATGACGATTGATGAGTACAAAGTTTCATTTTCATACAGATGGAAAGAAAATAACCAATGAAAGGCAAACATCGTTTTTCCAAATTTGGCAATTCCAGCTTTTACATTTTGCCCACGATGTTTCGCACATGTGAAAACGTCGATGAGTTCAATATCCTATCTACACATAATTACTTAATTTAGAGGGCAACACTTTAAGCATAACATGAGTTGGTGACAGAGCCACACCTTCACTAATTCCAAGTTTCAATAACTTTTCGAATTTCTATACAAAGACGTTGTTGGATGCGAATCGAACTTGCAAGAATAAATGAAATTTCTTGGCTAGAAATCCGCTTCCTTGCGACTTCGCCAGTGTTCACAGGAATTGACGAGGCAATATTCTCTAGGGTTGAAAGATCGAGAAACCTAACCGGCTATTTATAATAAATGGATACCACAAGATACATTTTAAGTACCTTAGGTGCATGCTAGCACCTATTGATTGAATAGGAATCCAGTAAAAGCCAAGTTGTACCGCTGCTGTTATAAGCCTAGATGCCTGTTGGTACCTAGACGAAAATGCACCGCCTGTTGGACGAACAGTCAGGAATATCACCATCCTTGGAAATGCAGACTGTAAGGATTACTCCAATTGTCACGATCATTAGCATCCTTTCGTTTCTGGACAATCGATACTTAGTTGAATTTGGCAATTTATGCCACAGAAACGTGTTGTCGAAATGTGCACAATTTTTCGGTATCCCATCACGTAGACTGTTATCCTTTGCAAAGCTCAAGACAGTCAATTTACCATAATTCTTCCTGATGTCATGATCCATCGGACGTGTTCAAGCAAAGTCCAAACTGTGACCATAGACATGTTTGACGTAGCAGTGGTGTAAACATTTCTACCTCTCAAAATTCTACCACATCTAGAACACACAAACATCTACAAACTTCAACAGTAATCCCTAAAGTTTACTAATTTGCCCAATGTCTTCATGGTAGCAAAAAATGATCTGCAAATATTTCTAACATTCTTGGCACCGAGTGTGCATTTGTTCAATGCAACCTTCTTTCGTCAAAAGACGCTATTGTATCAAATTAATATTTTCTCTCACCACCCTCCTACCTTACTAATTTTAAGCGTTTAAATAGAATAAATCACTTCATTGACAGAAATTCTATCAGTAGGTACTGTACAAGATTAATAATCTAATCCAATTCACAATTTGTAGACAAGCATTTAAATAATTCTATTGTATACCAACATAAAAAAATAGTCAAATTAATTTTTCCTAATATCCATCCATAGCACAAAACTAATTTAGTACAAGTTTTGATTACACACATTGATTTGAAAAGATAATCTAAATGCCGATTATTATTTTTTCAACTATCGGGAAAAAAACACGCAACAACAAAATTCAAAATTACAAAGTAGTGAAAGCAAACGCAAATATGTATAAAAGGCACGTTAATTATATAGAAACCGCTAAACACAATTATCACACAACAGTGTATTGCCATCAATCGGAACAGGAATCATCACTCGAATTAGATTGCCTTCCAATACGACTACTGTATACATTGCGATCTGTTTTGAGTACAATTCTTTTCGATGGATCTTCTTTAAGCTTGGATTTCAAAATGCCCAGTTGAGCCAAACGCCATTCAAGACCTATTTAATGTATTTGAATAATATTTAAAAATGAGTACATTTCTCTAATTATTATTTAAAAATTTCGAAAACAATTGCTTTCTTGTAGTTAATCTAGATAAACTTATAAAAATAAGTACGTTTTGCAAAAATGTAATTATAAATACTTTTAATTAATATCAATAAATAGATCCTGAGGATTTGGAGAGTGTTCCTCTTCCACGTAGTGCATCCTGGACTAGGCATTCATAAGCATCTAGACTAATAATAACAGGGACCAAGTACACACCGATATAACTGGGCTTCCACTTTGACGAGTGGTTACAAGCATACACCCAGGGTACTAAAAAGGTGTCTGTACCTATGTATACCATATGCAGCTCTTAAGCTAAGAGATAACCTTGACAAAAAATTAGGCAGTTTTGCTAATTTTTGAGAACAGTGGAACTGTCAAAAATATGCCATCTACTAGCCACTAAACTTCGTTATTCTTCTACGTTTGTTACGCTTTTCAAGCCATCGAAATCGATCGTTCAGTATGCTGTACAAATATAGAAATAATGAAGAGGTGACTACGTCATGAAATAAATGAAATGGAAATAAAAAAATCAAGGGTGTTTCAATAGTAAAATGTTTAATCCTAAGATCAAAAATCTATAAGTCAATTCACCAAGAAACACGCCTAAACACGTATAAACAATTGCATTCATTCTCATTAAAATATACAATTGATGGGTCCTACTTAGGAATAACTACTCTCCACCTCGGCTCATAATTTAAAATAAGTCTGTTTTAATAGATAATATTACATTATTAGTAAAATGCAATTATGATTTCGGTTTTATTTATCATTACTAATAAAAAATAGCAAACTGATTCATAATTAAAAGTTATGTGAAATCATCAAGAAAATATAACATCAAATATTAATAAAAATACAGTGGTCCAATTTTTTAATTACTAAATAATTTATTGTATCATATATTACAAAATACTTAATAATAAATGCAATCACTTGACTAAAGTAGTTCAGTGCGCTCCTGAGTAGATTGTTAATTTAATTTCATGCATTCATATTTTTAATAAAAAAATACGTTCAGATAATTATCTAACTTAGATATGCTTGCACTTAATTTATTTCATTATACTGAAAAAAATTAATAACATGACATAACATGTTACAATTTTAACAATTTTCAACAATATCCTAATATTTACCTTCTACTGTAACTAAATTTCCACCAATAGCAACGGAGCCAACTAACTGCTCCACCAAATCACCTGATTTGTAAACTAATATGGAGGGTAAATTTGATGTTGGATAATTTGGAATACACAAAACGGATTCTCCCCGTAAAAATTTAACTGTCTTAAATTTTTGAGCCAGTTTACGAAAGTGATCGTCAATTAAACTGCAAAGTGCGTTTCTAAAAATAAATATTGAGAAGGGTTTTTAAATTGTATATTTAATTATAATTATTAAAAGAACTAAACAACAATCAACTGCAAACCAACCCTTTTTCTGCTATGTGGATAACAACATATATATCACCAGCTTCAGTAACTTCCGACTTCCAATCAGCTTTAGTAACTTCTTTCACTAATCCATAACAAGCCTTGGCGGCCTCTTCCTTCATCATGGCTATACGCATACGGCGATATTTTTCAAGAAACATTTGCTCTTCTTCATCTATACCTTCATCTTCTTGCAAATCACATTTCTTGTTCAACTCAGATAAAGAAAGATCATCCAAAATTTCATCTATGTTAAAAATGCACTATATATGTGTTTACATACCTAACGGTGGAGGCGAAGGTGGTTCTTCAACAGGTTCGATTACTTTGGCAGGTAAAATACCTTTCTTACGTAAAATCTCGTTCCATTCTGTATCTTCATTGGGATCCTTATTCAAAATTATTATGAATTATAAAAAACATACCAGCATACTCTTAATGTAGATTTTAAAAAAGCTTCGAGTTATAAATAAAATAGCTTCCCAATCAATCAACTAATAACTATAAATTCATAGCAAACAAATACGTTAAGTACAAATATTTATAATTAATTAAATTTCGAGATGTAACAAAATCATCTCTTCTTTCCTACTTCGTTTGTAGAACACATTGAACCTACTGTTTTCGATATCAAACATTTCCCCGTATTCTCAACAAACGTGAAAATTTGACAATACATTATGTTATGGTATGGAATAAAGTATATTACCCTTGCAAAACTATACACAATCCCAAAAAAATTATAATCTTATTGTAATTCAAAAACTTGTGTTGCTGGTCCTGAAATTTATTATTCGTGGAGTTTATTCTCATAGTAAGGTCACTCAGAAAGAGGAAGTCAAACTAACAGTCAGGCTATAATAAGTCCATAATTCATATTTTGTTGAGGGTTGGACTGTACGTGTATGAAACACAAATAATATAAACATGCAAAAAATTAATGTAATTGCGTATCACTCGTCACAAACATTAAAAACCCCACATTCATTTTGGTTAGTAACGTGATCACCTCTTCATTATTTCCCATATTTATACGACATGTAGAACGATCGATTTCGATGGCTTGACAAGCGTAGACAAACGTGGAAGAATAACAAAGTTTTTTGGCTGGTAGACGGCATCCTTGTGACGTCGCCACTGTTCGCAAAGATTGACGAGGCCGCCTGATTTTTTGTCAGGGTTATCTCCCTTAGCCCAAGGGCTACATATGATGTACGTATACATTTAGATACCTTTTAAGTATCCTGGGTGTATGTTCGCACCCACCCGCCGTAGCGGAAGCCCAGTTATACCGCTGTGTACTCGGACCTGCTGTTATTAGTCTAGATGCCTAAGGGCACCTAGTCCAGGATGCACCACGTGGAGGACTAACAGTCAGGAATATCACCATCATTGGAAATTGAGACTTTATAAGCATTACTCAAATCCTCAGGATCATTAGCATCCCAAAAAAACCCACGATACCTGTTGTCGAGTAAAACAGGTAGTAGAAAATCGGCCAGTCTTTTTACTTTATAAATTTAATTTTAAAAACCAAGTAATGCTATTTGTTCAAATACACTTACTACCAATAAACATAAACCTCAATCTATCACTACATGTATCTATCCAATAAAACGATCAAACAACTGCATCCTATATAAAAACATTTAAAATTAAGACTATGATAGGCTAGCCAATACTGTTACAAATCAATATTTTGTTAAATTTAAGAATCATGTATACATGTGTTAATGCTTAAAATATCTGCTCCAATAACGTGGTTAAAATTCAAATTAATATTTTAAAACTAAATAATCTAGAAAAAACTTATTAAAACCTAGTTTAAACATTCAGTATAAGGTTAAAAACTCCCTTTTCATCAACTACGTCAACTAGGACAATTATATAAATAAACTATTTCTGTTGATTAAACAAAACAAAGATAATTTTGACGTTAAAATAAACCTTTTAAAAATTGAAAAATATATCTACACAAAATACCAATAAATGCATCAATAAAATGTTTTAATGTATAATAATAATATAAAAATAAATTTCCAAAAATTAAAAATCTTTAAAACTTCGGAAAATAATAAAAACGTGATTACTTATAAATCACAGCATTCACAGCATATCAAAACGTGCGGGTATTAACCTAAATAAATTGTATTAAAAAATTTTTAATTAAACATATTAATTATTGTTGAATTAGTTTTAAATTATTTAAAATAAATAATTAATTAAATTATTATTTAATAATATTATTGTTTAAATATTTTATGCATAGCATTAAAAAATTTTAATAAAAAAATTAATTAATTAATATATTATGTTGCTAAACTATTATCATTTCAACACTAAATTATATAATATTTACAAAATTTAAAAAAAATTAATTTTTATTTATATTTTTATAAAATATTTTTAAATAAAATTTTATTTTACAAGCAATTTTTATTTTTTAGATTATTTTGTTTAAATTGACCGCAACTTTGATTTTTGCGAATTTGTAGTGCTTTTGGCCGATGCATTCAATTGTATTGCCGGATGGACGGAGATTAGATGATCTTAAGGTCTCGGATTTAAAGAAGGAGCTGGAATTACGCGGTTTAAGTAGATCAGGCATTAAAAAAGATTTGCATGCGCGTTTAACTGAGGCTCTTGATAACAGTGCATCCCAATCTGATCACGAGGTAATTTTTTGTTTTATTAAAAATATAAAACAAATTATTATTCCCTTGATAGGATGTTTATGTTATTTTTATTATTTAAAGTTTACTAGGGAACGAACATGAAAAAAAATCTAAGATACTATTAAGCATTTAATTATGGCATAACCAAGGTGTAGCTGTCTTGACCTGTTTTGATCTTTTTATCATTACGGAATATTATTTGGAATAATTTTAGATCTTAGATACGGTTGATAGCGTCGAATCACACATTTCACTTACTGATTGTACATTGACCCAAGTTCCTGATGCTACTTCAGAGGAAAATATGAATAAGAACGTTTGTATTGACAAAGAGGTTATAGAAGAGTAAGTAAAGTTTATATTGCTTGTTATTATTTTAACATTAATTGGATTGGATTTTAAATGTTTGTTTTGCAGTAGTCAGGGTTTATTAAAATGTTTATGTTTTGATCGACTTGGAGTACTAGATAGAATGGATTTTTAAGATGATTTCTTGTTGATATTAAGCGAGGTTTTCTTTTTTTCTACCTAAATACAAGAAATTTACGGCTGTATATATATATATATATATATATATATATATATATACACGCATGCTTATAATGAACTCAGTTTTACTGCATATAGTTTTAATTCAGATTTAATTTTTACTATTTCAAGTAGAATCTTGTTTTATATTAATGTTTAATATTTTTCAATTTTTACATAGTAGACAAATTCTTTTTAAGAATTTTTATTTTATCTAGCACCTATGTTTTATTAATGCCAAATAAAATAATTTTTCGTTTTCATTTTAATTATCGTTATATTTTGTATTGTAGAAATTTCTCGGTATGTCGGATTTTAATATTTATGTTATACATTCGTTGTTTATATTGATACATTGTTTTGTTATTGTTGTGTATATTCAGATTTTTTGATTTTTAACTGTAATGTTCTGTACTTTTTGTTATTTGTACGCACTATTCAGTGGTATATTTGTGATTCGAAGCTTGTCATTTTTCTTGCGGTGTTTGTATTTAGTTAGTGTTAATGGTTATATTACATTTTGTTTATACTTAAAATTTTGATAATTTTTTACGTCTTGTAATTGTGTGAAAATGTTAGATATTGCATTGTTTTTTATTCATTTCAAATTTTTTTTAACTTTTTTTCATTTAGAATGCTGACGATGTAATTGTAAATGAGTTGGATAGTAAGTCAATAGATAATATACCGGGTACGTTGAATTTTGAAATTTGTTAATAAAGGTACATGAATTTTTTTTATCTTGGAATTGCATGTTAAGATGTATAATTTGCTAGAATTTTGTAAGTTATTGCTTTTGAAAATGTAGTCAGATACAAAAATACAATTAGTTAAAGGGAACTCTTAATCGGTTGGATATTATACTAATTATTTAGAACGATTATTATTTATTGGAAGTAGATTATACTGTGTAAAAAACGTTGGTACTAGAGCTACCCCTTTATTAGATACACATTCGCAAAGCATACTTAATTATTTGAAGAGGTTGTTGGATATTATATATATATATATATATATATATATATATATATATATATATATATATATATATAGAAAAAACAGGTGATATAATTGAATGCAGTTCTGAGGTAATTGACGAATTTGTATCAAACGAACATGAAGCGGTTCTAGAAAATAATGATGAATTGAAGCCCTCAAATATTGATTTATCATCAAATCGCAGGCGTCAGTGGGGTTCCCGAAACATTAATTGTACAGTATCATTATCTTCTGAATCATTGGAGGTTAGTTATAGCCTATAACTCGTACTGATTTGTTTTTCAATGTAATAGATAATTTGTATTTTATGTCTTACCGTTGTATATTAAAAAAAATTATGTTATGTATTTTATTATTTTTTGAATAGAAACTTTTACATACTCCTGCTTCATCTGTCTCTCTCAATGAAACTGAACATACAGATCAATCACTAAATGAGTGCAGCTTAAACGAACAACAGAAATCAGAGCAAGTGGGAAATATTGATAAGGAGCAGACCTCCATTGTTGATCGTGAGATAGAATTAGATATGGATACTGTTGTTGGTACCATTGATGTTGATGAAGCTATCGATACAGATAAAATCGGTTTTGATTCTCGCACTGTTCATCTGTCATCAGATTTTGATGCAAATCGTATTACTGGAAATGTGGATACGGATCGTGACACAACACAAGTTGACTGTTCACTACCAGTTACAGATAAAGTTGTTACATTGCAAAAACAATTATCTCCAGTAAAGTCAAAAGGTCTAAAAGGTAAAGTATTTTACATTTAGTTAGTTTTTTTATAAAATATTCATTTGGTTGGTGACGTAGAAAAACTGAAGTTATTGAACATAACTACTTTTATATACACTCATTTATTCAATTGGTTTGTGATGCAGTTACATCTTGATAATTTGTACTGTGTATTAAATGATCAACCTTGATGGTTTGATTAACTTGAGAAACTTGAAAAATAACGATGTTTTTTTTCTGCTTACAAAATTTGACAAAGCAGCCCGATTTACTGTCAGGGTTATCTCCCTTAGCCCAATGGCTACATATGGTATACCTTAAGATACATCATCTGTCGTAGCGGAAGACTAGTTATACTGCTCTGTACTCAGTACCTGCTGTTATTTGTGTAGATACCTATAGGAACCTAGTGCAGAATGTACCACACTTGTATTTTTGGTACAGCCTAATTCTTATATCGAAGAAAACTTTGAGGTTTTTAAATTTGCACGCAAAAGATTATTTTTCTGAACACAATAAGGTATACAAATATTTTTTTAAATTTCGTTTTCGTTGCCTGAAATTGAACATTTGATGTAAGAAAACGAAGGTGTGCATTTCGTGCCAGTGGTGGTACTCGAACCAGTACTCATTCAGTTACGAACCTAGTGTTCCAACCATTTCTGTTGCCCTGACTTTTTAGATTGTAATAATGATTTATTTTTACTCAAAGTTTTCCGTTTTGTTTTATTGTAGAAACTAAAGCAGTTGGATATATGATAGACCCTCCCGAACGCATAGAACCAAGTCAACCAGAAAAACATGTACCAACTAACATTGTCTATATTAAATTTTTGGTACGACCTTTTACAGCCAAACAGCTCCGTCAAATGATTTCATCACATTATGGTAATGTTACTGATTTATGGTTGGATAAAATTAAATCAACGGCTTTAGTACAAATGGAGTCTTTTGAAGAGGCATCAAAGTGAGTGATTATGTCCTAATGCTTACCGAATTAATCTACAAAAGTTATGTTACATTTTTTCGCTAAGTTTATTTCCGTTCTTAAAATAAAATGTTTTTGTTTTTATGGAATTTATTGTTGGGTTGTACTTCTTTATCAGTATAGGACTTCTTGTATTAGGATACATTCATTCATTCACGATGTAATAGACGACAGACGTCGCCATGAGCCAGCCTGATTTGCTGTTAGGGTTATCTCCCTTAGCCTAACGGCTACATATGGTATATTTTTATTTTTTTTATTTTTTTATTTTATGTTTGCTACTTTGAATGTTTTACAAGAAACATCTTTCAGCAGTGACATTTTCGGCGAAGCCGAACGTGGGCCCGCATCTTAGTGCCGGTGATGGGATTCGAACCCATGCCCACCGAGGTCCAAATTCGAGCGCTGTACCGCTAGACCACCCCGGCATATGTATACCTTTTAAGTATCCTAGGTGTATGCTTGCACCCACCCGCCAAAGCAGTAGCCCAGTTATACCGCTGTGCACTCGGTCCCTGCTGTTATTAGTCTAGATGCCTAGGGGCACCCAGACAGGATGCATGTACGCATGGATGATGAACAGTCAAGAATGTCACCATCATTGGAAATTGAAACTTCATAAGCATTGACTCAAATCCTCAGGATCATTAGCATCCCTATGAGGATTCATCTATTTGTTATGTTTCATATATGTAGTGAGAATCGTTGAAGTAAGTGTGATAACATGTAGTAAATGGATGGGTGTTTGTCACTGAAACCAAAAACGTTTTCATTTTTTAATTAAAGACAAGCTTTTTCAATGAAGTAACATTTTTTCAATAACTGAAACGTTTGTTTTTTATAAATAACTAAATTTTTACAATCAATAATATTTAATTTTTTAAGGTTTTTGAATTAGTTGTATTTAAATGTCTAGTTGATGAAAGGTGTAATGAAGGTTATTTATAAAGTTTGAATATTTCAGCAAGCATCATTTTAAAGAAAATTATTATCTCTTCATTTAAATGTTTACGTAATTAAAAATACGTACGCTTGCTAGCAATTAGTTATGTGTATTACTATTTATAAAAACTATCTAACATGTTCTTAAAGGTGAGATTTTTTGTAAATGTGTTGTGCAAGTATGAGTCTTGGACCTTGTATTTTACGATTATTCGGAAAGTAACTACTTAGTCCACATTTCTATAACTAATAATTATTGGAGAATATTATGAAATTAAGTACAAAAAGCCATTAAAACAGAGTCCAACTAGTAATGATTTGGTAAGCTTTCAATTTGCTTATATTTTTTGATAAATTATAAAAGCCTAAAACACATAATACTTTACAGCATCTGACAGTTAATAAGATTATTACTTTAGTCCGTTTTTAATTATAAAGTGCAATATCTTTGACTATTATTAAATACATGCCTTCAAACAACTCAGACTTTCATGTAAATTTTCCAAAAGTGTTTAGCTTACGGCTTTTTATTTTATTAGTGGGAAATTATTTTTCACAATTTTTTGTTGATACTGCTATTGTGTAATGTTTAAATAATGTTTTAGCTAAGTCTAATCTAATTAAGTGATGTTATGAAAAATAAATTATATTTTTATGTTTTTTTTTAATTAAAGAAGACTGATAGCAAACACCAATTATCAATCAAGTTTACATACTTTTTATAATTTATCAACTATAAAATTAAAAGTACAACAGGTACACCGACTTACTCCAAACTAATGATTAAGAATTTGTTAATTTTGGTTGGTGTCTTGGTCATTCTATTATTTTACATATTTATATGGAATATAAAACGATCGACTTGGATGTCTTGATAAGCGTAACGAACGTAGAAGAATAGCAAAGTTTCGTGGTTGGTAGACGGCATCCTTGTGACGTCGCCACTGTTAGCAAAGATTGACAAGGCCGTCTGATTTGTCAGGGTTATCTCCCTTAGATCAACGGCTACATATGGTATACGTATACCTTTTAAGTACCCCGAGTGTATGCTTACACTCATCAACCGTAGTGGAAGTCGTTATACCTCTGTGCACTGGGACCCTGCTGTTATTAGTCTCATCTAGTCCAGGAATATCACCGTTATTGGAAATTGAGACTTTATAAGCAGCACTCAAATCTTCAATATCATTAGCATTCCAAATTGATTCACAATGTTTCACCACTAAGGTTATCAAACTACTTTTATGTAAAGATGTCGTGAATGCTTGGATGGTAGTCGCTGGCCGTCAATGAATCCACGTGTGTTGCGTTGTGAATTTGCTGGTCACGAATTGTTCAATTGGATGAAAGTAAATGGAGACTTGCCCAACGTACAAATTCCTAAGCATTTGTTACTTGGCACGGTTGAAACTGAGACATCTGCTTCGATAAACAACGCCGGCAAAAAAGCAGGTATTTTCCCATTGTTAATATTAAATCTGTGTTGTTTGCCGTCCATCTTTTTGTAAGTGTTGATAGCCTCGGTAGTATTGTACTGAATCACATTACTAAATTTACATTGTATGATTTTTATGGTGACATGAGACAAACTATTTTAAATATCAATAAGTAGTCAATATGATTTTCTTAATTTTACAAGTACATGTTTGTATATTTTGTGGCGTTTACTATTAATTGTAGAAAAGGTGAAAATGTCATTGCTTGTGTGATTTAATATGCAGCGAATTGTTTTAATTAAAAGTTGTTTTAAATTTTACAAAGACTAACCGGTTAGTCTGGCGGATGGATTCGACCATCGCTATCGGTACTGAATGCGGGCTCCCGTTCGGCTTCGCTAAAATGCCCGCTTGCTGAAAATTCATTCATTTTGGTTGGTGACGTGGTCACCTCTTCATTATTTCCCATATTTATACGACATGTAGAACGATCGATTTCGATGGCTTGACAAGCGTAGACAAACGTGGAAGAATAACAAAGTTTCTTGGCTGGTAGACGGCATCCTTGTGACGTCGCCACTGTTCGCAAAGATTGACGAGGCCGCCTGATTTCTTGTCAGGGTTATCTCTCTTAGCCCAAGGGCTACATATGGTATACATATACTTTTAGATACCTTTTAGGTATCCTGGGTGTATGTTCGCACCCACCCGCCGTAGCGGAAGCCCAGTTATACCGCTGTGTACTCGGACCTGCTGTTATTAGTCTAGATGCCTAAGGGCACCTAGTCCAGGATGCACCACGTGGAGGACTAACAGTCAGGAATATCACCATCATTGGAAATTGAGACTTTATAAGCATTACTCAAATCCTCAGGATCATTAGCATCCCAATAAAAAAAATGTTATGCGTAAAGCATTCAAAGTAGCAGTACAAACAGTTGATTCTGTATATTGATCATTCAAGTTTCAAAATACAACGAGGTTATCGATGTTTTAAAATATACTCGGATAGGTTTATCTAAAGGAAGTTTTTAAAATAAAAATACAAATTGATCGTTTTTTAGATCATTCATAACTTTTAATTGCCCTATTCATTTAAACAACTTTTCGTTCTTCAACAGATCATGACGTTTATTAATTGCCTGACAAATCAGATTATTATATTAATTTTCAACTGGACACTAAATTTATGAGACTAGTTAACTAGACTGGGGTTATTAGTTGAATGCCGCTAAGTATCGTGTTTAGTTTGTTATTGTTATCAGTATTATCATTATTTTATTTCGTTGTTTTGGCAAGTGGACAAATCCAAACGAACACCCACATTTAGTGTGCCGGTGGTGGGACTCAAACTCATGCCTCCCTCAGTTCCGACTCTAACTCTAGCAACCCTGCCATTCCGACCGTTTTTATGTTTTAGTCAAATGGGTCATACTTAATGAAAAGCGATTGTTTTAATTATTGTATTTTAAGACTTGACAAATGCATGTTGTATCTGGTATACATTTATAGATGAGCATTCCACAAATAATGCAAGTGGTGATGTGTGTCGCACACTTGAACATGGACGGGAACCAGGTTCTCAGAAGACAGCTGTTTTCGATGCTACTGCTGCCGATATCAAGAGTACGTTGTTTGCTAACGTTTGTGGTGTACATTGTAAAATGTTTATCACACTACCTTTTGATGTCAATTCGCCATTACACTTTACTAAGTTTTATAGTGTTTGCAATTTGTTTTACATTTCATCCTTTTAGCAAAAAATGAAGAACCGGCCAAATTATTAAATGATCTTTTCCGAAAGACTGTGGCTGTACCATCTATTTACTGGTTACCAGCAAGCACTGAACAGGTAAATAAATGGCACATACATATATATATATAAACAATAATTAGTATGTCATTGTAACATTTTGCACATTAATCATTCAGGGCTCCAAGTTTTTATACCAGAATTTCTTTTATTTGCTATTTAGGTTAACCACGATACTGCTGTTGTGTCGGTTGAAAAAGAAAGCAGTGCGAAAGTCAGCACCGAAAACAAGCCCGTTCCTCATCAGGTGCGTCACAAATCTCGTAGTCCATTTGCCAATCGCCCACAAGATAAAATCAATCCATCCGATCACACCTCCTTGACCAAATCGACGAATCCATCGGCGACGTTTGATTCCAAACAACAACAACAGCAACAGGGAGCGACTACAGTGACGAGGCCGCAGTCGGACAATTTGTCAAAAGTATCCAATGAAGCGTCCAATGTACTGATCGATAGCAAACGCTCGTCTGATTTGAAACTCAAGCCCAATGATTCGAGTCAACGTCAGACCAGCGGGACGAACAAAGGCCGCGAAACCGAAGCGAAATTGCCGACCAAAGTCGACCATGTGAAACATTTGTCTGTTGGAAAAGCCGATGCAGTCAGTCGCAAGCCGTCGGATCGCGTAAGTATAATTTCCTTTTACTCTTGCTCTATTTTCTGCACATTCATTTTGGTTGGTGACGTGGCGTCACCTCTTCATTATTCCCCATATTTATACAACATAGCAAACGATCGATTTCGATAAGCGTAACACAAACGTAAAGAATAACAAAGTTTCTTGGCTGGTAGACGGCATCCTTGTGACGTCACCACTGTTCGCAAAGATTGACGAGACCGCCTGATTTTTTGTCAGGGTTATCTCCCTTAGCCCAAGGGCTACATATGATATATGTATACATTTAGATACCTTTTAAGTATCCTGGGTGTATGTTCGCACCCACCCGCCGTAGCGGAAGCCCAGTTATACCGCTGTGCACTCGGACCTTGCTGTTATTAGTCTAGATGCCTGTTGACACCTAGTCCAGGATGCACCACGTGGAGGACTAACAGTCAGGTATATTACCATCATTGGAAATTGAGACTTTATAAGCATTACTCAAATCCTCAGGGTCATTAGCATTGTGTAAAAAAATTGTAAAGGTGGTTTTTGATTTTCTTTTTGGTCCCATTATTTCGGCTCTAATTTGATTATCTATCAGATAATAATGACCGTATTTGGCTTTGGGAAGTTGCTTATTGTGACGTCTATTATCCTATTGGGGGGCATCGGTTGGCTTAACACTCATTCAAGTGAAGTGATGACTGCGTAATTATTTTAATTTGATTCTTTATCTAAACTCTAATAGCGACTATAATCAATCGGCTGTTCGTTTGTCTATTGTAGTGATATAATCAAGATTTGCAGGAAATTGATACTTGTGGGTCTGTGCGGTTTTACTCAGACATTGATTTGTTGTACATTTTCGAAGGACGCTTCAAGATTGTTTATTCTTCCGTTTTTACTATTGAATATGTTAAAGTTCATAATTGACTTAGGAATTGTGCTTGCATTGTATTTTTTTACATTAGTTTGTAAAACATGTGGTAGGATTGCTGCTTCATTCAGCATGACGGTTGCTATTCGATGTAGGGTTCGAATCCCAGCGGCCTTCACCTTTCCAAACTTAGAAAATGTAGCACAGTCAGTTCTGTGCTTTTTCAATCTAAGATACACAATCATGATTTTCCTTTTAAAGGACTACCGACTTGATATTTTACGTTTTTACTTCGATGCTAATGGTTCTGTGAATAGCAAGTAGTGGTTTTACTACAATGATGATTGAACATCCAAACGTATTTTTGGATTCGTTAATATTGTAGTCACCAGTTGGCGGTGAAGCATCGAAGCGACAACTCACTGATGTCAGGACCAATAGCAACAACAACAACAGAAGTATCGCTCCGCCCAAACAGCCTCGAAGATTGTCATCGCCCAGACGTTCGAAAAGTCCTTTGTCCAAAAGAAAAGCGACCGATTCTCACAATCGTTCGAATTACAGCAGACGACGTTCGTCGAGCAGTCGTTCAAATTCGCCCGTTCGTCGCGATTCTTACAAAAGACAGTCATATCGATACAACAGCTATCGGAAAGATCGCTTTGATCGCGATTTCCGTTACAGACAAGGCGATCGTCGGCGATCTCGTTCGAGAAGTCGGTCGCGATCTATTCACGGACGTGATCGTTCTTCGTCGGGTCGCTATCGATCTCGTCGTTAATTGTTTGTATCTGTATTGTGTATATCTTGTTGGGAATACGTTTTTTCGACTACTGTGTATATTACTATTCACTTTTAATCTGGTGTTTACTCCCTTTTTCATGAAATAAATAATGAATATTGATTTATTGTTGGTTCGACTGTTGTAAGTTTTATTGATCAGGTTACCTGCTTTTTGTGGATTTGATTAGCATTTATATGAAGCTTACGTCTATTCCGGTTTCAATAATGAGGTGACGCAACCTGAACTTACTGAATCAGACAGGAGATCGAGTATTTATAGGGTTGTTGGTTCCACAGATGAGTGGACGCATTCATCGAAGACATTTGAAAGATGGGGTAGGATAAAGCAGTTTTATTCATTCTTGTAAACACTGAGCCTATTTCAAAACTGCCCCTTTATGTTATAGAACTGTTGTGGTGGGGGGGGGACTTGCTTATTTTATCGTCTATGCGACACAAGTTGAAGGCCTTCTCCTTTTTACAAGCTCAGACACATTACTTTGCAAAACTCATGCCACAACTTCCTACTTATCCTATTTTAAAACAAAGCGGTCAAATGTAAAACATATTTGATTTGGCTCCTGTAACTTTGTACAAAAACACGTGCCACGGGTCAATGAATGTAATTGTTGTACTATGTCCGGCTTACTTGTGAGTCGGGCATTGTGGGGTTTCTCACCGTTTTCACATAGATGATGTTTGATCCGCGAATAAACAACTGACGATTAGGCTTCTCGGGTACATTTGGTTGGGTTCGTTTGGAATTGGACGTTTCGGATGGGGGCAAGGGTTGTTTTTTATTCGGAGCATGTTGCTGTTTGATTTTGTACCACAAGGCTCTGTTTTGTACATGCAATATACAATTGTTTATAGTTGGTTGTAAACATTTTTTAATTAATATTAGATCGACATGAACGGTAAAGATAGTCCCCCTGCATAATGTGAAATCGTTGGTTGTATGTGGACTTTGATCATTGTTTGGAAGACTCAATTTCATTTAAACCGAACAAATTTACTACATTTACATTACTGTTAATAAATTTCCTTACTAAAATATAGAAATCGACAAGTAACTAAATGATTAAAGCCTAGGGTTTAAACCTCCAACATCGCTTCAACAGATATTAGAATCATATGATACCACAACATCTCTGGGCTAAAATCAACGTAGTCTCTTACATATTACCTGCACTACGTAAAAATAAGAATAAATTGAAACGGGGGCGATATGTACAAAGTGCGAAAACGTGGACTTACATGTCATCCAACTGCGATCCTTTTCGTTCGATCAGTCGACAATCGTCCGGTTGCCATTTGGCGCTTGAATCGTTGTTCGAGGCGCTTTTGACATGACGACCACTGGACGACAATTGCGCTTGGACGGACGAAACATTGGACTCGGTGAGGATGTCGCCACCCCACACCAACCAGTCGTACGGTTTCTTGTCCAAATCCGAGTAGATGGGATAGGTCTGACCAACGTCGACTACGTGCGTTTTCGGCTTCGATCGGGTGCTCGATGAAAGGCCGTCGGCTGCAATTTGGCAATTGGGCCGACAAACTGGTTCGACTTGAATTGGCACAAAAAAACGACAGGGTTTACAAAAAATTGTCTTGTAAAAAAGCGTTGCTTGGTAGGTTTTTGGAATAGATAATGCCACAACCTCACTGTCCAGTTTGGTTAGTAATGAATTTGCAGGATGATGAACCATTTCACCCATGGGAATGGAATCCTTTGCTTTTCTTGAAACATTAATTTATTTATTTATGGTTAATGGCTTAGATACTTCAGTAGAAGTAGCTTTCAGCACACAAAAAATTAGGTGCAATTATAAAAATACAATACAATTAGCAGTGTGTAACATCGGTCCAAAAATAAATAAGTAAAGTAAGATTAAATTACAGGCTAAAAGAAAAAAAAACCTCAAAATCAACGTATATTCAAAAGTCATGTTCAATATGATATGCGTAAAGAGGCATGGTACTATTTAGGGGACACTATAGTTAATAGTGTGCAAATATATCAGTATACATGAAATGCGAATGACTCATGAATGAGCATAGCTAATAAATTACTCACTCAATTATCCGTTTTAGTAACAGATACGCTACTGCCAATACTGAATTTGAGTAATTGACGTCGGGTGGGAAATTAACTACCGCTCGTATCTTCATATATAATCTAGTTTCTATGACTGTAAATTGTAGAGCTGTGTAATTAATTGTTAACATCGTAAAGTGTCATACTACCATACGTAGCTGTTCCTTAGAGGCAACTTAAGCAACCTGAATTTTCCTTCTATAAGAAACACTGACAAGTAATGACATATTTTGAATTGATGCAAATGTCGCACTGTTACTGGATGCTAATGACAGCGGCAATGGGATTCTTCCTAAGTCAAAGTCAAAGTATCACTCGACACCAACGTCGACTGACCTGCTGCATGTTGTTCGTCGTGCTGGCACGATCGACCACCACGATGATTTTTCAAGCGTTGTTGCCGTCGTTTGTGGCTTCGTGTCGGTTTGGCGTACTGCAAAAAATTGATGTATTTGTAAAAAAATGGGTTAAATATTAAATTCGGTTTTTTTTTCGAATCGAGAAACAACTTGGTGAAGCCCACTTCGAGTCGAGCCCTGTTCAACTTCAAATAATTACAGGTTCACATTATTTTGATGAATTTGTGTACTTCATTTTGTAATATTGTTTAACAAATATTAGGTTTTGATTGTTTTGGCCACAATAATATCGAAAAATTATTAGAATAGGGTTGAACTACACTCATTTTAACAATTAACGCAAAAAATTACGAAGGTATTAAATCTAAATTAATTTGTTAATTGTTTTTCCGTAAAAACAAATATCGGGAATTAAAAATAATGTCTAGTGCCTTAAATAGTGAAAAATTTATTTCAGTTATGAAGAATGTGAAATGCAGCACACTTACACGGAGGTTACTACTGTTTTTCAGGACAAGGCTCCATGTCATACGCCCAAAAAGGTAACGTCATATTCATCTAAGTTCACTATATTTGCTTTATATTTACATTTAGACAGTAGGGGGGCTAAAATCAAAAAAGCTATCTTTCACTCAATTGCCACCTAACAGCCCGGATATCAATGTTATTGAAAATTCTTTCAGTATGCTAAAGCGCAATATCAATAAGCATACCGAAATTAAGGATTTATGTGAACGCATTCGGTTTGTTGTTCAATATGAGATGAAACAAGAATAGATCAACACACTCATCCACAGCATTCCAAAACGCCTGGATCAGGTTATTCAAAAAAAGGCGATCATATAAATTATTGAATTTTTTGAACTTTGTAATGTTCTTAATCATTTGGTAACTGAACAAATTGCGTGTAATCTGTATTTTTATTAATAGTTGACGTTATAAATCATGTTAATCATTTTACTCCATTTCCAATTTTGCACCCGTTGATATTTTATATATATTTTTTTACTTACAATATATATGTATATATAATTATAGTTTTTTAAAATTATTATGTAGTATTGTATATTTTATAATTGAAGTGACGTTTCTCTTGTATGCTATGTAGTTGCTAAAGCGGTTTTAGTTTAATAATCACTTTTTTGCAGTAATTGTTATGTGTTCTAATTGCTCAAGTTAGTTAATGCTGGAACTCAACGCGATACTCTAGAGAATCGAACAATTAACAAAAAGAATGCTCTAGACTATATTTTAGAAAAGGTAACATAATTCTCAATATATTTTTGAAATTAATTTATTTTAAGTCATGTAAAGTACAAAATCCTTGACTAAAATAAAAATTTACACAACACAGACCTTAATATAAACATAATTTTTTAATGTCAATTTAAAAAATAATGTAAATGGTTTGAGAAATAAACGTTTTTGATTAATAAATTCAATTATGTAGTGTAAAAGCAAATTCCACATTTGGTTAAAAACGTGGAGACCCCCATATTGAGAAAGTCCTAGAAAGTAATATTACCTTAAAAAATTTTAATGTATAGCTTTTACTATCTATTTTCATATATGTATACGTATTCTAAAATATCTATTTGGCAACTAATTTGCTTCTTTTTCAGTTTAAAAAAAATGATAACATCCTTGATTTTGAGATACATAATTTTATATCGATATTGGTATAGAATGTACCCAAGATAAAGCTTAAAGAAAGTGTAAATTAGATGTGTTTAATACAGTTAAATTATTGTATTGATTTTGATTTATGCAACATATATATAGTTTTACAAGTGCTTACATAATCTGGCACACGTCACTGCATACATTTAACTTATAGCAAATTAATTAGTTTTAAAAATTTGTAAGTATAAAAGAATTTTAATAATCTAATTAAACAATAGGGTCAAGGTCTTGACCCCCAATTTTTGTTTTAAAGACCAGTCAGACTTTTAATTTGACCCCTAACCTTGAATACAAGTATATATAATATATATATATATATAAAGTTTGTATCAAAAATGATTCAATCTAGCCAGTCCCAAACCTGGATAAAGGAGGAGCGTTTGAGCGCAAGGTTGGCAACCTGGCCTCTGTAAAAATTTATACTGCTGCGGAAACAATGAAAGATGACGCCATTCCGGCAAACAACAACGTTTCTAGATGGCAAAGTTACCAGATGACAAGGTTGAATGAAAGCCGAAAGAAAGCGCAATCTTCGATTTGCAGAATATTTAATGCCAACGAGACTTTGTTATTGTTGTTGTTGTCTTGCTGCAATTGTTATCTTATTGCACCATGCTTATTCTTAAAGCAAAAGGTTAATATATAATATATATATATATATATATATATATATATATATATATATATATATATATATATATATATATATATATATATATATATATATATATATAATGAAATGCACATACTCCACGGAGAGCCGCTTTTGGCAATCTAACTGAATGCTCAATAACATTGGTCATCAACTATAATTATAATTAATAAAAAAATGGAGATAAAATTGTTACGCGACATTCACTAAACAACATAATTTAACGTATTAAAAAACAATCTATTAATGTGTTTTTTGTAAATAAATTGACTTCTGCCTTACTTTGGTTTAATATTCCATCCACTGTAAACTACTTAAAACCATTATAGTAATAAATATGGATCGTTAAAAAAACTGCAACTGGACTTTTTTAATTGTACATCGTTGTGTCTTAGCGACAATATATTTTTAACAAAACGCGTGCTTTCTCAATACAAATTTAACACCTCTCGCTAACAAAGTTCACAAAGGCAACGTTGAAACCGAGAATTTTCGATCGACCAGTGCAGTGTTCTCCAACGCGCGATGTTAACCGCTAGTTGAAAAAATTGATTTTGTTATACACAAAGAATTGTATTAATACCCTGGTCAACTTGTATTCCAAAAGGTTACAAGAAGCAATTGAAAAACGAGACTCACGTTTGAAATACAGAAATAAAAAGTCTGTAACATTTATTTTGTATAGTCATATATTTTAGTTAATAAAATTATTTTTTAATGTTATATGTTTTTGATTTACGTTTTAGAAAATGGTAGTATTATGGTTTATTGCGAGAATGGATGTTATTGTATATTATAATCAGAAATTATTTTTCCGAATAAGGTTACTTGATGTGTAGTGCTAAACTATTATCTAAGGTTTTTTTTAAATTTATTTATTTATGTATGCTACTTTGAATGTTTTACGAGAAACATCTTCCAGCAGTGGACAATTAGCAAAGCCAAACGTGGGGGCCCGCATTTTAGTGCCGGCGATGGGATTCGAATCCATGCCCACCGAGGTCCGAATTCGAGCGCTGTACCGCTAAACCACCCCAGCACTATGTATTAGTAAGAGTTAAATACGTCTAAGATAAGTAACTAGAGCACGATGCTACAAAGTATCACAATGCTTCCATTTTCGCACGTCAACCGTCATAAAGGGTATATCAAAACTTGCCAAATTCCAGTAGCGATCGAACGCAACCAAATTGCCAATTAGACAAGCTCGTGGTTCGCGTAGACCACGAGTCATAACCACAACGGTCGCTTGGGATTGCATGGCTTTCCACAAACACGACATTGGACCGTTCGACTTGGAAGCCAATGATGATTCGAAGCCTATCGAAATTTAAAATTGACTAATTGTAGAATGTCATGTACAATCAATAACATAACAGAATCTACTGGACAAATCATGTATATATATATATATATATATACTGTTGTCATCCAAACTTAGATATGAAGCCTTATTCAAGAAATGAAACCCTAGATAATTCAGTCTGGTGACCAAATACAAATTTTAATTTAACCAATTACCACTCATCATTGTTCTATAAACTACAATCAGCTGGTAATATAACATGTGGTTCAACACGAATAAAAAATGTCCTAAAAAATAATCTTACATATGTATTATATTAAAGGACCAAAACTTTTCTACAAACAAATAACGATTGTTTGTATAAAATTGTTTTAATTTTGAAAATTGATAAATCAGCAGTTAAAATTACAAACAATTGATGTCCGAATTTCAGCGTCGCCTTTTGTTGAAACTTGGACAACTTAACTGTTGTTGTATCGTGTACATCACGTTCGTGGGTGGCGGATAGGGGAAAAATGATCAAGGTTGGGTGCGAATAAAATTGCTCCCAATAATTAGCAGAAAACCAAACACGAAGTTGTGCGTGTTAAGGTCACTCGTGCCAAAACTTTCACGAAAATCAATCTAAAATCCTGACAGTCAAATTGACAAAAACACCAACTCGAACGGGCAGCTGCCTGGCTCACAACGTTACTGTATGTTTTATTTGCATAAGGGATGCTAATGATCCTGAGAATTTGACTAATGCTTGCACAGTCTCAATTTCCAATGATGGTGATATTCTTGACTGTTCCTCCTCCACGTGGTGCATCCTGGACTAGGTGCCAACAGGCATCTAGACTAATAACAGCATGGACCGAATATGCAGCGGGTATTACCGGGCTTTCATTGGATTGCCGTTCAGTGAATGGGTGCAAGCATACACCTAAGATGTTTAAAAGGTATCTCAAGGTATCCATTTACCATATGTAGCCCGTTAGGCTTGTGGATCCGTCAACCCTAAAGAAGATCGCCTCGTCAATTTCTGTGAACACTGGCGTCGTCGGAAGAAAACGGTGTTCTAGCCAACAAACTTCATTTGTCCCTCCAACAACCTTTTCGTATAGGAATTGGATATGCTATACGAACTTAGAATTAATTAGGTACATAACCAGAAACAAACAAACAGTGCATTCCCTATTTGTAATCAATCCAACAATGCGCGCACACACACACACATATATACAGTGTTAAATAGACGTACTTTTCCAATAATTCAAAATAAAACGCGATTGGTCTTTGGCACGCCGAAATGGATTTGGTTCTGTCGAATCGCTAAGATGGTGCAACAGAGACACATCGTTTGATTGGTTGAAACTAGCCTTGCAATGGAAAAGTAAGTGATGCATTCAAACAACAGTAGAACAAATAATAAAAAGAAAAGAATCGTGTCATTTTTCATCTCTTTTCTTGTCAAACAACACAAATAATTTGTTCAACTTACTGACAAAAGTCAATGCATTGACGACTATCATTATAAATCTTCAAGTTGTTACTATTGCACAAATCTCAGCATTAGTTCGTACTATTAGAAAAATCACTAAAATTGGTGTACATTAACGACAAAACATTTTTATGGCGCTAAACGTTCGCCTTATAGAAAAACGGTTTTTTGAAACAATAAAAATCAAATCAAACAAAAGCGCAATGTCCAAGGCAACACGATTAAATCACACTGGAAACAAATCTAATTACTATTCATTTCATTGCAATTTTCATGAACGTGTAAACAATATTCTTGCTTTCATTTTTAAAGCCATTGTCAAATGTTTATCATTAACTCCACCTAGTGGATATTAAATAGTGAACCGATCTAACCAGTCCCAAGTGGAGGACTTGCGACAGGAAGGGCATCCCGCAGTAAGAACAATTCACACCCAAACTCCAAATAGGAGAAAACAGACCAGAAACAGCGAGGGAAGATTTTATCATCACATTATCACCTAACTAGTGTGGCCAAACCTTCATACAAACAAAAAGATATAGGCCCTATCAAGTGAAATAGTTTCATGTAGAATGGCACAACTTATTCGCATTATGCATCAATTATCAAAAAAAGTATTTCAAACGTCAACTTCGGGATATCAAACAACAATTCAAATTGTTGACTTTCTCAATTCATTCCGCATTTTCAAAATAGGGGGAAAAAAGAAAAAGCCGAAATAGTTGAAAAACTATTTATATTTAAAAAGATAAAATATAAAATAATCAAGTACAAGTGTGACAACTCTGGTTTTCAAATACAAAATTGAAGTTATAAAATGATAAGATTGGCCTACGATACAATAATATTATTTTCTTGTATAATACTGTAAATAAGTACACAAATAATAATAGGAATACTAAAACCAAATAAATGCACAATTGATACAACAGGTGCACCAATTGTTCAATATCGATAGCTATCGTAAATCGTCGAATATGCATGTCGATAGTCATCATCTTGGCGTCGACGTGAATACGAACAATTGTAGCCCATCGGCTTTCGAACTGACGGTGTCGGTAACAGAGCTGGACGATTCAGTGGTCCACTGTAGGCGTCTTGGTAACCGATCGATCGACTGGCGCAGTCGCGACTTCCCGGTGCGTTCGGTTCGCCATCGTCCATCGTCGTAATGCGGTAGTCGACATCGCCCACCGGCGAAATGTGCCAGCTCGACGGAGACGACTGGGCAACGTCGGTCGGTGCGTCACGTATGGGCACCAGCCTTGGATCAGTCGATGCCGCCAATTGGACGCTAGGACTTGGAATGCCTTCAACTGGCGTCAAATGGCGTTGGGGCTGTTGGCCAATCGATTTCGTGATTAGGATAATCAAACAACAGTCGTGGTTTGTGGCCAATGGGTGTTGGTCGAAGTTGACGTCGAATTGGCCAACCAACGAATGGGGTATCAAACAATTGGCCACGTCCATTTTCGATTTCAAGGGATAGAGGAAGAAATTGTGAAAACCGTTCGGTTGAGGATGCAAAACGCCACAAGCGTTTGTTTGCAGCAAATGATCGTACATTTGTTGGTATGATGACAAATTGGATAATTGAAGGTAGAGTGCAAATAATATCTACAATACAAAACGAAAGGATATTGACAAGAGCTTCAAAATGGAGATAAACCAACTATCTAAACTTGGCGCGTAGCCACCTTGCCATAAGTTCCCGGTTCGCATAGCAACCCAAACAATCCTTTTCCACTGTTTACGGTTTTCGGAGACGTGTAATCCAAGCATTCAGCCATTTCAAATAAAAATATGAGAAGACGCAAACTGTGAGATAAATTCATTTCGTATATTCTCGTCAATCACAAACATAAAATTTTAGTACAAGGGGGATATAGATGACACTTAAGTTAGTACATTACAGTGGATAACGAAATTGAATCCTATATTGACCTACTATGACATTTAAGAATCTTGAGCACTTTTTACTCATCCTAGATATATCTAACAACTATTAGTAAATACGTTTGATAAAACTTTACCAAAAATATATAAAATAATTTTCGCAATATAGCATTGTAATTATAATATACAACACTCGTTCTAGCAGTAAATCATAACACCTCCGTTTATTAAAACTTAAAAACGAACACATGTAATTCGTTAAAAAGATAACCTTATTGATCAAAATACATTAACATATAAAGAAAAAGTTACAAACTTTATAATGTCAACAATTCAAGTTACATTCACTTCTATTTATAACTTCTGCCAGCCGTTTTAAATCTGAGACTATCAACGTACCAATAAAATCCTTTAAAACTTGATTTTTCTTAACATAAATGATATACCCTCGCCAGTCACAAACATATAACATTTTAGTATATATATACTAAAATGTTATATGTTTGTGACTGACGAGAATATACGAAATGAATTCATCTCACAGTTTACGTCTTCTTATATTTTTATTTGGAATTATAAAAGGAACCCAATGCTTTAAAATAAATGATATACTCTATAAGTAGTTATTTTACGATTTGTTAACCTAGCCTTTAAAAAAACCCAAAACAAAATTATTAACGTGCGAAGGTGGGGTTATTGCAGTTTAAATGAATCAAACCCATAGTAAATGGTAGGGTGGTCTAGCGGTACAGCGCTCGAATTCGGACCTCGGTGGACATGGGTTCGAATCCCACCACCGGCACTAAAATGCGGGCCCACGTTCGGCTTCGCTAAAATGTCCACTGCTGAAAGATGTTTTTCGTAAAACATTCAAAGTAGCAAACATTAAAAAAAACATATCTATGATAAGTAAAAAGTGCTAAATATTCTTGAATATCATAGTAGATTCAATTTCGTTAGCCACTGTATATGTTTGTGGCTGAGGAGAATATGCGAAATGAATTCTTCTCACAGTTGACGTCTCCTTATATTTTTATTTGAAATTATAAAGGAAACCCAATGCTTTAAATTTAACCATTGTCTCCAAGATAAAGTCCCCGTCAAAAGAGTGTGAAGATCATCTCGAACAGCATCCATCCAAAAACGTTTTTTACCACTTTTCCTTTTCTTCCAATCGGCATTCAAATTGCGAGATTACATCAGAATTTCTACAAATAATATACAAACCAGCGCAATTGCATATTGCTTCCTAATTTTCTAATCGGTAAAATTCCAGCTTTCAGCTGTATACAGAAGTATTGTACGTACACCAGTTACATAATTATTGTTTTTACTTATCCCCCATTCACTAATAAAGCCGTCAAACAAAGTACTCAGGGTCCTAATTGCTAAATCACTCAACTCCGTTCCCAGTCTAATTAATTGGTTGTTTTACCGGGAAAAACAAAACATTTTTCAACAAGAAAACATTTAACCAAACAAGGGTCCTGCAAGTAGCAAAACGCAATCGCCAGTACACGTTGGTTCTCGAACGAGGTTGTCCAACAACCTACCCGTGGATCAGAGTCGTTCAACAGCGATTGGCTCAAATAGACAGGCAAACTGTGCAAATTTACGCCCGACTTGACATTGAGTGAAGCATTGAGCTGGAAACGGTCCAACGATGACCACGGATTTAAATATGGCCCAATCGTGGCCAATTGGTTGAATTTCGGTCTTATATAGCCAAATCGAAATGCCCGCGTAGACACGACAAGTTTGTGCGACTCGACAGCCAAACAGACCGACCCGGTCCAAAAGCAGTCGGGCGGATTAAACGACGTTCGGGCAGACGACTTGGTCGACACTAGCAACTCGCAACTTGTCGACGAATAAACGACGTCCCTGCCGTCATCATTGGAGCCGTCGTAGGATGAAGGCGGTGGTGGTGGCAAAGGCAAGTCCAGCAAACCGGTCGAAATCAACCGACTGTGATTGGAAGTCGGCGCGGTATATTCGTGTTTGATCACTGACGACGGAGGGCTGGAATGGGTTACACGTTGAAGTCAAATTGTTAAAAATGTACATTTTTCTAATTCAAAGTAATGCAAGTATAATGAAAGCGTTTAACACAAACTTTGAATATGAAACACCACCGTTTCTGGGTTCCTAGGTTAAACGTTTGACGATAGACTGTTTTTTCCTTCATTTGGTTAGTGACGTGAGCACCTCTTCATTATTTTCCATATTTGTAAGGCATATTTGATAATCGACTTTGACGGCTTGATAAGCGTAACAAACGTAGAATAACTGTTGGCAAAGATTGACGAGATCGCCTAATTTTTGGTCAAAGTTATCTCCCTTAGCCTACCTACACATATACCTCAAGATACCTTTTGAGTACCTTGCGTATCTACTTGCATCGATCAGGATGGAAACCCACTTATACCACTATGCACCCGGTCCCTGTTGTGTTAATCCATGTACTTAGATGCACCCAGTCCAGGATGCGTCACGTGGAGGATGAACAGTCAGGAATATCACCGTCATTGGAAATTGAGACTTGCATAAGCATTGCTCAATATCCTCGGGGATCATTAACATTCCAGATTTATATATTATTCTGCCGAAAAGGCAAAACAACTACGATAGACATGTATCAATAGTGGATAATTATCGCAAACAAACGACGGTCCACAATAATGCTGATAGTGACATTGAACATTCATTCATTCATTTTGGTTGGTGACGTGGTCACCTCTTCATTATTTCCCATATTTATACGACATATAGAACGATCGATTTCGATGGCTTGACAAGCGTAGACAAACGTGGAAGAATAACAAAGTTTCTTGGCTGGTAGACGGCATCCTTGTGACATCGCCACTGTTTGCAAAGATTGACGAGGCCGCCTGATTTTTTGTCAGGGTTATCTCCCTTAGCCCAAGGGCTACATATTGTATACGTATACCTTTAGATACCTTTTAAGTATCCTGGGTGTATGTTCGCACCCACCCGCTGTAGCGGAAGCCCAGTTAAACTGCTGTGCACTCGGACCCTGCTGTTATTAGTCTAGATGCCTAGGGGCACCTAGTCCAGGATGCACCACGTGGAGGACTAACAGTCAGGAATATCACCATCATTGGAAATTGAGACTTTATGAGCATTACTCAAATCCTCAGGATCATTAGCATCCCAGTGACATTGAACCATTGTCCATCAAACTCCAAGTATGGTGTGCTACTCCAGCAATCAGTCTCCTCTAGTGATCTCAGCCTTGAACACTAAAACAATAGTGCAGGAGCAAAAATAGGATTCATAGCCATGCCCATCTAAAATAGCGCAAAAATATTGAAGCATACGAAAAAATAACGTCTCAGTCCCATTTTTTCCACCTTACTTTGAATGTTTTACGAAAAACCAGACGTCGATCTGCATTGGATGCAACCCAGAAACAAAATGTAAGTGTATTGATAAACGAAATAATTAAGAAACATCAAAGACAAACGTACATGTGTTTGTTTTTTGTCAATGCATTGGGCATTGTTGTATTCAACAAGGATGTCGTATTTTTCATTTTTTCATCTCCGAAATAATTTGATCCATGAGCTCCAGACAAATGACTTTTCGATTCGCATTTAAATGTAATGCTCTGAAGATATTTAAAAACAAACATGGATATGCATACATAATATGGATTGATGAATTCGTCAGTAATGTGTGTATTACTTGTTATTTGTCCTACTTCAACTATTCGACAAAAAACATCTTTCGGCAGTGTAAATTTTGGCAAAGCCAAACGTTGGCCCCTGTGGAGATCGAATCCATGCCCACTCAGGGTCGATCCGAGCGCTCTACCGCCAGACCACCCCGGCATGTGTAGGGCGAAGACACTGTTGCACATCACTAATCTACATCGACTTTTCTGTGGAATCACACACCACCATATAAGTCATCAGATGCTTTCAAAATTAATACATGCAATGTGCTAAACTAATTGATGTCGTGTGTGGCTAAATGGAAGTCAAATAGAATCAACTACACCATTGATTGGTCCCAATATATCATTGTATTAAGACTTGTCCAAGTGTAACTGGAAAGCGGTGGTCAGGTTCACTCGAGTTAATTAAAAAACTAAAATTCTTTTGAAACATTTGCATAAATAACATAAAACATTATATTTGTAAGCAAAAACGGTGTATATCATAGTTTGTTATATTTAGTGAACACCCAAGTGTACTTTGGAACATAAAAAAACTAGTGAGTAGAATAGAATGTTAAAGTATTGCTGCAACATGATATACACTCTATTGAATGCAAAATAGAACTAGATACTCAATTTCCAATGATAGCGATATTCCTGACTGTTCGGCCTCCACGTGATAAATCCAGGAATAGGTGTCCCTAGGCATCTAGACTAGCAACAACAGGGACCGAGGACATAACGGTATAACTGGGCTTTCGCTACAGCGGGTGGGTGCGAGCATACATCCAAGATACTTAAAAGTTATCTTAAGCTATACGTAAACCATATGTAGTTGTTGGGCTAGGGGAGATAATCCTGATAAAAAATCAAGCGGCCTCGTCAATCTTTGCGAACAGTGGCGACGTCACAAAGATGCCGTCTACCAGCCAAGAAACTTTGTTATTCTTCCACGTTGTATTACGCTTATGAAACCATCGAAATCGATCGTATAATTATGGGAAATAATAAAGAGGTGACGCCACGTCACCAATCAAAATTTTTCCATTCCATTTTGGTTGGTGACGTGGTCACCTCTTCATTGTTTCACATATATATACGACATGTAGAACGATCGATTTCGATGGCTTTACAAGCGTAGACAAACGTGAAGAATAACAAAGTTTCTTGGCTGAAATGAATGATAATATAGAAAATTATTAAGAATTTGTGTACTAACGGCTGAATTCATTTCTTCTTTGACATGAGGAATACATGTCAGAGCATTGTCATCATCGACGACTGACGAAACACCAATGGGCGACGTGTCAGACGTCTGTTTCGACAAACATGCCGCTTCTGTCTTGACGTCAACTTTGGACGTGGCTTTGGAGCGAAGAGACACTTTTGGCGGTTTGTTACATAGTTGACAATTCATGTCGTACAAATGTTTGCCATGTTCAAACGTCGTATCGATGAGATTCGATTTGGAAGTGGAAACCGTCGTTGAATCGCGTAATTCGCATTTGCTTTGTTCGGTGCCCAGCAATGGATCAGCAACTGCCTAATGTGTTTGAAAAAGTAGACCATTGACATTACGATGAAGTTTGCAGTCTATACACACACACACACACACACATGATCACTGTTCAGCACAAAAGAGAACCATCGGAAATATGGCCATGACTATAGCATTCCATAATCTCAATATTATTAAAGGATCAAGTAAACAAACAGATGTCAATAAAGCTTTAACATGTCCCACTTTTGTTTTAATTAATTAAGTGCAATTATGTAATAACTTAAACTTTTATTAATATCAATTACAAATAAAAATAATAGAAAACGTAAACTGTGAGATGAATTGATTACGACGATTGTATGTAAATGTTTGAGTTGTACTAATTTAAATGTTATCTGTACCCCCTTTTTTCGTATATATATACTAAAATGTTATATGTTTGTGACTGACGAGAATATACGAAATGAATTCATCTCACAGTTTACGTCTTCTTATATTTTTATTTGGAATTATAAAGGGAACCCAATGCTTTAATATCAATTAATTAAGATTTTATCAAAATATTTGTTGACGTAGGTTATAATTATAATTTATACAAAAATTAAATGAACTAACTAAAATACACGATTATAATGTACAAGAAAAGCTTTATTTTATATTTTAAATACGAGTTTACGTAAGCATGTGTCAGATAACATTAATTTATGACACAATAATTTCTTCTATATTACGAAACTTCAAATCATTTATTGTTATATTAGAATTGTCAGATTCACCTGAATAATAAATTTAATAGGTTTTTAAGTCAACCAGGAGCACTGTACAGCTATTTCATCCTTATTTGTAAATCTGACAATTCTAATACAACAATTCTATTAAACCAATAATCCCTTACAAACCCATTAATAAGTCATTTATTGTCAAAAAATGTTTTGTACCTCAAAATTGACGGTTTGCTTTATCAACCTGTCAACCTTATTTTGTTACCACATTTTTTGAACATGTTACCCATTTAGTTGACTAAAACTTTCGAACAAATAGAAAATATAAATATGATTTAATTGGTTTTTAAAAAAGGCAATGCATTGAAACAAAATAGACACTTAAACTAGGTGTGCATTTTTAAAAGTAAAACAAGTTTAGACCAACTGCAAATTTAGACTAATGATCCACGATGATTTGAGCAATGCTTATGCAAGTTTCAATTTCCAATGATGGTGATATTCCTGACTGTTCGTCCTCCACGTGGTGCATCCTGAACTAGGTGCCGAAAGGCATCTGACTAATAGCAGCAGAGTCCAAGTGTACAGCGGTTTAACTGAGCTTTCACTAAATTCACGTTCGGTAAATGGGTGCTAGCATATACCCAGATGCTTAAAGGGTCTCTCAAAGCATCTGTTTACCGTAATTAGCCGGTTAAGCTGGTGGATCCGTCAACCAATGTTAACCCTAAAGAATCGTCAATTCCTGTCAACACTGGCGTTGTCGCAAGACTAGTGGTCTTCTAACAAGGAAGCTTCATTGATCCCTCCAAGTTCAATTCACATCCAACAGCGTTTTTGTATAGAAATTCGAAAAGCTATTAAAACTTATGTTACATAATGTATTATATCGATATTGTTAAAGTAATATTTGAATAATGCTTTAGTAAGATTTAATATATAACTGATATATATATATATATATATATATATATATATAAAACCCTTTTGCTTTAAGAATAAGCATGGGGCAATAAGATAACAATTACAGCAAAATAACAACAACAATAACAAAGTCTCGTTGGCGTTAAATATTTTGCGAATCGAAGATTGCGCTTTCTTTCGGCTTTCACTCAACCTTGTCATCTCGTAACTTTGCCATCCAGAAGCGTTGTTGTTTGCCGGAATGACGTCATCTTTCATATAAATTTTTACAGAGGCCAGGTTGCCAACCTTGCGCTCAAACCCTCCTCCTTTTTCCAGGCTTGAGACTGGCTAGATTGAATCATTTCTAATCCAAACTGATGCAATCAAGTAATGCATACAAGCCAGTCATTCAAACGGCATTACTTTCGACAGCGGTCTGTTTAATCTACAATAACAAACTATTTACCACTTTGACAATCAATCATCTACAGTTGAAAAAATACTCCTACAGTGTACAATTGCAAGTTCAATTCCAACTTGGCACAACTTCTGTCCGAAATGCAATTCAACATCATAAACCAGCAGTCCCCAAGTCTAAAGCCACTCAGTCATTCACATACGTGCCGGTGCCCACTCAGACCTGGGTTCGATCGCCGCAATCGGCACCAAATGCTGCCCAAAAATGATTCCCGTCAAGCATGCAAAATAGTGACAATGAATTTTTTTTAACACACACACACACCCCCAACACCGACACACGTACATGCCTGTTCTTCAAAGCACCCAACCCCGACCGTTCATTTGCTTGAGCCCTTTCGATGTGTCCAATCAGCGCTTGCGACGTGGTGCACTGGGCCAAGTCGATCGGTTTCAAGTGGCCGGTCAACAGCAAGTGGAAAAATTGATCACAAACCCAATTGGACAACTTCAATTTCGAACTCTGTTTCACGTCCAAATAGGTTGTAAATAGGCTGAGCTGTGTTTCGTACTGCGACAGGTCGCGTTGTTTGGACAAGGCAGCAGCGGCGGTGGCAGACGAATGAGGCGACGACGACAACGAGTCGCCGAACACGACCAAATTGTTTTTGGCTGCAACGATGGCTTCCAATTCGTGAGCAAGGGTGCGCAATTGAATGCGATTGGTGGTAAATAGGTGACGCGATGTTTGGATTCTGGAAAGAGGGGAAAATTCACATACGAATGTGTCAACAAATCAATCATCATCAACAACAAATGTTAGTTCCAACTTCTCATGGAATCCTGTATAAAATTCCTTTCCACTGTTCACGGTTTTCGGAGGCGTGTTGAAATATTTCAGTCCAACGACTTCGCCACTGTTGCCAAAGTGGAGTGAAGATCGTCCCGAATAGCATCCACCCTAGTACGTTTCTGACCACCTTTCCTTTTCTTCCACCCGGCATTTGGACAGGTCAAAGTTACGGTACGTGAGATTGCATCAGGATTTTTACGAAGAACGTGTCTAAACAAGCGCAATCTTCGCTGTTGCGATACCAATGAAGGAAGATCGTGAAATTGGAGGTTATCTCGAATTTGACAATTGCTGATATTTTTCGTCCAATCGCCCTCGATACGGAGGATGCGAAATGGGTGTTGTGCCTAACGCATCTGAGACATCTTGCTTCAAATTTATCAAGCTTCGTGATCTGCGCGTACCAATAAAGAGAAAATGTTCATCGTGGTGTTTGGATTGATAATTTTCCGTCTCCAAAGTGAATTGGTAACTTTTACAAACGCAGCGGTAATCAGATAAATGCAACGATTCATTTCATTAGATGGGCCACACAATCAGAATTAATTAAAGAGCCCAGAAAGGTAAAATGTTTTATATTGGAGAGCACAACATCATTTAATACTATCCTCGCATCGGACTGATTATTTTGGGTTGATCTTCTCCGGAAACTTCCACAATCAGTCGATGCTTTCTTAAACCCAATGCTTTGTCTGCACGCCTCCAAAAACTGTGAACAGTCGAAGGGAATGCTATGCCACCTAGGAACTAATAAAGAGGTGGTTTGGCCATCAATCAGATATTATTGCTGGAGTGGTCTAGCGGTTCAGCGCTCGAATTTGGACCTCGGTGGACATGGGTTCGAATCCCACCACCGGCCCACTAAAATGCGGGGTCCCACGTTCGGCATCGCTAAAATGTCCACTGCTGAAAGATGTTTGTTGTAAAACATTCAAAGTAGCAAACATAAAATAAATTTTTAAAAATTGAAGTGGTATAAAATCAACACCGTTGCTCGTTAATCCTATATGACATTTTGACACTGAAATACCGTTAAATTGTCCAAATCTAGGCATTAGGCGATAATTGGGATTTCAAATTCAAAACCTCACACTCGACTAAGCCAGTGCACATTGAAAACAAACAAACAAGTCAACCAATATTGCTACATTATTTGACAAATAAAACAAACTAACCGTTTTTCAAAAAGTCCAAATACAAGTTTGCGATACTTTTTTCGACATAAATCAACTTGTTGATGATGATCAACGCCTTTTGTGGCAACGGACGTCAAATTGTCAACAGTCACAGTCGAACTTAGAGTTGAAGGAGGACTGTCGGCATCTGGAAGTGATGCGTCATGGCCTTGTTGTGTGGTAGATTCCGTTTTTTCCAATTCTACAATATTAGAGGAAATAAAGCCCCAATCATTTGCCACGTATACAATTTTCACATAAATAAAAAATCATTCTTTAATTGGTTAAGTTTAAAACCATTGGATGTGATTCAATTGTATTAGTCGGAGCATTAGTATAAAGATAATGGCTAAATCGTTCGACCGAACTATCTTTGCACGCCTCCGTAAACTGTAAACAGTGGAAGGCAATTGTTTAAGATGCGATGTGAACTGTTATATATATATATATATTCTTAAAAATATATTTCGTTTAACAATGGTGGTGAGACACGCGTTACACTAAACATCAAGTGAAGAATTATCTTAACATTTCTCTATTCCGTCTTTTGAAGATTATAACAATGCTTTTGAATTGTAATACAAAATGTTTAATTATTACTTATTCATTGGTAAAGACTTTCATAGACTCAAATCTATATAGCCATGTTCTTCCGTCCACCTGAAGATAAAATTTCCTTTGTACTCATCAATAATCAGTTATACCACTGTGCACTTAGTCCCTGCTGTTATTAGTCTAGACGCCTTTCGGTACCTAGTCCAGGATGCACCACGTGGAGGAAAAACGGTCAGGAATATCACCATCATTGGAAATTGAGACTTTATGAGCATTACTCAAATCGTCGTGGATCATTAGCATCCAATCATGAGAAGAACTGACTCTCGTTCACTACATGACATCATTACAATTAGACGAAGAAAATTACTTAATCAAATTCTACGTTTACCGCCCGAAAAACCAGCAAGAACGGTTTTGAAACGACCGATTGGAAATGGTACAAGAAAGGTTGGGATAAACCACAGAAACCTTGGCTAAGGACTATTTGGGAAGATCTAATTGAAATGAATATTTCATGGAATCAAGCAAAACGTTTGGCACAATGTTCAAATACTTGGGAAAATGTTGTTGTTTTATGTTCTTTTTGAAATATGGGACTTTGTTGTTGATTTTGCAGCAATTATTACCTTATCGATAAATTGATATATACTTCATTCATTTTGGTTAGTGACGTGATCACCTCTTCATTATTTCCCATATTTATACGACATATAACCGATCGATTTCGATGGCTTGATAAACGTAACACAACGTGGAAGAATAACAAAGTTTCTTGGCTGGTAGACGGCATCCTTGTAATGTCGCCACTGTTCGCAAAGATTGACGAAACCGCCTGATTTTTTGTCAGGGTTACCTTCCTTAGCCCAAGGGCTACGTATGGTATACGTATACCTTTAAATACCTTTTAAGTATCCTGGGTGTATGTTTGCATCCACCCGCCGTAACGGAAGCCCAGTTATACCGCTGTGCACTCAGACCCTGCTGTTATTAGTCTACATGCCTATAGGCACCTAGTCCAGGATGCACCACGTGGAGGATGAACAGTCAGGAATATCACAATCATTGGAAAATGAGACTTTGTATAAGCATTACTCAAATCCTCGTGGATCATTAGCATCCCCATATACTTCCATAGCATCGAATGTTTAAATACATTGACAGTGTGCACAAGATATAATTAAAGCATTATTTGCACACACACACACACACACACATGAAAAGACAATAGAGACACTCACCGTCAAACTGCTTTGGCTCATTACTTGGACTCGACTCGACCGAACCGTAACGATCGGAAATTACCTAACAATTTGTTGAAGAAACAAAAAAACATGTCCCCAATATAGTAATGACTGAAAGTATTACAAAATACAATACACTAGAAAAATAGCTAATAAAAATCACAAACTTAGTATAGTTCACGACGGTACAACGCTAACGAATAGTATCCAACTTCACGTATATATACATATCGATGAAAGAGCAATGCATACTTTTAAGCAATTTGCATTTTGACAAATAAATGTTGCACTAAAAAATGTATTACGTTTTATTTTGAACTTGACGTACTGATCTCTTCATTGGTGGTCTAGTGGAGTGACGCTCGACTTCGCTAAAAGGTCCACTGCTGAAAGATGCGTTTGCCGTAAAGCACTTAAAGTAGTAGAAATTAGGAAACTATTTCCATATTTGTGCAACATATTAAACGATCTATTCCAATGGCATAGCAAACGTAAGAAAATGACAAAATTTCATGACTGATTGATGGCATCCTTGTGACGACGGCACTGTTTGCAAAGTTTGACGAAGCCACCTCACAGGATCATCGGTTACATATAGTATGCCTATATTTTGAAATGCCCCCATCAAATAAAACACCTAGTTACATCGCTGTATACTTGATCTCTGCTGTAGCAGTCCAGTATGCTGCACGTTCCGGTAACAATCAGCATAATTACCATCGTTGGAAAATGAAACTCGACAAGCATCAGTCAAATCCTCAGCATTATTGCTGTTCAAAATCAAATTATTATAAAACGTTGACAAAATATTGTACCTGAAAGGTCCGATGAGCAGAAAGAAATCGGACAAGATTGTTGGGAATTGGGGCGCGTGAATCGTTTAAAACCATGCCGCTTCGGCGATCCAAAACGACCAAAGGTTTGTGATTTTCTGTCTGATTGTGCAACAAAATTAGAACAAATACCACCAGGTCACACACTTGCCAATGTGGTTAAGTTATTCATAATAATCAAAAATAGAATTGACCAACTGAATAACATAACAACATAAGTTGGTAGCAGAGGCACCTCTCCATTAATTCCAAGTTCGCATAGAGTATCTTCAATTCCTATACGAAGAGAAACTCGGGGAGATGGGGTGGGGGTGGGTACACAATTTTTTTGGCTAAAAGATCACTTCCTTGCGATGACGCCAGAGTTCGCAGAAATTGGCGAAGCGATCTTCTTCGATTGACAGATCCACAAGCCTAACCGGTTACATGTTGTAAATGGAAACCTTTTAGGTATCTTGGGTGTACGCACAAAACTCATTCACTAAGCTGGAATTCAGTAAAAACCCAGTTATACCGATGTGCATTTAATCCTTGCTGTTGTTAATCTAGATGCCTATGGACATCTAGTCCAGGATAAACCACGTGGAGGAAGAAGAGTCAGTAATATCATCATCATTAAAATTTGAGACGTTGTAAGCATTACTCAAATCCTCAGGATTATTAACATCTCGACCAACTGAATACTCAAGTATTGATGAAAAATGGGAAAATTGTGTCAAGAATTCCAACTTATGTCCACATAGCGGTAGACCAGAACCTCTTACCTATCACTGACAGCGACTACATTTTGGGTAAATATAACAATTTATTTAAGAATTAAACGCCCAAGTAAACGTTGCATTGACTGATGTTCAAAACCAGGATATAAAAAAATAGCTTCAAAATTGGAACACAATTAAACAGGAAATTATAAAGATAATGAAAATAATTAACCACTTTAACGAGTACGCCGATGTTGTATAATGATCGAGTACTTGTCAATTGGCAATACTTATTCTCTAGTTAATTGCCCACATACATTATAACAATATAGAGCACAAAAAAATGAGCGTCTATTCGGTCACGTTAAAACATCATCAATTCAATATAATTATGCAAACGACAGTATTTAAACGACCAAGTGCTTATAACGCACGAATCACAAAAAGGAAAGATTGACGGTTACAATGATCAACAATACTTAATTAAATAGTCGTCATGCTAGAAACTGAATAGTTAAGTTGCTTTTCATAAATGTTCATCAATCGAATTCGCTACCAATACAATAAAAACCGTTCAAACGAATACACAACGACACTTGTGCCCAAAGTCAACATTGATAACAGTAATGCACATGCATGATCGAAAGATGGAAAGAAAACAAAAACATACCTCAGTGTCGTTTTTGATTTGAAACTCGTTGTTAGCATCTCCCTTAATAACATTGAAGGCATACGCTTTCAAACATTTCATGCTACAGTAAAGGCTAACCTGTTACAATGATAAAATTTCAAAATATAATGAAATGTTATTGTCTGCAGACAAAATTATTCATTCATTTTGGTTGGTGACGTGGTCACCTCGTCATTATTTCCCATATTTATACGACATAGCAAACGATCGATTTCGATGGCTTGATAAGCGTAACACAAACGTAAAAGAATAACAAAGTTTCTTGGCTGGTAAACGACATCCTTGTGACGTCGCCACTGTTCGCAAAGATTGACGAAACCGCCTGATTTTTTGTCAGGGTTATCTCCCTTAGCCCAAGGGCTACATATGATATACGTATACCTTTAGATACCTTTTAAGTATACTGGGTGTATGTTCGCATCCACCCGCCGTAGCGGAAGCCCAGTTATACCGCTGTGCACTCCGACCCTGCCGTTATTAGTCTAGATCCCTAGGGGCACCTAGTCCAGGATGCACCACGTGGAGGACTAACAGTCAGGAATATCACCATCATTGGAAATTGAGACTTTATAAGCATTACTCAAATCCTCAGGGTCATTAGCATCCCAGACAAAATTAGTATAGTGGATTTCAGTGCAAACAATAAATTATTATTGCTATTAAAATCAAACTTTATATATATATATATAAGTCCAAATGTAAGTTACTTGGGGATTGACCGTTTTGGAGCAGTTCAAAGCCAAACATGAGTTAATCAGCTTTCGCTTTGTTATTTTAGTCAACGTTCGAGGATTGACCGATGAATTTCTTTTTTTATATTTCAAACCCTTTGGTCTCAACTTTACTTTTCGTTTTTGAGTAGTAGCATCAGTAGATTGATTTGAATCGGATCTGGATAAGAAAAGCAATTAGTTAGTAGAACGCACATGCTACTTCCATTTATAATAAATAATCGATTGTTAATTTAAGTGCTTGAAGTCATTATTTAAAAATAGATTTTAATGCTCTAAGTTTATATTTTTAAAACGCAAAAATTAACGCTGTTACCTCATAATAAAAATTTTAACTTAAATTTAAAAAAATATAATTTATGTTAAAAAAGTGATTATTAAATTATTTTTAATATTTAGTTTTTTAAATAAATAATTTTAAAAATGTTTATAAAATCATGTTACGAGTGCAACATATAATTGGAATAATTCAAAAACTGATTACTTTCGAAACGTTGCTTTAGTTTTTACTTAACAATATCGATTTGTTGTTAAATTTAAGTTAAATGATTAATATTTGCATAAAAATTAAAATATAAAAATGCCGTATATTTTGTTAAAACAATTTAAAAATTACATTAAGGTTTAAAAATATTATAAACTTAATTTTTGTTTAAAATATTATTCAATAACTTAAAAACAATAAAGTACATTAGTATTTTTAATTACAAAATATAATTAATACAAATTTAGTTATTTGCTAACTAGGAGCAGAAAAAATAATGTTTTAACTTTTTAATTAAGGAAAATTTAGCTAATTTCTTATTACAAAAAGAAAGTACCAGAAGTATATTTCGTAAAAGCAAAATTAAATTAATTTTTATTTTAATTGTAGCTAATAAAACACTAACTTAAAAGGAATCATATATTGCATAATAAAATAAGTTAATGCGTATAAAACATATTGTACAAACTTTAAATTGTACAGTTAGAAAAAAGAAGTTACGCGACAAATATCATATTGGTTTTATAAAAAGTTTTAAGCCAGTTGTCAATTTGACCATCCTGATACCAAAAAAAATAAAACCATCCTACTCACGTGCACAAATGTGCGGTTTTGGTTTCTTTCTTAGACAACTGTACATTGGTCGTGGCATGTCCATTTTGCTCGGTCAAAGGACACACGCTTGCACATTGATCGCTATCTTTTTTGGCTTCTTGATCGAGCTGCAGACGCAGACTATTTACAATTGATGTGGTCAATTCGCTCGTGTACGAACTCGTCGTTGTAGCTGCTGTTGCAATTGAACTGGCGTTTAAAGTCTATGCAAAGTCGTTTCATGCAAATGCAAATACAATTGAATTCGTGCATCAAATATTAATTTATCAATTTAAAAATCAGTACAAACAATATCGAGAAATGGAGACAAAATCACAATAAAAATAAAGCACGATACTTTATAAACCTATTCGTCAAACGGAGAATATTTGTTTACAAGTTCATGTAGGCGCGGTCTAGTGCCACAGCACTCTGGATTCGAATTTGCTGCCACCGCCGGCCATCGTCTACAATTTCCCTAAATGTCCACTTGCTGAAAACATGTTGCTCGTGAAGCATCCCAAAGTGCAATAACAATCGAATGCACGTAAAATGGCAAAAATAAACAAAAAATAATATAAATAATGTACAAAGAAATAATCGTGCATTTTATCCATATTCGGATCAAACAAAATTGAACTTCTAACAAACTTATCACAGTAGGAATTATTCCCCTCACGCAATTATTTGAACGAATTTGGACAGGCTACAGCATAATGCAACTGTGCCTTTTAATAATTCAAAATTATTATACTTTGAACCATATGTTTACCGTATTGACTATATTTATATTCATGACATTCTATATTTTATTTTGTTCCCATTATTTGTACTACAATTTTTTGCAATTTTGTTGTTTTTTATTTATTTTTTATCGATAGTGAAAATAGATTTTTTACACTGAATGTATCTCTAGTGAGATATTAAAGTTTAATATAATAATAATAATAATAAATATCAAAACAATATATTGCACACATACACGTCTTACTTCGGTAATCGATTCATCGAAAGAATTCCCCTTTCTATAGTCACTCATTGATTGACAAGAAGCACACACAAATTCAATTTTTTGCCTTTCCATACGTTTGCCATCGCCTGGCTTAATTCCAACACAATCGCCATGATACCATTCATCGCACAAATCGCAACAAATCATAAACCTAAAAAATTAAAATAGACTGCGTTTTAAAAACAGATTTCTGCGGCTCAATAGTCAGGCGCAGTCAAATTAGGGTCTATATTTGATGAACAAGCCAGTAGGGTATTATCATAAATACTAATTGCACAAGTCAACCAATCGAATGCCAATATAATCAATCTAGTATTCATCATCACCGTCGAAGATAAACCCCCCCCCACCGGTTATTATCGCCCATGATAGTTCAAATTTTTTAAAATATTATTATTATTATTATTAAAAGTTTTAAAAAACACCAATTTTTGCAATGTGCACGTAATAACGACATGTGGGAGTATGCTGACTTTAAATGTTAATTACATCCTCAAATTAAACCCCTCTATTAATGTCTATTAGCTGTAAACGGACGCCCAATTGAGCAATTCATTTGAACGAGAGCATAAATAAACAGACTGAGTTTGTGTGCTACAATGTCTGTCCAAATTTTCCATTAGCCACCCGGTCTCCTTCTCCATCTACGTAGTGGATGGGCTTCCATAACCATTCTGACTGAATAAGTAGGCAATCTAAGTAGAACATAACCAATCCATTTTAATCGTCTTTCTCTTATTGCGTTAGAGATACATGACCAACAAATGTTAAGTGTCTCACAAATAACTTACAAATGTCTTACAAATATCAATCCAGTATTAGAAAAATTGTTCAAAAAATTTAATACTCTATTAAACCTGGCAGTATGCAAGGATCTATATGGTAAAATCCTAGTGAAAGAGTTCTCTCACTTGCTAAACCGTAGCAGCATTTGAGGACACTAGGCAATTAGAATTGATCCACCCGTAGCTCAGTGGTTTAAGGCGCTGGCCTGACACCAGATAGAGCGTGGGTTCAAGTTCATGTGTATGTAAAATTTGAAAGGTATGCGCTGCTGATAATTCCAAATAAAGATGAAACAGCTGTACAGTGCTCCTGGTTGACTTGAAAACCTAGTAAATTTATTATTCAAATAAATCTGACAATATTTATATAAAATCTCTAAAAACATATAATCTCTTAAAACCCCATTGTTAAATATAACTCTAAAAATTGTGTTTATTAAACATATTTCCGTTAATTGGAATACACTGTTGTGTTATAATATAATTGCATTTCTACTAATAACATACCGATTTCCGTGAGGTTTTCGACAAATACACCACAACTTTTCTGGATCAGTATCTGAATCATCCGAATTACTTTCGGTAGATAAATCCTTGTTTTTTCTAACAACTTTTCTTCCAGAATGCACATTGGAATTGCTTTTCGTACGTTTTGCTAAAAAATACATTATCAGCAAAATGCCATGTAAAATGCAACATTACTGTCATACAATTTGAAATTGTATGATGCAAACACAATATACACAGCATTTTTAAAATGCACAAATCAATAATGATTCTAAATACAAAGATAATTTGAACTAATAAAAAAATAAAGTTGTTAAATGCATAATGTACAATGATATACAAAATAAATTCATCTCAGTTTACATCTTCTAATATTTTTATTTGGAATTACAAAGGGAACCCAGTGTTTTACATCCTTTTATTAATACTGTTAATATGTAATGTCTCAGTAAAACATAAAATCAAATATTTAAAAAACTAATAATTAATGTAATAAACTACTGTAACAAAATCAAAACTACGACATTTAACATACATGTTTGGTAATCATCTTCAGTTTCGTACACGAGTCTACGTTTTGAAACGCGAGTTGATTTTCTAAAAATCGTTAAAAAGCAAAACATTTTGAAATAAGTCATTTAATAAATTTTCACGCCAACAAATAATTAAAAGCATTCAAATTATTATTACAAAATGGACAGTTGAAAACATACTCAAACTACTTAAAATGTGTCTTAAGGTATATATATATATATATATATATATATATATGCGGGATGCTAATGAACCTGAGGATTTGAGTAATGCTTATAAAGTCTCAATTTCCAATGATGGTGATATTCCTGACTGTTAGTCTTCCACGTGGTGCATCCTGGACTAGGTGCCCCTAGGCATCTAGACTAATAACAGCAGGGTCCGAGTGCACAGCGGTATAACTGGGCTTCCGCTACGGCGGGTGGAAGCGAACATACACCCATGATACTTAAAAGGTATCTAAAGGTATACGTATACCATATGTAGCCCTTGGGCTAAGGGAGATAACCCTGACAAAAAATCAGGCGGCCTCGTCAATCTTTGCGAACAGTGGCGACGTCACAAGGATGCCGTCTACCAGCCAAGAAACTTTATTCTTCCACGTTTGTCTACGCTTGCCAAGACATCGAAATCGATCGTTCTACATGTCGTATAAATATGGGAAATAATGAAGAGGTGACCACGTCATCAACCAAAATGAAATGAAATATATATATGCATAAATATATAGATCTGGAAAATTGTAACTCACCTAACTGACATGACTTCAAAACTTTGTTGTCAATTTACCGTATACCAACTAAAGGTTTTCACTAAAATGCACAATTATATATGTATAAATAATTAACTAATTGTATTTTTATTAAAATACGTTCAATCCTTAAAACTGACATTTTTGCAATTACTTAATTCTAAAAAATTCTAAAATTCTTTATCTTGTTATAAAAATTGCTTAAATTTCATTAAAATTTAAAATTTTCCATTAGTAACTTCAACTTTAACATTAAAACCGAAAGTACAAATTACAAGGAATTCATGTACGCAAAAAAATTACTAGTTCATTTCTGTGCCATTCAATAAATAACTTGTCAAATTTTATAGTCATTTATATAATTGTTAATTATTGTAAAACACAAAAACTAATTATTAAAAAATACAATATTCACAAAAAAAAACAAAAATTATTAACTGAAACAACATCAATTCTAAGTATTTAGTAATTTTCTTTTTCATTGTACAGTCCAAACACAAATAGACAGATAAACTTAACATAAATTATTAAACCACCAAAACATCAATTTTCAAAAAAATGTACATAATATTAAAATAAATATCGTGAACTTAAAATAACTTAAATGTACATTTAAAATACACTCATTATGATAAAAAAAACTAAAATCAGTAGCCATAAAAAACTTAATAATTACGCTTAGTAAAAACGTAACATATGTATATATAGTATTTTAAAAATATTAAAAAATAATTTAATTACAGTTATCAACAGAAAATGTATTGATCCACTGACCACAACAAGTAAGTAACGCATCAATTTAAAAATAATATTTACGCTGTACATTTAATAAAACTTATTTGTTATTTTGTAATATTTTTAGTAAAACAAAAAATTTTGCAATTTTTTATTTATTTAAAACTAAAATTAATTAACAAAAATAATATAAAATTAATTTACAAATTGTTAAATTAATTTAAACCCTAGAGAACTCAGGTAATCAGGTATATTCACGAGTCATATAGAACAAAATTCCTTTTGGTACTAAGTTCAAAATATTAAATATTAATAAAAATAAATTTTGAAAATTTATGTATATAAATATAAGAAAATATATTTGAATATATATATATATATTGGTTGGTGATATGGTCACCTCTTCATTAATTCCCATATTTATACGACATAGCAAACGATCGATTTCGATGGCTTGATAAACGTAACACAAACGTAAAAAAATAACAAAGTTTCTTGGCTGGTAAACGGCATAATTGTGACGTCGCCACTGTTCGCAAAAATTAACAAAGCCGCCTGATTTTTTGTCAGGGTTATCTCCCTTAGCCCAAAAGCTACATATAATATACGTATACATTTAGATACCTTTTAAGTATTCTGGGTGTATGTTGCACCCACCCGCCGTAGCGGAAGCCCAGTTATACCGCTGTGCACTCGGACCCTGCTGTTATTAGTCTAGATGCCTAGGGGCACCTAGTCCAGGATGCACCATGCGAAGGACTAACAGTCAGGAATATCACCATCATTGGAAATTGAGACTTTATAAGCATTACTCAAATCCTCAGGATTATTAGCATCCTATTTGAATATATAAATAGGAATATAAAAATTAAATATAATCATGAAGAAAATAATTATTATACGCCAATTTGTAGGAGTCAATAGACGAAGCTGAAACAACGTGGTTTAGTAAAAGATTCCATGCGGATATGACTCTATCTAATAAATGGTTTAGACGTAGCCGGAATTTTACTCTTTGTTTGGATAACTTTAAAGAGTGCCTTCCTTGAGAATCATTAGCAGGGACGAGAGGATGTTTAACACCATCCGACCTTAATATCTTATAAACTAAAATGAGATCAATTATTATTAATTATAATCAATTATTATTGTTGTTCTTACTGCTATTATTATTAGGTTAGAACACATGAAATGTCATATTTATAAATAAAGAAAATATAATTTAAAAATAAACAAATTTCAAAAATTTTAATTAAAAAGGTTGATTTTAAAAGTCATTTGCCAACGATATGTTAAAAACAAATAAAAAACTCTTTCAGCATTCCACTATACAGTCACTATGCATTTTCTTTCTAGAGAAGTTGTTTTGAACAGTGTATGGCAGGTTCATCTGCATTTAACCATTAACCAGACCGTTTTGTACTGTCATATTGCATCCATTTTTATTATAAGTTTTTAGTTTGTGCGAAAAAAATTACTTCAGTTTTAATTAAAGTGTGAATTGGAAGTCTCTGGACACTGCAATTTGTGATTTTTTGTTAACTTGTATGGAATCCATTCAATCTTTTTTATTTCCGCAATAACTTTAAAATGACAAGAAACAGTATTATGGGAAACATTTAAGTTTGCTGCAATTTTTCAAATTGTTGTTTGCGCATTTTTTCACCAATACTTTAGTTGGTCTATCTGTATGACCGGGGGTGGGTTTTCTCTACGTTTATTATAAAAGCATTCATTACCAGAACGGAATTTTGTAAACGATCGTCATATTGTCCCAAATTCCACATTAATTTTTTTTGTTTGTGATGCATTTTAGCCCAATTTAAATTTCTATAAAAATATTACTCTTAACTGTTCTGTAGACACTATGTTTATTAAGAGAGATAAAGCAATGCTCACGTAATCCAAAATTCTATAAATAAAATCTGAAGCTTTTCCAACGTCAAATTTCTGTTTGTATTACTAAAATATGAAGTACTTTTGTATACACTAAAAGCATTTAAAACTTAACCAAAATCGAATATTTTATATGTTTTACCTAAATATAGTAGTAGTAGTAGTAGTAGTAGTAGTAGTAGTAGTAGTAGTAGTAGTAGTAGTAGTAGTAGTAGTAGTAGTAGTAATTGTTGTTGCTAAATTGCTAGATTCAAAATTGAGTAAACGTGACTTTTGATTTTATTACTAACTTTAAATATTATTCTTTGACATAATTTATTAGTACTGTATTTTAGTAGTTTATATAAATATTTGTGCTAATTCTAACCGTCAAACAAATTGTAAAAAAACTGTTATAATTTGTTTCAGTTAATGTTTTTATATTCTTTTAATTCATTAAAACATTTACTTTATTTATTAAGTACGTATAGATTTGTTATAATAGTAGTCTAGTATATATCCAAAATACATCTTTTTAGAATTTGTTAGTTTTAAACAGTTGTATAAAAACCATTATTAACCCATTACTTTTCAATAAATTAAAGCACTTTTACAGCTACAAGCATTGGTACATTAAATATAAGCCATTATTTGACTTTACTAAATGTCTGTTTTCCAAAAAATATTTATTGTAAAATAATCAAGTAAAAAATTAAATAAATTATTTAAATTTTACTATTAATATTACTTAAATGACTATTTTTATTTTGCTTTTTTTAATAACATTATTTTATTAAATACAACTTTTTATATTTAAACACTGAAGAGATTATACAAAATGAATTCATCTCATTATGTCTTTTATTATTTTTGTTCGGAATTATAAAAGGAACCCAATGCTTTAAACATAAAAATATGTTTAGACAAATTAAATTAATTACTTTTATTTTAAAATTAAACAACAATCAACAGCTAAAGTTTTCAAAAATAATTTTATTGTTATTTTTAAAAATTCAAAATGTCCGCAATTAATTTTCTTGATTAGCATGTGTTATATTAATTAAAATAATTGTAATTTTTTTAGCGTTTAATAATACTATTTTATTTTTATAAATTCAAAATCAAATTAATTTGTATAATTTAAAGGGGACAAAATCCTGGTCCATTGACTGGCTCTGCGTTAATTCCAAACCTGTGTACATTAAAAATACACATTTTATTATATATTATATGAATATCTAACAAAAATACACTGGCAGTTAACATGCTACAAAATTCATTATTAATTAATTTAACATATTATTTTTTTCTATGTTCACTACTTTGAATATTTTACGAGAAACCCATCTTTCAGCAGTGGACATTTTAACAAAGCCAAACTTGGGCTCTCACTTAGTGTTGGTGGTGGAATTCGAATCTATACCCACCTACGTCAAAATAGAACGCTGTACCACTAGACCACCAGGGCACATATAACTATTATTTACAATAACAATAAACGTTTATAAATAATTAAATACATCTTAAATAAATTGTACTTTGCATTTTAACTACAAAGTTATATTTCAACTTTTTGTTAAATAATATTTAACGGTTAAAATTTAATAAAAAAATTGGAATTAAAAAAAATTAATTTTATTATTTATTATAAAATTTCCAAAATAGTTATTAAAACAATATTTGCATTTTCTATTTCAGCAAGCCTAAATTACATTACCCGTGTAACAAAAATGTTTAATTAACATATGCACTACTTACACGTTATTGTGCTATACTCTCAAGTTTTCCGGGATTTTCTCTCTTTCTCTTTTGTTTAATTTGGTGTTTTGTACTTTTTAGAAATACAGTTTTCTACAACTGGTTTTGCTTGTATTTGTTATAATTAAGTAAAAGCACTACATCAGCGCAAGATAATTCTAGTTAGTACCTTAAAACACACAACCGCTAATCTACGATGAAACGTGTTTTAGTCCGCATCTAACTTTAATATTAAATAAAAAAACCAATTTTTTAATTTTTTAATTTGTAGAAACAACGTTTAAGTCTTATAAAATGGATAACATATTAAAAACAATCTATATATATCTGTATATCGCAATTCCATTAAAGTACTTCCATTTAGTTTTTAATAAAATAATTTAACAAAAATCCGGATTTAAAGTAATTTTAGAATATTGTACATACTTTTAAAAATCAATAATAACTATAAGTTTTAAAATTGTTAATAAATTTTGTTTTTGTTTTATAGTTTTTAGATTAAAAATTAAGAAATATTAATTAACCAAAGATTTAAACATATTATATGTAATTTATTCTAGTAATTATTTTGTAATACACGACTTAATTGATTTTATAATATAAATTTTAAACAATTATACGGTTTTTATTGTTTGTGTTTTTAGTGTACAACTCATTATTTGTAACTATTTTTATTACTATTACTATTTTAATTTATATTAATACAAAACCCTTTTATTTTCAAAATCAAGGGCCAACAAAACTATACTTAAAAATATTGAAATTGATCATTTTGAGTATTAAATATTGAGTTTTTGTTGACTTACATTGAACCTCGTAATTAGAACTATTTTTTCACTTTTTTATAGTTTTCTAAAATGGCATAATCTCTAACATTATTTTTTTTAATAGATAATTATGCGTCCTACCGTTCCCTTCTATCAACCGTATTTGGAACCATGGTTCTACTATAACTTTATTATTATTATTATTATTATTATTGTCATTCTTAATTTTATCATTTTTATAAAATTAGCTGTAGTTTTGAAGAATATACAATATATGTTTTTGTTTTGTGCTTATGTTTACATATTACTGACAATAATTGAAAGTAGTGTTTAATAAATGCGACATTCGTATGTGTCGTCTGCGTACTTCAATGTACAAACATTGTAAGACCCCGTTTATTGTCATAATATTAGTAAAATTATAACAAAATATTGAAATAATTCAATATTTCCAATGCTTACTTGACCATTGTGCAGCGCAATTTGTCTAATCGGCTTCTGAAATCGTCTAAAGGAAACGGTCCAACTGACCACAAACGTTCGGCCACTGCAGCACCTCTAGGCCTTTTTAATTCAAAACAAAATCAATACAATGCAATTTATAACCTGTACATGTTATTTCAAACATGACTAGACAGATCTAAAATACAATTATAAACACGTCCATATCCATAAACAATTTCTTACCACGATCGACTATTTAGATTGCTGTCATCAACATATTCGCCCCACATTGCTGCTTCGCCTCCAAGAACAAGTTTACGTTGTTCGGCCGAACCTAATTTATTATTGTTAAAAGTTACACATGACTCATGTAGCATTTGCATTCATGTTTTACATATTTATTTCATTATTACATTAAATTTCTATTTACAAAGTAATCACCGCATTGTACGGTATTATTGATATAATCGTGTGTGTGTGTGATTACATAATTGAAACCAAATAGACTTTTTTCCCAATTTATACAAAACCAACCAGTTTTGCGTCACTCAGATTTTGTACACATTCTTCAATAAAACATAGCATTGACTTGCCTCCAAAATCTAATATATTGCATTCATATGCTGGTTTCCAATCCGGTCCATAGCCAATTAAATTTAAATACCACGAAGAAGAAAATAATACGGGATATCCTGCAGCAGTCGCTTTATACATGACGTTTTTCCAATTATTTTGTTTCCATACGTGGATAATTGTCGAATTATCAGTCTATATGGTGTGCAGATAATGAAAACAATGATTTGTCAATAAATTGAGCAATATAGGATAGTATACATACAATCACAATTAATAAAATACACAATTTAGTATGTTTTTAAAGGAATGGTACGTTTTAAATTACTATATATCATAGCAATAAAGGTCACATTAAACATTGAACTATGAAAAAACCAACATTTTTCTCCAATTACTTTGAAACATGCAACTTAACAAATGATTCAAGGTACATACATTTTTCGATATAAAACAGCTCTAAGCTGAAAATAGTAAATAATTGTTAAACCAGATGAATTTCAAAAATAGACAATCTTGGCAAATCTTGTACAAACAATATTGATTTACTTTCTAACTTCTGATTATTGAATGTATCAAAATTAGGCAATAAAATAGATTAACATGTTACTACATAGAACGCTCAAGATACCGCCTCATCCACCCATATATTATTAATTCCTACTTTGCTCGCCGCAACTAAAAAGAAAAGATTTCGTCATGTTGAAAAGTGCATTACAATTATTAGCACATTTTCGGGTGTCTAATAGAACAATATTTTTGATAAAAGTTATTGAACGAGTGTTTTCAATTTATGAATGAAACAACCAACATGACAAAACATTCTTTTTATAATAATTGGGGATGGCTAGAAAATCGTATATCCATGTCAAGTGCAGAACGAATATCTATTTTATTTTTCGTATGTCTGCCATGTATAGGAAGGCTACTGGTCAATTCTAATTAGGTGGAAAGAAACCTTTTTACACAAACCTATCCAAATCCGAAACACTTCTACTTGCCCAACTACCTTTTGTCCTTGGTCTGCCCATTTTTGTTATTTTTCTTCTTCTTATTATTATTATTATTATTATTATTATTATTATTATTATCATTATTATTATTATTATTATTATTATTATTATATTATTATTATTATTATTAGAGTATTATTATTGCTTTAATATTGTTACTAGAAATACAATTAATGTAATATAAGACAACGCAAAACAGAATTAAATCTGAGAAGTTTGGTTATCCTATTTATTTATCTGTATTGACATACAATAGAAGTGAATGTATCAAAAAGCAATGATTTCACAAAACTATTGACTCACACGAAATCCGTCATCGAATATTTCTTGCCACACGGCCATTTTAATTTTTCTATTGGTCGGTTTAATTCTATCGATCAGTTTGATTAAATTTAAAATGTAGTAACTTTGCAATTTGGAATAGTCCGTGCCGAAGCCAGACGCATTCATAAAGGCCTGAATATCGGGATTGGATTTCCTAAAGTGGACAATCGAAATATCATAAACAAATCTCGACAAATTCGACTCCGTGTTGAAGGCAGACAAGTCGTCCAACCATTACAACATCGAATTAATGCGCAAAAACTACATTGTGTCAATTAGCCATTCTAACTAACTCGGAGTGCTACTTGTATTTACTTCAATTTTTTTATTACTAAAAGAAACAAAAAAGACACTTAGCTGGTTTTAAATATGCTTAAAAGATGTAAAATAATTTATTTTGTTAATTTACAAAGTAAAGTTATATATTTAAGAAAATTAACACTACTCGTTTAAAAATGAAACATTATGTCAAATATAATAGAGTATAAATGGAATTGACCTAGATCAAATATAAGTGAACTAGTCGACCAATCACAGTGAAGCCAGATTTTCAAAATAGATAACTGGAGTATTTTCTAGAATAATCGATTATTGTATTGTTGTCTTATTTTCGGTCCCTTGGACGGACTAATAGGTCAGCACGTCAGTTTGAACCCACTTCAGAGCATACCCAGCAACTAGTTTCCACTTCATCTCCACCAAGATGTAGCAGATTGTCGGGAAATACATTCATAATTTCAGCAAATAATTGTTCCAAAAACGTATATGTATAATTTTGGATAGGATTGATTGGGCCTCTTTGATTAGTTATTTTGCCTTCTGAGTTGTAACACGTTGTCAGTAAATTTGGATAGGCTTTTCCCAACTGGCAGTATGACCTGCAATTACAACAAGCGAATTACACAAATGGTGTTGGTTCGTTCAGATGAAAAATCGATAATTGTAATAATCAATAATGTTTAATATATATATATATATATATATATATATATATATATATATATATATATATATATATATATATATATATATATATATATAATCGCCTAGTTTTAGAGAAATAATTCAACCTAGCCAGTCCCAAGCCTGGATAAAGGAGGAGGGTTTCGAGCGCACAAGGTTAGCAACCTGGCTACTGTAAAAAATTTATACTGCAACGGACACACAAAAGGACGCCATTCCGGCAAACAACGGCAAAGAAGTGATGACAGAGTTACACAGATGACAGGGTTGAGTGTAAATCAAAAGGAAGCTCAATCTTCGATTTGCAAGAATCTTCAATGCCAACGAGACTTTGTTGTTGTTGTTATTGTTGTTGTTGTTGTTATTGTTATTGTTGTTGTTGTTATTGTTGTTACTGTTTTGTTGTAATTGTTGTCTTATTGCTCCATGCTTATTTTTAAAGCAAAAGGGTTTATTATTATTATTATTATTATTATTATTATTATTATTATTATTATTATTATTATTATTATTATTATTATTTATTATATCTTTAAAATACATTATTTAATATTTTTAATATAATTAAATAATTGTACATCATATAAAACTTGTT